>CM065696.1:8460735-8470735 GCA_017654935.2 Phymorhynchus buccinoides | reverse complement strand
GGGAGAAACTTTTAACATTCCACATACTGTTTGGCTGTCCCCTTATGAGGCAGTACCTACCCATGTTAATACTGCAAGATGTATATGTGGGGAGAAACTTTTAACATTCCATATACTGTTTGGCTGTCCCCTTATTAAGCAGTACCTACCCATGTTAATACTGCAAGATGTATATGTGGGGGGAAACTTTTAACATTCCATATACTGTTTGGCTGTCCCCTTGTGACGTAAGTGTCCCGCGCGACCCGCTTTCTTTATTTCTTATCTACACCCCCCCCCCCCCCTTCTCCCCTCCCCCCCTCTCCTTTTCATTTCTCTGTCCGGCCGCCACGTTAATTGCCACCCACCATCTAAAGAACGCCGAATAAGGCAATTATCTCTTTGAAGCAAGATCTATCTACCCATCACAAGAAAGTGACAACCACGGGCGGCCCCTTTGAAACCCTTCCTTTTCCGAACACGAGAAGGATTTTGAATGTCGGCACGTGATAAGGATGTAATAGGCGCGTGATTGTTCGGTACATTTAGAACAGCATCTTGTGACGTGTCGACTGCTATAAACCAATAGCAGGCTTTCATTGTTTGAAAGTGAAGGCTATAATTGGCGTAGTGAGAAAAAGTTTTTCACACAAGACGCTGAAACTGACTAGAGCAACACCTCTCCCAGCCAGAATAGCCCACCTAGTAAGTCTTATTGATGACTGGTGATTGAGACTGGTTGTTTGTTTGACTCTAGTTTTGATCTAGATCCTATGTTCAATGATGAATAAGGAGTAGATAGATATGTTATAGAAAAGAAGTGGTAAACATTCTATTCTATTTATGCACACTGATTATTTGTGTGTGTGTGTGTGTTTTTGACTTGAACACTTTTGGTACCAGAACCGGAGTTTATGCCTACTAACCCTTTTGTCTATTTTTAGTAGGAAACCTATGGGCCGCAATCTTGCACTATTTTTAGTAGGAAACCTATGGGCCGCAATCTTGCACTTTATGATACCATTCCTTTCCAGGTGTTGGATGGAGAATGATGTTGTCTTGATCACCTTTTATGTTTTACTGATCTCAGTTTGTTAACTGAAATTCAGTTTATTTATTAACTACATGTAGTGCTATTGTACAAGGGAAGCCTTCAAGCCGGTTGGGATTCACTAATTCCCTGCCGACTGAAGCCCCTTGTCTCTAAGCCATAGAGATCTACATCCACCTTCTCCTGTGATTATCAGCAGGGCATCGTGGGCCGGAAGATCATCCCGGACTCCACCACGCACCAAGACGGGACTGTCGCCAAGACGACCCGCACCCAGAATCCGCGAGGAGACCACGCCTGAACCGTGCCATCCCGCGAAGCCATAACCGGAACGACTGGGAGCTACTCTCATCTGACGAGCAAGCCCAGCCACACCAGCATTCGCCGATCACTACGGAGGAACTCAACCACAGCTAAGTCCCCCTGACTGCGCCAATCATTTGAACTTTCCTACGGACACCGAAGATAATTAGTAACCCTTCCGGCATGGGGCGAACCTTATAGAAAGACAAAAGTCTTGTGAATCCTTTCGGATTTCATTGTGTTTTATCCATATTTTGTTTTGGCGCCATTGAGCTGCTTTATTATTATTGTTGCATAATCTTATGCAGATTTTGGGAGTAAATAAAATACAAGTGTCAAATAATCCTGAACCCTTTGGTCAGACTGATGAGAGTGGGAGTCTTGTAATTTCATGTAAAACCCTACTTCTCTCTGTCTGCCATTTAGAGCAATTCAACCACTTGTATTTCTTACAACCATCTGACGAGCCAGAACCCGGGCACAAATATAAATTTATTAGATGAAAAGGGGCCGGGAAAGTTGCTCATCTCCCATACCCTAGAGAAGTGGGCTAAAGGCAAATTTTCTAAAGTCTTCCCTAGAGACTTAGCCTTTTAACCCATTACCTCGTCACAGACAGAACGCATGTCAGAAATATAGCTAGGGCCATTTCCAGAGAAATAAGAATGACATAGAGTGGAAAGGAATGGTATCATAAAGTGCAAGATTGCGGCCCATAGGGTTAGTAGGCATAAACTCCGGTTCTGGTACCGAAAGTGTTCAAGTCAAAAACACACACACACAAATAATCAGTGTGCATAAATAGAACAGAATGTTTACCACTTCTTTTCTATAACATATCTATCTACTCCTTATTCATCATTGAACATAGGATCTAGATCAAAACTAGAGTCACACAAACAACCAGTCTCAATCACCAGTCATCAATAAGACTTACTAGGTGGGCTATTCTGGCTGGGAGAGGTGTTGCTCTAGTCAGTTTCAGCGTCTTGTGTGAAAAACTTTTTCTCACTACGCCAATTATAGGCTTCACTTTCAAACAATGAAAGCCTGCTATTGGTTTATTACAGTCGACACGTCACAAGATGCTGTTCAGAGTGTACCGAACAATCACGCGCCTATTACATCCTTATCACGTGCCGACATTCAAATCCTTCTCGTGCTCGGAAAGGAAAAACCGTCTTCAAAGGGAGATAACCGTGGTTGTCACTTTCTTGTGATGGGTAAGGGCGAGGTGTCTTACAAAGGGAGCCGACTCTTGATATCACTATCTCGTGATGAGACGGTAGATAAGAGGGGGGGGGGGTGAAGGGAGATAACCTCGGTAGGGGTTGCATGCCGACCGGGGAGACAAATTGAACTTGAAAGGGACCAATCCCTTAATCGGCATTCTTTAGATGGTGGGTGGCAATTAACGTGGCGGCCGGACAGAGAAATGAAAAGGAGAGGGGGGGAGGGGAGAAGGGGGGGGGGTGTAGATAAGAAATAAAGAAAGCGGGTCGCGCGGGACACTTACGTCACACTGTCTATACTCCATCAAGGCAATTGCGGTCATCTTCAGATCCGAAAATTCTCTGTGTTCCTAGTACACGAACAAGAATGTTTGGTGAGTGCTCCTTTTCCTTTTCGGCCCCATCAGTTTGGAACTCCTTACCACGCGAAATTCGCCATATCCAGTCCTTGCAACGTTTCAAATCAGCTCTCAAGACCCACCTATTCAAGCTACATCACAACCTTTAGGCCACATTACTTCTCGACTCTATTCTCCCCCCCCCCTCCCCCTCTCTCCCCCCCCCCCCCCTATTAGTTTCACTGTGTGTTTACTGCAATGTCTACGTCAGCTTTGTTGCAAGAGAGTCAGAGAGAGAGAGAGACAGAGAGAGAGAGAGAGAGAGAGTGTTGATGCTTTCTTCAACTGATTGTATTTTGCATTGTGTTCTTGGGTGGGGTGAGTGGTGGTGATGGTAATGGTGTGTGTGTGTATGAGTGCGTATGTGTGTGTGGATATGTAGTGCGTACGTGCGTGCCTGCGTGTATGGGTGGGTGGGGGGTGATGTGTGTATACATGCCTATTTTGCATGTTGTTGGGTTTTTTTGTTTGTTTTGGGGTGTTTTTTTCTGTCTGTCCCAAGGATATCTCCCGAACCGCTTGACCGAATCGCCAAATTTTGTGTGAAGGTGTGCCTCCTTAATAGGAAGAGATCGCGCAAACCATTTTGCCGTCGTGACCTTGACCTTGACGTAAGACCTTGAAAACCGAAAATCTATTTTTAGCCATATCTCAGGCACCGATCAACATAGGATGCTGAAACTTGGTATGAAGGTGGATTGGCTTATGCCCGTTCTGATGATGGCATACCGATCAAGGTCAAGGTCAAGGTCAAAAAGATAGCTGCGGCCTGAAAATCTGAGGGTCATTTTTTTCTCCTTCTGTCTGTCCCAAGGATATCTTTCGAACGGGTTGACAGAATCACGTCAAATTTGGTGTGCTGGTGTGTCACCATGAGAGGAAGGCATCCGCGCAAACCATTTTGCCGTCGTGACATTGACCTTGGCGTACGACCTTGAAAACCGAAAATCTTTCAGGGGCAATAACTCCCACACCGTTAGTGTTAGAGTCTTCAAATTTGGCATGAAGGTACTTTGGCTTATGCCCGTTCTGATGGTGGCATACCGATCAAGGTCAAGGTCACGGTCCAGGCGATCAGTAGGCCTTGAAAGTGGTAGGGGTCTACACATTGGGTTTTAAGCCATATTGTCCACATTGGTACTTGACAGAAGCGCTTCAGATTGTGTGTGGTACTGTATACCCTAGAGAAGAAAACATCCGAGCATAAATTATCACCATGCTGACCTTGAGCTTGAAGTGTGACCTTGAAAACCGAAATTTCCTTCTCTGCGCTATATGTTATTTCTTCTTCAAGCTGTATCTCGTGAACTAGAAGACAGAATCCCTTCCAATTTTGTGTCAGGATGTGACACTCTACGGGGTGTCGCAAGTGCGTGGCATTGCTGGTGACGGACATGTCTGCCGCTCGGCGACGCCCTTGTTGTTTTTGAATTTCTTGCTTTTAATTTTTGTTGTTGTTAAGCGCATAGAGCTCCACATTTGGTGGAGGAGTGCGCTATATAAATTATTCACTATTATTATTATTATTATTATTGCGTTGTACTCCCCATCCAGGGCACTAAACAAACCCGGCTGTTGTCCCCCAAATGACGTGGGTGTAAGGAATGAGCTGTCATCCAGGGCCATGTCATTTAACGGATTGGATGGGAAGGGGGGGGGGGGGGCTGTAAGGTACAGAATGATGGTGTGTGTGTGTGTGTGTGTGTGTGTGTGTGTGTGTGTGTGTGTGTGTGTGTGGTTGGTTGGCTGGCTGGCTGGTTGGTTGGTTGGGTTGGATTGGGTGTGTGTGTGTGTGTGTGTGTATGTGTGTGTGTGTGTGTGTGTGTGTGTGTGTGTGTGTGTGTGTTTGTTTGTTTGCTTGTTTGTTTCTTTGGTTGGTTGGTTGGTTGGTTGGTTGGCTGGCTGGCTGGCTGGTTGGCTGGTTGGTTGATTTGTTGGTTGGGTTGTATGTGTGTGTGTGTGTGTGTGTGTGTGTGTGTGTGTGTGTGTGTGTGTGTGTGTGTGTGTGTGGATGGGATGAGAGAGAAAGCTGGAGAAAGCTGCATTGGAAGTTAGCGTGTGGTTTTAGTGACATTTGACCATCTGGAATGACCTGCACGTGTGTGTGTGTGTGTGTGTGTGTGCGTGCGTGCGTGCGTGCGCGCGCGTGCGTGCGTGTGTGTGTGTGTGTGTGTGTGAAGAAAGAAAGCAGCATTGGAAGTTAGCTTGTAGGTTTAGTGACCTTTGACCATCTGGAATGAGCTGCGCCTCACTATACCCATCACACACATGCCATCTCGCCCAGTCATTATGCCCAAGATTTCAGCAGTGTCTTTAGGTTTATCACGCAAGAGGATGCAAATGGCGAAATAGTATGCAGGCAGCATGAGCTACACAGTTACTCCCCTTGGATTGGTGTCTTGCGATAGCCAGTGGTGGAAAACCGTGATGACCATTTCGCGTGTGACCTCTGAACTTGAACTCGCTTGATATGCATGGACTGAGAACAGCGGGGAGGAGGTGGGGGGGGGGGGGCAGAGGATCGTATGGAAAGAGAGACTGTTAGCTCAGAGAGAGAGAGAGAGAGAGAGAGAGAGAGAGAGAGAGAGAGAGAGATTCATATATTGTGTAGTTTTGATAATAAACCTAATTTAAATTCAACAACTGTTCGCTCTATTCTTGCGCTGTTTACGTCGCTCACTAAGCGGTAGGCTTGAACAGAAATACAGAAATCTCCACATCTATGGCTGGAATAAGTTGGACAGGATTCACTTCACTTCAGCAGTCGCTCATGCAGGCAGCTTCCTTAGCTGTGCGGGTTCCTGGGGGCCGTTTCACAAGGGCTAACGTTTCTAGCGTTAGCTCAAATCGGCAAAACTGTGTAAGAAACACCCTTCGTTTGCCGACAGTTTACGAAGCGCTCTCGGGAACTATCATGTGACTTGCATGGGGTGAATACATATCTTGTTCATTAGTCCATTCAAGTTTGATTAAAATAATTATTTTTTTTAGACTCGCACTACAGAGAAGCTCTTGACAATCTCGTTGCCTGGTGCGACTCCCAACATTCTCGAGCTGAATGTTCGAAAGACGAAGGAAATGGTGGTTGACTTCAGGAAGGCCAAGGAGACCATCGATCCACTTGTCATCAAGGGCCAAGCCGTGGACATTGTGGATCAGTACAAATACCTTGGCAATGTCATCGATCCACGTGTCATCAAGGGCCAAGCCGTGGACATTGTGGATAAGTACAAATACCTTGGCACTGTCATCGATGACAAGCTGAAGTGGACTGCCAATGTGACCCAGTGCTGCAAGAAGGGCAACAAGAAGATCCACTTCCTCCGTAGACTCAGGCAGTTCAGAGTGGATGGAGATATCCTGGCCATGTTCTACCAGATGGTCATCCAGAGCACTGTCTTCTACAACTGCATCTGCTACTAAGGCAGTGCTGTGAAGGCAGACAGAGAGCGCTTGGAAAGGAGCGTCACCGACGCTGCCAGGATCTCAGGAAGGGAGCTGACGCACCCCGGTGCCCTGTACGAAGCTGCTGTCCTGGCCAAGGTCAGGAAGATCCAGGCAGATGTCTCCCACCCGCTCCACGCTAACCTGAGTGAACGAGCCTCTAAGTGAGAGTCGTCCACTGCGTCTCAGGAGCTTTGCCTCAGGAACCAACCGCTTCCTCCAGTTGTTCCTGCCTACTGCTGTCCGCTGCCACAACTGGTGTTAACCGGTGACTGACCACACGCGCACAGTGATTAGGGATTATGCTACGGGGTGTCGCAAGTGCGTGGCATTGCTGGTGACGGGGAGAGAGAGAGAGAGAGAGAGAGAGAGAGAGAGAGAGAGAGAGAGAGAGAGAGAGAGAGAGAGAGAGAGAGAGAGAGAGAGCGGTATAGTTGGGGGGCCGTAACTCGACGTCTATGGAATAGACGTCTGGCCGAGTGGCCTTACGGTCCGGTTGCTTTGATCTTCTGTCGCCCCTTTCCTCTGGGTGGGTGTGGGGGGGGGGGGGGGGGGGGTTGTGCGCGCTCTCTGTGTATGTTTGTCTGTCTGTGTCTCTCTCGTGCTTTCTGTCTCTGTCCCCCCCCCTCTCTCTCTCTGTCTTTGTCTGTAGGGCCTATGTCTCTCTGTCTGTCTGTCTGTCTGTCTGTCTGTCTGTCTGTCTCTCTCTCTCTCTCTCTCTCTCTCTCTCTCTCTCTCTCTCTCTCTCTCTCTCTCTCTGTCTGTCTGTCTCTCTCTCTGTCTTTGTCTATCTCTATGTGTCTCATGTCTCTGTATGTCTATGTGTGTCTCTCTCTCTGTCTGTCTCTCTCTCTCTCTCTCTCTGTATGTCTATCTCTCTCTCTGTATGTCTATCTGTCTCTGTCTCTGTCTCTGTCTCTCTCTCTCTCTCTCTCTCTCTCTCTCTCTCTCTCTCTCTCTCTCTCTCTCTCTCTCTCTCTCTCTCTCTGTCTGCCTCTGCGCCTGCTCCAGGTCGGAGGACGTTAAACAAATTTGCATTCATCCAACTGGAACAGCAGTTGTCCTCTTTGCTCTCTGTCTATGTCTCTCTGTCTCTCTTTGTGTGTGTCTTTGTCTGTCTGTCTGTCTGTTTGTCTGTCTGTCTGTCTGTCTCTCTCTCTCTCTCTCTCCCCCCCCCCCTCTCTCTCTCTCTCTGGAGGACGTTAAACAAATTTTCATTCATCCACATCCTGACACAACATTTGAAGAGCTTATGTCTTGTAGTTCACGAGATACAGCTTGGACAATAATATATAGCGCAAAGAAGGAAATTTCGGTTTTCAAGGTCACTCTCTCTCTCTCTCTCTCTCTCTCTCTCTCTCTCTCTTGTAAATTCAATGAAGCGTTCAGCTAAACAGAAATATTTTAGGGAGTTACTATTAGACAAACATCCTAAAAAGGTGTGGAGTGCAATTAATTCCTTGACAAACAAGAATTATGTCAAAAAATCACCTCAATCAACTACTCCCTCTCCGAACGTATTAAATCAGCATTTTGTATCAATTGCGGAATGTCTTATCCAAAATGATACTTGGAAACAAAATGATCTAAAGACCTTGAAAGACTTCTGTTTATCCAAGAATATCCAGTCTACAGTCTCCACTCCGTTACTAACAATATATGAAGTATATGCTGCTCTCACGCACATAAAACAATCTACAACTAAGGATGCAAATGGATTGGATGGGATAATCCTTAAACTAGATGTGACGAGGTGATGGGTTAAAAGGCTAAGTCCCTAGGGAAGACTTTAGATAATTTGCCTTTAGCCCACTTCTCTAGGGTATGGGAGATGAGCAACTTTCCCGGCCCCTTTTCATCTAATAAATTTATATTTGTGCCCGGGTTCTGGCTCGTCAGATGGTTGTAAGAAATACAAGTGGTTGAATTGCTCTAAATGGCAGACAGAGAGAAGTAGGGTTTTACATGAAATTACAAGACTCCCACTCTCATCAGTCTGACCAAAGGGTTCAGGATTATTTGACACTTGTATTTTATTTACTCCCAAAATCTGCATAAGATTATGCAACAATAATAATAAAGCAGCTCAATGGCGCCAAAACAAAATATGGATAAAAACAAACAATGAAATCCGAAAGGATTCACAAGACTTTTGTCTTTCTATAAGGTTCGCCCCATGCCGGAAGGGTTACTAATTATCTTTATTGTCCGTAGGAAAGTTCAAATGATTGGCGCAGTCAGGTGGACTTAGCTGTTTCAAGTTCTGGGCTTGCTCGTCAGGTGAGAGTAGCTCCCAGTCGTTCCGATTACGGCTTCGCGGGATGGCACGGTTCAGGCGTGGTCTCCTCGCGGATTCTGGGTGCGGGTCGTCTTGGCGGCGATCCCGTCTTGGTGCTTGTGGAGTCCGGGATGATCGTCCGGCCCACGATGCCCTGCTGATAATCACAGGAGAAGGTGGATGTAGATCTCTATGGCTTAGAGACAAGGGGCTTCAGTCGGCAGGGAATTAGTGAATCCCAACCGGCTTGAAGGCTTCCCTTGTACAATAGCACTAGTTAATAAATAAACTGAATTTCAGTTAACAAACTGAGATCAGTAAAACATAAAAGGTGATCAAGACAACATCATTCTCCATCCAACACCTGGAAAGGAATGGTATCATAAAGTGCAAGATTGCGGCCCATAGGTTTCCTACTAAAAATAGTGCAAGATTGCGGCCCATAGGTTTCCTACTAAAAATAGACAAAAGGGTTAGTAGGCATAAACTCCGGTTCTGGTACCAAAAGTGTTCAAGTCAAAAACACACACACACAAATAATCAGTGCATAAATAGAATAGAATGTTTACCACTTCTTTTCTATAACATATCTATCTACTCCTTATTCATCATGGAACATAGGATCTAGATCAAAACTAGTCAAACAAACAACCAGTCTCAATCACCAGTCATCAATAAGACTTACTAGGTGGGCTATTCTGGCTGGGAGAGGTGTTGCTCTAGTCAGTTTCAGCGTCTTGTGTGAAAAACTTTTTCTCACTACGCCAATTATAGCCTTCACTTTCAAACAATGAAAGCCTGCTATTGGTGTATTACAGTCCACACGTCACAAGATTGCTGTTCTAAATGTACCGAACAATCACGCGCCTATTACATCCTTATCACGTGCCGACATTCAAAATCCTTCTCGTGCTCGGAAAAGCAAAACCTTCTTCAAAGGGAGATAACCGTGGTTGTCACTTTCTTGTTAGGGGGAAGGACGCGGTGTCTTACAAAGGCAGCCGACTGCTGATATCACTATCTCGTGATGAGACGGTAGATAAGGGGGGGGGGGGGGGGTGAAGGGAGATAACCTCGGTAGGTGGTACATGCCGACCGGGGAGACAATTCGAACTTGAAACAGACAACGCCCTTACTCGGCGTTCTCTTTGAACGCGGGATGGCAATTAACGTGGCGGCCGGACAGAGAAATGAAAAGGAGAGGGGGGGGGGGGTGTAGATAAAGAAAGAGGGGTCGCGCGGGACACTTACGTCACACTTGCTGCTCCTGTCATCACTGACAGTCTAACCTATATATATAATATATGTATTAGTA
>CM065696.1:8430735-8455735 GCA_017654935.2 Phymorhynchus buccinoides | reverse complement strand
TGAGACCCCCGCCCCTTACAATGTGACTGATAATATAGTAAGAAAATAGTGTCACAAAATTTGAATTTTGTGTTAAGTTTGGGGGTGCACCATATAATCAGGTGCACCAGTATGCGTCACAAATTACTTGTTTGCTCCTTTTCTCAATTCTGACAAATGTTTATTTGTCAATTTCTACCTACCCACTCCTTTTACTTTAATATAGTTATGTCTAGGATGTGTGTGTGTGGGGTGGGGTGGTAAATGAACCCTTACACTACAGTTTCTATTTATGCATATTATGTGTTCATGCACATACAAGTGAGAGAGAAAGGAAGAATGAGAGAGTGTGTGACCATACATGAGTGTGTGTGTGTGTGTGTGTGTGTGAATGTGCTGCAATAGCATACAAATAATATATCAGTACCATGTGCACACCTGCACACATTGTGTGATCATGTCACAGAAGAATACTGTACCATGTAATGAAATGTGTGTACGATGAGAACATTTAATTAGAGAAAGAAACATGAGTGTCACATCAGGATGTATGAATATGGTAGCAATATCTTAGACAATTTATAAATAAATGATCCATGTACCAGCAGAATTTGTGTACATTTGCTTTGATTGTTCTCTTCAGATGAGTAGAGCAGGGATACATTAAATCTCTAATTTTCTCAAAAGCAAGAAATTTATATAAACATGAAAGGGAAGAGTAGAGCAGGGATATGACAGTAATTATACATTAAATCTCTAATTTTCTCAAAAGCAAGAAACATGAAAGGGAAGAGTAGAGCAGGGATATGACAGTAATTATACATTAAATCTCTAATTTTCTCAAAAGCAAGAAACATGAAAGGGAAGAGTAGAGCAGGGATATGACAGTAATTATACATTTATATTGTTGTGTATATATAGACTAATTATGTATTTCGAACAAGTCATGTTTTATTGAGATGCACTTTGTTTGTTAACTAAAAAACACTGCCAATCATCAACTCAATGTGTACATGTATGCAAACCAAGGCTCATGTACAAATGTTTCAGCACACTACATAAGTATTGCTTTGTGGCTATACATACACACTTGTGAATGTTTTGTTACAGTTAGCAGTAAAGAGATATTCATTGAGTAAAATTAACAACAAAATATTTCATTAAAAATTTGGAGAGATGCATATATATCCCAGTGATGGTGGAACAAAAATGAGTGCGAGGAAACATGGTGTGAGTCAAACAAACAATTTAAACCTTTTACTTTTCATTTCATCTTCTATGGTGAAGAGAGAGAAAAAGTAGGAGGTGGGAGGAAGGAAAACAGAAGTACAGGCTTACTGGGTACAACTACATGTATACAAAAACAAGGCTAATTTAATTCATCAAAATGGTGAAGACCAAGCAAGAAACAGTATCAAAGTATGACTAAATTTAGTACTTGTAACATTATGTCATGAGAGAGAATATGAGTGGACAGAGAGACTTGGCACATTCTCTATGTTCTGTATGCCAGGCATGGTAATGGAGGGAAAGAATTTTTCTCTGAAAATATTATAGGTTTTGAGGAGATGTGTCTTGGTGTAATCAGTGGATTAAAAGCCCTTTATGGTGATCAGAAAGCAGTTGCTCTTGAAATGAACATGTAGAACTGTTCAAACTTGGGGAAAGAGCATTTTCTTCAAACTTAAAGCCCCTGCTGAGATTTGTTTTTTTGCATTCACTTTTCTCCAAATTCAGAGAATTCTCTGAAAAGTACAATGTATAGTGTATAATTATGTTGTTGTTATGAGCTGTCAATCACTTTCTAATAATAGCAGTTTTTTTGTTTTGTTTTTAAAGTTGTTTAGACTAGTGGATAATGGTGTGTGTGTGTGCGCGCGTGTGTGTCTGCGTGCATGCGCCCGCACGCGCGCGTGTGTGTGTGTGTATGTGTGTATTTAGTAATGTACCGAGGATCAAAAGGTGATATGACAAAATGCCCTGAGACCAGAGAAACTAATAGGACAATGCCATGCCCTTGCAGAAATCAATAAGACAAAGTTCATGGATCTTTGTTTAAAAAAAATCAGACATTTTGTCCTGACAGTGAAAAACACAACATGATATTTCAATTTTAATCAGTCATTGTTCTATGACCAGGGCCTTGGAACATCACAGGTATGCGTGCGTGTATGTGTGTGTGTCAGTATGTGTGTGTGTATCAGTGTGTGTGTATATGTGTGTGTGTGTGTGTCAGTGTATGTGTATGTGTGTGTGTGTGTGTGTGTGTGTGTGTGTGTGTGTGTGTGTGTGTGTGTGTGTGTGTGTGTGTGTGTGGCACATGCAGACAAATGCTGGCTTTTAATCTTGTCAACTGTCAACTGTTTTATTGTTGTTGTTTTTGTGTGTGTGTGGTTGTAAATTCTTGACATTACAAAACAACCACAAGATTCTCAAGAACAAATCCGAATTCTAAAATACAAATTATTTATTGGTATCACATAACATTAGGGCACATGTTGATCAGTGCAATATAAACTGAGTGATTGATTGACATGGTCACAATTTTTACTTAAGTGTCATTTCTTCCCCATTGTGGGTAAACACTACAGCTGTTCTGCAGGAATAATTCTGCTGAGAATTGTTAATTAGCTGCACACTATGTCAATCACTGGTTGTCAGTATGTTAATGTGCAATCTTGCATTGTTTTGTGTCAATACAAGTCAATGTCAACACACTATCTTTCATTTCCCCCTGCATAATAAATATAGCCTTGGTGTAGGCATATTATAGTGTAGTAGTACAGCACTGTAGCTTTTATTTGTACCCTTCAAAATAAATGTAGGCCTATACCTTTTTTGTGCAAGAACACACATTATGCCAATATTTACAGATCACATCCACACCCAAACACCAGGAAGAGAGAGAGAGACAAAGACTGAAAGAGAGAGAGAGAGAGAGAGAGAGAGCACTGATATAGGCCTAGATTTGACAACTCCATGCACAGCCTACCATTCACAAACTGACAAAGTTGTCAGAATACATTATCTGTAGGCCTAGTTTGTGTTAGAATCAGAGGTTAGAATCAAAGGTAGACCTAATAATTATCTTTCAGCCGAAGCTGTGTTCCTTTCGTTTCCACACGATCCTCTAGACTAGTATCATTAAGTATCTCCTGTGTCACAGTGTGTTTCTCGGTTCATCCTTACACACACGTGTCTTTCACACCATCTTAAACTTATTTTGATTGCTGATCATTAATATTTTCCCCAGTCTGGTGTTTGATCTAGCGATAACGCGGTAGGCCTAGGCCTAAGCCGAAGAGAAAGTGAGAAAGTCAAGAACGAACATAATATTTATGACATAGGCCTGCTGACGGTAAACCCGAAACTCATCATGTCGAGTGTTCTCACGGAAACAGTCGAGGATACCGAATCCAAGCAACGATAACTCCTCCCGGCACCTTTTGACGTCAAGTGATTCTTTTCCATAGCTGACTTCGAAGACAAGCTTGATCAATATATCAGTTTAAATGATCGTTGAAATCCATATAATCGCGCTGTTGTGTGCAGCCATCTTGAATAATCTGACCTGACGACCAAGACAACTTCCGCTGAGTTCGTGGTGACGTATGCATCTCATTATAATTCGATTAAGAAGTAGGACAAAAGTTTGTCAAATCATCCAAACCTCCGAACTTGTCCGTACTGATCGTAATGGTTTGATATTCCTATTCGTACACGATCACATGTCCGGCGAACCAGGTTTGACGAACTAGAGTTCGCTCAGTTAAGAACGGGCTTTAACCGTTCATCTTTGGGCTGACTGTCCGTCACCGTAAGGAGTAACCTCCCTTTAACCGTTCATCTTTGGGCTGTCTGTCCGTCACCGTAAGGAGTAACCTCCCTTTAACCGTTCATCTTTGGGCTGATTGTCCGTCACCGTAATAGGGAGAAACCTCCCTTTAACCGTTCATCTTTGGGCTGATTGTCCGTCACCGTAAGGAGTAACCTCCCTTTGACCGTTCATCTTTGGGCTGACTGTCCGTCACCGTAAGGAGTAACCTCCCTTTAACCGTTCATCTTTGGGCTGATTGTCCGTCACCGTAAGGAGAAACCTCCCTTTAACCGTTCATCTTGGGGCTGATTGTCCGTCACCATAAGGAGAAACCTCCCATAAGGAGACGGACATTGCGGCGAGCGGCGTCTGTTTTTTGGGTGTTGTTTGTTGTGGTTTGTTTGTTGTTTTTGGCTCACTCGTGTCAAGCGAGTCTATGTTCTCATGCTTCTTCGGTTTTCCGGGTGTCTGTGCGTATGTCTGTGTGTATGTGTGTCTGTCTGTTGTAACTTTAATGTTGGCTTTGTTCAAACTTTGCAGACACATAGATGTTTATGCAAGCTTTCAAACAATAATGATTTGAATAATTAAATACTTAAAACAACACTGTAAACAGATAACACAGAAAACATTTTAGATCAGTGGGTTAGAGAGTATTCAACAGGGTTCAGTTTCTCTAGACGACGGTCGCCGCGCTCATAACTGTTATGCCAAAAGGGGTCTAAGAAACACTTTAGAAAACGTTTGCGCAAGAATATTACAAGCTCTTATCTGATTGGTCAAAAAAAGTATTATTTTAACCAAACATTAATGGACCAACGAACAACAATATATTCACCCCCTACTAGTTCCGGATAGTTCGCCGCTTGCTCGGTATTTGGCAAGAACAAAACGTCACGCGAACTATCGGCAAACGAAGGGTGCTTCTTAGACCGTTTTTGCCGATTTGAGCGAGCGCAACGTAGCGTTAGCCCTTGTGAAACGGACCCCAGGCTGCATGCATTTGTCAATACATAATGTAATACGACCCATGCATGCATCTTGTTTGAACACAATATATATCTAAGGCACTGCCTGTGCACATATATCACCACCGCTATTGTTAATACCGTTATTTATTATTATTTATACTAGCGCAACGCCGGGTACCGGTAACGCCTAGTAACGGTAATGCCTAGTAACGATAACGCCAAGTACTGGTAACGCTTAGTACAGCAAATTTGAAGCGATTCGGTTAAGAAACGGCGGAGTTATAAGGCCCCGTTTCCCATTGGCGCTGCTCTGAAAGTGACGCGCTCTCCCTAGTAACGGTAACGCCAAGTACTGGTAACGCTGAGTACAGCAAATTTGAAGCGATACGGTTAAGAAACGGCAGAGTTATAAGGCCCCGTTTCCTGTTGGCGCTGCTCTGAGAGTGAAGCGCTCTCCCGATTCTCTTCACATTTGCTGCCAGGCTTTGCCCCAACCACAGCAAGCCGGACAGCAAATTTAAAGCAATTCAGTCAAAACACGGCGAAGTTATAAGGCCCGTTTTGTGTTTCAGACAGACAGACAGACAGACACACATACACTTGACTTTTTATAATATGATTACTTTTGTCTCTCTCCCTCCTCTTCACTCATCCCGTTCTACTACCCACCGCATCCAGCTTGGAACATCGATAGTCACCGTCCCCGGTCATCTACCTTCTAAATTTGAAGGCAATCCGTCCAGAAATACCGGAGATAGGGGCGCCGAGAGGCCGGTGGATACGCGTTTCGCGCATTTGCCAAACCGCGCAAATAACATGGCCACCTCGGTTGCCGTTGCCATCGCCCCGTTAGGGCTCACAGCAAATTTGAAGCGATTCGGTCGAAAAACAGTTATAAGGCCCGTTTTGTGTTTCAGACACAGAAGAAGAAGAAAAGTTTGTTTTACGTCCTCCCGGCCTAAGCCATATGGGACATTACTATTGATTTTTGAGACACACAGACACTTGCCCCTTTTATGTGATGATGATCACTGTGATCTTCATTATTGGCAGTACTGGTTTCAATGCTCAGGTTGTCCCATGCTAGCACATGTGCATCTATGCTGGATTATGCATTCTTGTCTTGATTGCTGGTCTGCTTATTTCCTTTTCTTGATATTTGATTGATCAGTTCTTATCTTCTTTTTTTCCTTTTTTTGTGTATATGTGCGTTCTGTCCTTTTCATATTTCATTATAAAATGTGCTGGAAAAAAAGTCAAATAAAAAACAAAAAACATGCGTTTGTCTCTCATGCCAATGTTCCGGGTTCGATTCTCGGCATGTGCACTTCTTTTTATTTTTTAGTCGTATCCATTAACGCTAATAGTTTCATTTTACTTTAAACACCCCCTCATGTTTACGACCCTCAATATCAAAGTCATTATTTGTTGGCAATCTCGTACTTTAGACACCACCACCACCCCGCTCATGTTTACGACCCTCAATCTCAAAGTCATTATTTGTTGGCAATATCGTACTTTAGACACCACCACCACCCCGCTCATGTTTGTGATCCTCAATCTCAAAGTCATTATTTGTTGGCAGCCTTGTACTAAAACGCTCCTCATGTTTACGACCCTCAATCTCAAAGTCATTATTTGTTGGCAATCTCGTATTTTAGACACCACCACCACCCCGCTCATGTTTACGACCCTCAATCTCAAAGTCATTATTTGTTGGCAGTCTTGTACTAAAACGCCCATTATGTTTACGACCCTCAATCTCAAAGACATTATTTGTTGGCAATCTTGTACTTTAAGCACCCCCATGTTTACGAACCTCAATATCAAAGTCATTATTTGTTGGCAATATTGCACTTTAAACACCCCCCTCATGTTTACGATCCTCAATCCCAGTCATTTGTGGCAATCTTGTACTTTAAATACCCCTCATGTTTACGACCCTCAATCTCAATGTCATTATTTGTTGGCAATCTTGTACTGTAAACACCCCCCTCATGATTACGACCATCAGTACTTAACCCCCCCCCCCCCCCCCCCCCCCCTCATGTTTACGATCCTCAATCTCAGTCATTATTTGCTGGCAACTTGTACTTTAAGCACCCACCTCGTGTTTACGACCCTCAGTATTTACCCCCCCCCCCCCCCCCCCTCATTTTTACGATCCTCAATCTCAAAGTAATTATTTGTTGGCAATCTTGTAATTAACACACACACACACACACACACACACACACACACACACACACACAAACACACACCGAGTGAGCCTTGTAGGCTTTGCCTCTTGTTTTTGTTTGTTTTTCTGTCTGTCTGAGGATATCTCCCGAACCGCTGGACATAACCGCTTCCAATTTTGTGTGGTGGTGTATCACCAAGAGAGGAAGGCATTTGGGCATAAATTATTACCGTCGTATTGACGCATGATCTTCAAAACCTAAAATCTTTAAGTGGCTATATCTTCTACACGTTTGGTCTTAGAGGCTTATGGCCGTTCTGATGATGGGGTACCGATCAAGGTCAAAGTCAAGGTCAAGGTGATCGGTAGGCCTTGAAAGTGGTTGAGGTCTAAAAGCTGGGTTTTAAGCCGTATTTTCCACATTTTTGCTTGACAAAAGCACTTTAGTTTTTGTGTGGTGGTGTATCACCTATAGTAGAAGACATTAGAGCATAAAATACGGGGCGTGCTGACCTTGATCTTGAAGTTTGACCTTGAAGACCACAATTTCCTTCTTTGTGCTATATATTTCATGTCTGAGCTGTATCTCGTGCACTAGACGATAGAATCCTTTCCAATTTCGTGTGAGGGTGTGATACTAAGACTACTAGACATCGGTATGCAAATTATGCCCCGTGAATAAAATGTCCCCGAGCGGCAGACATGTTTCCGTTTTTCTGCACCCTCTTATATATCATGAAGTACTGCATGGAATCACTTCACATTTTGTGGGGGGTGTAATACTTAGAGTAGCAGATATTGCAACACACATTATGGCCTGTGGAGTTTAAGTGTCGCCGAGCGGCAGACATGTCTCCGTTTTGCATTTTCGCGAACTATGCACGGCATCACTGTTGTGTCTGGGTGTAATACAACATGTAGAACATGTTGGTGCATTACATTATGCTACGGGGTGTCGCAAGTGCGTGGCGAAACAGGTGGACATATCTGCCGCCCGGCGATGCCCTTGTATTGTTAGTTTAATCACTTGATTGATAAATATCTTTATCGTTTAAAAAAAATCGGGACTTTCCTGGTATTGCAGTACATCCAGGATCGTCCCACTATGTGGAGGACGTTAAACGAACTTTGATCTTTGGGCTGATGGCCCCCAAAGATTAGAGACAGGCGGGATATCATCTTACGTTTTTACACTTCTCTTTTTACAATTACTAGCGCAACGCCGAGTACCAGTAACGCCTAGTAACGGTAACGCCTAGTAACGGTAATGCCAAGTACTGGTAACGCTGAGTACAGCAAATTTGAAGCGATTTGGTTAAGAAACGGTGGAGTTATAAGGCCTCGTTTCCCATTGATGCTGCTCTGAGAGTGATGCGCTCTCCCTAGTAACGGCAACGTCTAGTAACGGTAACGCCAAGTACTGGTAATGCTGAGTACAGCAAATTTGAAACGATTCGGATAAGAAAAGGCGGAGTTATAAGGCCCCGTTTTGCGTTGGCGCTGCTCTGAGAGTGATGCGCTCTCCCTAGTAACGGTAACGCCTAGTAACGGTAACGCCAAGTACTGGTAACGCTGAGTACAACAAATTTGAAGCGATTTCGTTAAGAAACGGCAGAGTTATAAGGCCCTGTTTCCAGTTGGCGCTGCTCTGAGAGTGACGCACTCTCCCGATTTTCTTCCAATTTGCTGCCAGGCTTTGCCCCGGTGACAGCAAGCCTGACAGCAAATTTGACGCGATTCGGTTGAAAACCGGCGGAGTTATAAGGCCGGTTTTGCATCATGCTGCTGTTATGCGCCTAAGTAATCGATTCGCTTCCGGTTTGGCAAATTGATAGTCACCGTCCCCGGTCATATATCTGCCAAATTGGAAGGCAATCGGTCCAGTAATACCAGAGATACGGGCGCCGAAAGGCCGGCGGATGCGCGTTTCGCGCATTTGCAAAACCGCGCAAATGACACAGCTGCCTCGGTTGCCGTTGCCATCGGCCCGTTAGGGCTCACAGCAAATTTGAAGCGATTCTGTCGAAAAATGGCGGAGTTATAAGGCCCGTTTTGTGTTTCACACACACGGACGGACACTTGGCTTTTTACTATATGATGACTAGCGCAACGCCTAGTACTGGCAATGCACCATACTGGTAATGCCTAGTAACGGTAAAGCCAAGTACTGGTAACGCTGAGTACAGCAAATTTGAAGCGATTCGGTTAAGAAACGGCGGAGTTATAAGGCCCTGTTTGACGTTGGCGCTGCTGTGAGAGTGACGCGCTCTCCCAATTTACTGCTAGGCTTTGCCCGGGCCATAGCAAGGCTGACAGCAAATTTGAGGCGAATCGGTTAAGAAACGGCGGAGTTATTCGTGAAAAGGTAAAGCAGCATATAGCGCAGGCGTTTCTGTACCGATTCGCTTTCGGTTTGGCACATCGCTAGGCACCGTACCCGGTCATGTATCTGCCAAATTTGAAGGCAATCGGTCCAGAAACGCCGGAGATACGGGCGCAGAGAGGCCGGCGGATGCGCGTTTCGCGCATTTGCGAAACCGCGCAAATGACACGGCCGCCTCGGTTGCCGTTGCCATCGCCCCGTTAGGGCTCACAGCAAATTTGAAGCGATTCGGTCGAAAAACGGCGGAGTTATAAGGCCGTTTTGTGTTTCAGACACACACACACACAGACACACACACACACACACACACACACACACGGACGGACACTTGGCTTTTTACTATATGATGATGATGATGATGATGATGAATATCTGCCTTTAGAATTTGCTACATTCTTTTGGTGTTATAAATGTAGTTGGCAGACACAGATTCGGGTTTACTAAAACAAACAAACAAAAAACAGACATGAATTATGTATCAAAATTCGGGTCTTTCCTGGCATCGCAGTATCTCCAGAATCGACCCTCTATCTTTACATTTATAAATGTCCTATACGTATCTGTCATAGGATTCTTCCTTCTATATCTTCACTGGCATTCTGTATTCGCAACATCAGATCATGGATAATAATAATAATAATAATAATAATAATAGGGGATACTTATATAGCGCGATACCCCACATTGGGCTCATCGCGTTTTACAACAGTATAAATGCATTACAAATCATTAAAAAAATATATAAAAAATATATATATGTTAACAGCATCATATTAAAGTGTTATACATAAAATCACAAATTGAATAAAAACATTTATCAATTAAGACAATATAAAACAGCACGTCACACAAAAACTATGGGAAATATACAACTTTTAAAATATGACTGCACAGAAACAACAATACAATAATAACATACGGTACACTTACACGACAACACCCCCACCCACAGGCGCACGCACACACGTGTGCACGCGCATGCACAAACGCACCCACCCACACTCAAACACGCGCACACACACACACGCGCGCACGCGCGCACACACACGCGCGCGCGCGCGCGCACGCACGCACGCACACGCACGCACGCACGCACGCACACGCGCACACGCACACGCACACGCACACGCACACGCACACACACACACACACACAGATGGACGCTGTTGATTGGCCGCAAGACCAAAACACGGGCAAGCCAACGGCAGAGAGGGGAGGGGGGAGAGAAAAGGGGATGGGAGGGGGGAAAAAACGTTAGACAGACAGAGAGAGACAGACAAACACAGATAGTGTGTGAGTGTGACAGAAACACAGAGAGATCGAAGAAGAGAGAGAGAGAGAGAGAGAGAGAGAGAGAGAGAGAGAGAGAGAGAGAGAGAGAGAGAGAGAGAGAGAGAGAGAGAGAGAGAGAGAGAGAGAGAGAGAGAGAGAAACAGACAGTCAGGCAAAGACAGAGACAGAAAGCCAGGGACAGAGAGAGACAAGACAGAAAGGCGTGGCATAGACTGTTAGTTGGGAAAATACAACCGGAAGAGGTGAATAAAGGTAAAGATGTGCCACCCCCTCCCCCCCTGCATTTCTCGGTTAATTCTATTGTTCCGTTTTTGCCTTTCTTACCATACATAAAGCTGTATTTTAGGAACATTTTCAGCTAATAACCTTTTTGGAATACTAACCCTATCCCTAACCCTAGCCCTAAACGTAACCCTACCCCCCACTATGTACTGCAGTACACCGCGATTTGTCACAGTTGTGGTTCGTTGCGTTTAAAACATCGTCAATGAAAACAGACTGTGTGCGAGATGTTAAGTAACTCTGAAACCAAGATAGGGCTGTACCAGTAATTCCATAATGGTTGTGGAGAGTGCTATTGAGCATATAATGGTCGATTGTATCAAAGGCAGCGCTTAAGTCTAGGAGTGTCAGAAGGGATACATCACCACGGTCGAGAGCAAGGAGAATATCATTTGTTACTTTAAGCAGTGCTGTTTCAGTACTATGAGAGGGTCGGTAAGCGGACTGGTTGGGGGAGAGAAGTGAGAAGTGAAGATGACACGGAAGATGAGGAGGAGGAGAAAGAGGACTTCAATTCAGATGATATGATGCATTCTATGGGAGGCTTAAATGGTGGTGAATTTGGAGGCCCTCCTGAAGGAGAAGAGGAAGACAGTGATGATGAAGATTTACCAGACATCCAGTGAGGACCCCACCTGATAGATTTAACCCCTTAGCTGCCAGGACCGGACAGGAGGGGCAGGCACGTGTAGAGCTCTTCCGGCCCTGGTCATTGAGGGCAAAGTGAAGCCTACAAGATATCTACGGCAACTGTTGGAAATCAGCCAAAAGAAATTGTATCTCCGGGTGTGTCGACAGACATTTACAGTTGCTTGAGAATGTTGTTTAGGATAGATGAAAGATGTGAGAAAGTGTTTGTTTTTATTTGCATCGTTGCGTTTTAAACGTTGATTCAATTAATACACAACCATCCTGTTTGTGATTTGTTTTTTCATTTCAGTGTCCCAGCCATCAGAAATGTATTTCCATTAACAATTTCTTGTTATACTTGACTGATGCACATGTGCCGGTGTTTTTGTTCTTAATGGTCCCTGTCACTCATCTTGTCTACATCACATTGTTTTGATCAAATCAAATGACATGTTTTCAAAAATAAATGAGAAATGATTTTTTTTTAAATATAAAAAAAAGTGTGCTGCTGAAGCCCAGCAGGACAAAGGACACTGCATGAACACACCAGCAGAAGATGAAAACATGGAAACACGGGGTGAAGAAACAAGTGTGCTGCTGGTGCCCAGTAACACAAAGGACACTGCATGAACACACCAGCAGAAGATGAAAGAATGGAAACACAGGGTGAAGGAACAAGTGTGCTGCTGGTGCCCAGTAACACAAAGGACACTGCATGAACACACCAGCAGAAGATGAAAACATGGAAACACGGGGTGAAGAAACAAGTGTGCTGCTGGTGCCCAGTAACACAAAGGACACTGCATGAACACACCAGCAGAAGATGAAAGAATGGAAACACAGGGTGAAGGAACAAGTGTGCTGCTGGTGCCCAGTAACACAAAGGACACTGCATGAACACACCAGCAGAAGATGAAAGAATGGAAACACAGGGTGAAGGAACAAGTGTGCTGCTGGTGCCCAGTAGGACAAAGGACACTACATGAACACACCAGCTTCAGACAGAAGATGAAATAATGGAAACACGGGCTGAAGAAACAAGTGTGCTGCTGGTGCCCAGTAAGACAAAGGACACTGCATGAACACACCAGCTTCAGACAGAAGATGAAATAATGGAAACACGGGCTGAAGAAACAAATGTGCTGCTGAAGCCCAGAAGATAATAAAGCACCAATCAAAGTGACATGATTCTGCGTAGTGCCCAACCATTTTACGGACAGACAAAAACTGTACACAAATGAAAGAGGCACCAAAGATTGCATAAACCTTCCATCCACGGAGTGTGGCGCAGGACAACTGATCAGCTGCTGTTACACAGCTCGTGACTCTTCGAGGACTGACAAGATGTCTCTGACAAGATGTCTCTGACAAGATGTCTCTAACTCTTCCTTTGTCGCCTTTCACTCTTTTCTTTTCCCTGTATTTCTCACACCACCCTCCCTGTCTACCTTACCTTCCTGTGCCTTTATCATCACACTCACCACCCTCCCTGTCTACCTTACCTTCCTGTGCCTTTATCATCACACTCACCACCCTCCCTGTCTACCTTACCTTCCTGTGCCTTTATCATCACACTCACCACCCTCCCTGTCTACCTTACCTTCCTGTGCCTTTATCATCACACTCACCACCCTCCCTGTCTACCTTACCTTCCTGTGCCTTTATCATCACACTCACCACCCTCCCTGTCTACCTTACCTTCCTGTGCCTTTATCATCACACTCACCACCCTCCCTGTCTACCTTACCTTCCTGTGCCTTTATCATCACACTCACCACCCTCCCTGTCTACCTTACCTTCCTGTGCCTTTATCATCACACTCACCACCCTCCCTGTCTACCTTACCTTCCTGTGCCTTTATCATCACACTCACCACCCTCCCTGTCTACCTTACCTTCCTGTGCCTTTATCATCACACTCACCACCCTCCCTGTCTACCTTACCTTCCTGTGCCTTTATCATCACACTCACCACCCTCCCTGTCTACCTTACCTTCCTGTGCCTTTATCATCACACACCCCCACCCCCCGTGCTAGCTATTCTGCCCAGTTATCTCCCTTTTTCTGTGACAGGAAATTAAGCAGACGGCTTCAAAGGGAGAAATGGCTGCCATGTCCTTACAAAAATCAGAAATACACACACAGATGATGATGTTCAAAGCAAAACCTGTCACTAGACTATATTAATAATGTAGTAGACTGGATGAACTAGTAGCATTCAGCAGCACCTTCTGAACATCATAGTGTTCCATAGGATTATTAACGGGGCAGACTGGGTGAACTAGTAGCATTCAGCAGCACCTTCCTAACATCATAGTGTTCCATAGGATTATTAACGGGGCAGACTGGATGAACTAGTAGCATTCAGCAGCACCTTCTGAACATCTTAGTGTTCCATAGGATTATCAACGGGGCAGACTGGGTGAACTAGTAGCATTCAGCAGCACCATCCTAACATCATAGTGTTCCATAGGATTATCAACGCGGCAGACTGGGTGAACTAGTAGCATTCAGCAGCACCTTCCTAACATCATAGTGTTCCATAGGATTATTAACGGGGCAGACTGGATGAACTAGTAGCATTCAGCAGCACCTTCTGAACATCATAGTGTTCCATAGGATTATCAACGGGGCAGACTGGGTGAACTAGTAGCATTCAGCAGCACCATCCTAACATCATAGTGTTCCATAGGATTATCAACGGGGCAGACTGGGTGAACTAGTACCATTCAGCAGCACCTTCCTAACATCATAGTGTTCCATAGGATTATCAACGGGGCAGACTGGGTGAACTAGTAGCATTCAGCAGCACCTTCCTAACATCATAGTGTTCCATAGGATTATTAACGGGGCAGACTGGGTGAACTAGTAGCATTCAGCAGCACCTTCCTAACATCATAGTGTTCCATAGGATTATCAACGGGGCAGACTGGGTGAACTAGTAGCATTCAGCAGCACCTTCTGAACATCATAGTGTTCCATAGGATTATCAACGGGGCAGACTGGGTGAACTAGTAGCATTCAGCAGCACCTTCTGAACATCATAGTGTTCCATAGGATTATCAACGGGGCAGACTGGGTGAACTAGTAGCATTCAGCAGCACCTTCCTAACATCATAGTGTTCCATCGGATTATCAACGGGGCAGACTGGGTGAACTAGTAGCATTCAGCAGCACCATCCTAACATCATAGTGTTCCATAGGATTATCAACGGGGCAGACTGGGTGAACTAGTAGCATTCAGCAGCACCTTCCTAACATCATAGTGTTCCATAGGATTATCAACGGGGCAGACTGGGTGAACTAGTACCATTCAGCAGCACCTTCCTAACATCATAGTGTTCCATAGGATTATCAACGGGGCAGACTGGGTGAACTACTAGCATTCAATAGCACCTTCCTAACATCATAGTGTTCCATAGGATTATCAACGGGGCAGACTGGGTGAACTAGTAGCATTCAGCAGCACCTTCCTAACATCATAGTGTTCCATAGGATTATTAACGGGGCAGACTGGGTGAACTAGTAGCATTCAGCAGCACCATCCTAACATCATAGTGTTCCATAGGATTATCAACGGGGCAGACTGGGTGAACTAGTAGCATTCAGCAGCACCATCCTAACACCATAGTGTTCCATAGGATTATCAACGGGGCAGACTGGGTGAACTAGTAGCATTCAGCAGCACCATCCTAACATCATAGTGTTCCATAGGATTATTAACGGGGCAGACTGGGTGAACTAGTAGCATTCAGCAGCACCTTCCTAACATCATAGTGTTCCATAGGATTATCAACGGGGCAGACTGGGTGAACTAGTAGCATTCAGCAGCACCTTCTGAACATCATAGTGTTCCATAGGATTATTAACGGGGCAGACTGGGTGAACTAGTAGCATTCAGCAGCACCTTCTGAACATCATAGTGTTCCATAGGATTATCAACGGGGCAGACTGGGTGAACTAGTAGCATTCAGCAGCACCTTCTGAACATCATAGTGTTCCATAGGATTATCAACGGGGCAGACTGGGTGAACTAGTAGCATTCAGCAGCACCTTCCTAACATCATAGTGTTCCATAGGATTATTAACGGGGCAGACTGGGTGAACTAGTAGCATTCAGCAGCACCTTCCTAACATCATAGTGTTCCATAGGATTATCAACGGGGCAGACTGGGTGAACTAGTAGCATTCAGCAGCACCTTCCTAACATCATAGTGTTCCATAGGATTATCAACGGGGCAGACTGGGTGAACTAGTAGCATTCAGCAGCACCTTCTGAACATCATAGTGTTCCATAGGATTATTAACGGGGCAGACTGGGTGAACTAGTAGCATTCAGCAGCACCTTCCTAACATCATAGTGTTCCATAGGATTATCAACGGGGCAGACTGGGTGAACTAGTAGCATTCAGCAGCACCTTCCTAACATCATAGTGTTCCATAGGATTATCAACGGGGCAGACTGGGTGAACTAGTACCATTCAGCAGCACCTTCCTAACATCATAGTGTTCCATAGGATTATTAACGGAGCAGACTGGGTGAACTAGTAGCATTCAGCAGCACCTTCCTAACATCATAGTGTTCCATAGGATTATCAACGGGGCAGACTGGGTGAACTAGTAGCATTCAGCAGCACCATCCTAACATCATAGTGTTCCATAGGATTATCAACGGGGCAGACTGGGTGAACTAGTAGCATTCAGCAGCACCATCCTAACATCATAGTGTTCCATAGGATTATCAACGGGGCAGACTGGGTGAACTAGTAGCATTCAGCAGCACCTTCCTAACATCATAGTGTTCCATAGGATTATCAACGGGGCAGACTGGGTGAACTAGTAGCATTCAGCAGCACCATCCTAACACCATAGTGTTCCATAGGATTATCAACGGGGCAGACTGGGTGAACTAGTAGCATTCCCTTTTATCCTCCCTTCTATCCTCCCTTCTATCCTCCCTTTTATCCTCCCTTTTATCCTCCCTTTTATCCTCTCTTTTATCCTCTCTTTTATCCTCTCTTTTATCCTCTCTTTTATCCTCTCTTTTATCCTCCCTTTTATCCTCTCTTCTATCCTCCCTTTTATCCTGAGAGAGAGAGAGAGAAAAATAGAGATGTTACGCCCTCTGAGTCAACAGACTATTTGAGGCATTTTAATTTATAAAGATCCTGGAAAAAAGGTGGATTTTAAGTTTTACAAGATGAAGTTTGAAAAAATAAGTTATTTGTTTTAACAGAGTTTATAAGGATTTTTATTTTAATAGCGCAAGCTGAAGAATATAAAATTTATGTTTGTAATAAAATATTTTGTTTTTAAAAGATATTTAGCTGTTTGCTTTTAAGTCTGGCAGATTGGAGGAGGTCTGATTAAAAAAACCCAGGGCTACAGTTAAAATTCATGCATTTTAGGCTCAACTGAGCTATTTGATAAAAACAATCCGTGTTTGTGCTCGGGAAGAGCTTTATTATTAAAATTCTTGACAGGCATAAGCCTGTATACAAGCTGATATACAGTTTAAAAAACCTATATAAAAAAAAGGTTATGTAAAAGTAAAATTTATTGTTATATTTCCATTTTCTATATGTACATCACTTTTATATAAGACTATCCTATTAGGTTTGGGTCCCTTAGGACTCAATACAACTAATAGCTACCTAGAAGTTTTTAGCTATGAATTTATTTGGTTCAATGACAACTGTTGTCTTTTGTTCCTTAGATCAAAAGTTATTTGGCCAAAAAATATTAATATTGATATGTACATTGTTATTATGTACACAACTTTTACAAACAAGCTGTTTAGACCTTTTACAGTAAAGTTATTATTTTTATAAAAAAACATTTAAGATATGCCTAAGTTGAATGTTAATCTATGTTTAAAATTTGTTAAATGTTTAACTTATTTAATCTTGTCCATAGGACAGGGCGTAATGTTATTTTCACATATGTGAGTATATAAAATTGTTAAAAGTTATGTTAAAAATTGGTTTTTTATTTTGGTTAAGCTGTGGGACTCAACCCCTACAAATTTATCTTTTAGGTATATAAATTCAGTTTTAATTTGGGTCCGTCTATAACGAGTTGGTTATAAGAGCCAGTCGTTTCGTTTTCTTTTCCCAGGAACCTTTGTACACCACTGCTATGTGTGTACCCTTTATTTATTGATTGTATCTGTCCTGTTAGGACGTTTTATACATAGTTTGTTTGTTTTGTTTTTTAAATTGTTTAATTAAAATCTATATTCTTTTTTAAAATTGTTTAATATGTTAAAATAGGTTAAGATTTGATAAAAAAAACGAGTTTATAACTATTGAGGTTTCATAGTTATATTAAAAGTTACTATTAAAATCTGGTTTGTTTTATGTATATTTTGGTCTGTTACATGACCATATGTGATTTAATTATTTAAATAGATGAAATCTAGTCCAAATCCATTATTTTATATGAAGTTTTTATGAGTGGGGGGACATACCGCCAGAGGCCTCCATTGTTATAAGTAATTTTATATGTTCCATCTGATCCCAGGGGGGGGTAGCAACAAAGACTCTCCCGCCCCTGATGTCATGATGGAATCTGAGATTTAAGTGAAATAAATAGAAGTTTTTCTTATTTATAATTAAGCTCTAGATGGTTTTAGAGAAATGGTAAGAGAGTTGAGGGTGGGGATGGTTAACGACTCCTGTGTGCTCGGAACGGAGGGAGGGAGGGGAAGGGACCCCTCCTCTCCGCCCCGAGCAGTGACAGGACACCGCATGGGCAATCCCAAAAAGGGGGGGGAGCACAAGCGCAAAACGCAACGGTTACGAAAGAAACCCCCGTTGTGCGTACCGGACACCTATCTGCATAGGAGAAGGGATTTTAAAAGATAGTGGGCTCAAAAGAGTCACTTCAGCCCATCAGGCACATTTTTATCCTCCCTTCTATCCTCCCTTTTATCCTCCCTTTTATCCTCCCTTTTATCCTCCCTTTTATCCTCTCTTTTATCCTCCCTTTTATCCTCCCTTTTATCCTCTCTTTTATCCTCCCTTTTATCCTC
This sequence comes from Phymorhynchus buccinoides, assembly GCA_017654935.2. NCBI lineage: Eukaryota > Metazoa > Mollusca > Gastropoda > Neogastropoda > Raphitomidae > Phymorhynchus > Phymorhynchus buccinoides. The sequence goes on along the minus strand of CM065696.1, from coordinate 8,437,169 downwards.
CCTTTTATCCTCTCTTATATCCTCCCTTTTATCCTCTCTTTTATCCTCTCTTTTATCCTCTTTTATCCTTTTATCCTCTCTTTTATCCTCCTTTATCCTCTCTATCCTCTTTTATCCTCTTTTTATCCTCCCTTATATCCTCCCTTTTATCCTCTCTTTTATCCTCTCTTATTATCCTCCTCTTTTATCCTCTCTTTTATCCTCTCTTTTATCCTCCCTTTTATCCTCCTTTTTATCCTCCTTTTTATCCTCCCTTTTATCCTCCCTTATATCCTCCCTTTTATCCTCCCTTATATCCTCTCTTTTATCCTCCCTTTTTATCCTCCCTTTTATCCTCCCTTTTATCCTCCCTTTTATCCTCTCTTTTATCCTCCCTTATATCCTCCCTTATATCCTCCCTTTATCCTCCTCTTTTATCCTCCCTTTTATCCTCCCTTTTATCCTCCCTTATATCCTCCCTTTTATCCTCCCTTTTATCCTCCCTTTTATCCTCTCTTTTATCCTCCCTTTTATCCTCCCTTTTATCCTCCCTTTTATCCTCCCTTTTATCCTCTCTTTTATCCTCCCTTTTATCTATCCTCTCTTTTATCCTCCCTTTTATCCTCTCTTTTATCCTCCCTTTTATCCTCCCTTTTATCCTCCCTTTTATCCTCCCTTTTATCCTCACTTTTATCCTTTTATCCTCTCTTTTATCCTCACTTTTATCCTCCCTTATATCCTCACTTATATCCTCACTTTTATCCTCTCTTATATCCTCCCTTATATCCTCCCTTTTATCCTCCCTTTTATCCTCCCTTTTATCCTCTCTTTTATCCTCCCTTTTATCCTCCCTTTTATCCTCTCTTTTATCCTCCCTTATATCCTCCCTTTTATCCTCCCTTTTATCCTCCCTTTTATCCTCTCTTTTATCCTCTCTTTTATCCTCCCTTTTATCCTCTCTTTTATCCTCTCTTATCCTATCCTCTCTTTTATCCTCCCTCCCTTCTATCCTCCCTTTATCCTCCCTTTTATCCTCACTTTTATCCTCACTTATATCCTCCCTTTTATCCTCCCTTTTATCCTCTTTTATCCTCCCTTTTATCCTCCCTTTTATCCTCCCTTTTATATCCTCCCTTTTATCCTCCCTTTTATCCTCCTCCCTCCCTTTATCCTCCCTTTTATCCTCCCTTATATCCTCCCTTTTATCCTCCCTTTTATCCTCCTTCTTTTATCCTCACTTTATCCTCCCTTATATCCTCACTTATATCCTCCTCCCTTTTATCCTCCCTTTTATCCTCTCTTTTATCCTCCCTTTTATCCTCCCTTTTATCCTCTCTTTTATCCTCCCTTTTATCCTTTTATCCTCCCTTTTATCCTCTCTTTTATCCTCCCTTATATCCTCCCTTTTATCCTCTCTTTTATCCTCCCTTTTATCCTCTCTTTTATCCTCTCTTTTATCCTCCCTTTTATCCTCCCTTTTATCCTCCCTTTTATCCTTTTATCCTCCCTTTTATCCTCCCTTTTATCCTCTCTTTTATCCTCCCTTTTATCCTCCCTTTTATCCTCTCTTTTATCCTCTCTTTTATCCTCCCTTTTATCCTCTCTTTTATCCTCTCTTTTATCCTCCCTTTTTCCTCCCTTTATCCTCCCTTTTATCCTCCCTTTTATCCTCTCTTTTATCTCCCTTCTATCCTCTTTTTATCCTCTCTTTTATCCTCCCTTTTATCCTCTCCTCCCTTTTATCCTCCCTTTATCCTCCCTTTTATCCTCCCTTTTATCCTCCCTTTTATCCTCTCTTCCTCCCTTATCCTCTCTTTTATCCTCCCTTTTATCCTCTTCTATCCTCCCTTTTATCCTCCCTTTTATCCTCTCTTTTATCCTCCCTTTTATCCTCTCTTTTATCCTCTCTTTCTATCCTCTCTTATCCTCCCTTTTATCCTCTCCTTTTTATCCTTTTATCCTCCCTTTTATCCTCTCTTTTATCCTCTCTTTTATCCTCCCTTTTATCCTCCCTTTTATCCTCCCTTTTATCCTCCCTTTTATCCTCTCTTTTATCCTCCCTTTTATCCTCACCTTCTATCCTCACTTTTATCCTCCCTTATATCCTCACTTTTATCCTCTCTATCCTCTTTTATCCTCTCTTTTATCCTCACTTATATCCTCCCTTTTATCCTCTCTTTTATCCTCACTTTTATCCTCCCTTTTATCCTCCCTTTTATCCTCTCTTTTATCCTCTCTTTTATCCTCCCTTTTATCCTCCCTTTTATCCTCCCTTCTATCCTCCCTTTTATCCTCTCTTTTATCCTCCCTTTTATCCTCCCTTTTATCCTCCCTTTTATCCTCCCTTTTATCCTCTCTTTTATCCTCCCTTTTATCCTCCCTTTTATCCTCCCTTTTATCCTCCCTTTTATCCTCTCTTTTATCCTCCCTTCTATCCTCTCTTTTATCCTCTCTTTTATCCTCCCTTTTATCCTCTCTTTTATCCTCTCTTTTATCCTCTCTTTTATCTCCCTTTTATCCTCCCTTTTATCCTCTCTCCCTTTATCCTCTCTTTTATCCTCTTTTTATCCTCTCTTTTATCCTCTCTTTTATCCTCCCTTTTATCCTCTCTTTTATCCTCTTATCCTCTATCCTCTCTTTTATCCTCTCTTTTATCCTCTTTTATCCTTTTATATCCTCTCTTTTATCCTCTATCCTCCCTTTTATCCTCTCTTTTATCCTCCCTTTTATCCTCTATCCTCTCTTTTATCCTCCCTTTTATCCTCCCTTTTATCCTCTCTTTTATCCTCTCTTTTATCCTCCCTCTCTTTATCCTCCCTTTTATCTTTTATCCTCTCCTTTTATCCTCTCTTTTATCCTCTCTTATCTATCCTCCCTTTTATCCTCTCTTTTATCCTCTCTTTTATCCCTCCCTTTTATCCTCTCTTTTATCCTCCCTTTTATCCTCCCTTTTATCCTCTCTTTTATCCTCCCTTTTATCCTCCCTTTTATCCTCCCTTTTATCCTCCCTTTTATCCTCTCTTATTTTTATCCTCCCTTTTATCCTCCCTTTTTTTCCTCTCTTTTATCCTCCCTTTTATCCTCCTCCCTTTTATCCTCTCTTTTATCCTCCCTTTTATCCTCCCTTTTATCCTCTCTTTTATCCTCCCTTTTATCCTCCCTTTTATCCTCCCTTTTATCCTCCCTTTTATCCTCTCTTTTATCCTCTCTTTTATCCTCCCTTTTATCCTCCCTTTTATCCTCCCTTTTATCCTCTCTTTTATCCTCCCTTTTATCCTCTCTTTTATCCTCCCTTTTATCCTCTCTTTTATCCTTATATCCTCTTTTATCCTCTTTTCTTTTATCCTCCCTCCCTTTTATCCTCTCTTTTATCCTCTCTTTTATCCTCCCTTTTATCCTCCTTTTATCCTCCCTTTTATCCTCTTTTTATCCTCCCTTTTATCCTCTCTTTTATCCTCTCTTTTATCCTCCCTTTTATCCTCCCTTTTATCCTCCCTTTTATCCTCTCTTTTATCCTCCCTTTTATCCTCCCTTTTATCCTCCCTTTTATCCTCCCTTTTATCCTCTCTTTTATCCTCCCTTTTATCCTCTCTTTTATCCTCTCACTTATATCCTCTATCCTCCCTTTTATCCTCTCTTTTATCCTCCCTCCCTTTTATCCTCCCTTCTATCCTCCCTTTTATCCTCACTTTTATCCTCCCTTTTATCCTCACTTATATCCTCTCTTTTATCCTCCCTTTTATCCTCCCTTTTATCCTCCCTTTTATCCTCTCTTTTATCCTCTCTTTTATCCTCCCTTTTATCCTCTCTTTTATCCTCCTTTTATCCTTCTATCCTCCCTTTTATCCTCCCTTTATCCTCCCTTTTATCCTCTTTTATCCTCTCTATCCTCCCTCTATATCCTCTCTTTATCCTCCCTTATATCCTCCCTTATATCCTCCCTTTTATCTTTTTATCCTCCCTTTTATCCTCCCTTTTATCCTCACTTTTATCCTCTTCTTATCCTCCCTTTTATCCTCTCTTCTTATCCTCCCTTTTATCCTCCCTTTTATCCTCACTTATATCCTCTCTTTTATCCTCCCTTTATCCTCCTTTTATCCTCTCTTTTATCCTCTCTTTTATCCTCTTTTATCCTTTTATCCTCTCTTTTATCCTCCCTTTTATCCTCCCTTTTATCCTCCCTTCTATCCTCTCTTTTATCCTCCCTTTTATCCTCCCTTTTATCCTCTCTTTTATCCTCTCTTTTATCCTCCCTTCTATCCTCTCTTTATCCTCCCTTCTATCCTCTCTTTTATCCTCCCTTTTATCCTCCCTTCTATCCTCCCTTTTATCCTCCCTTTTATCCTCCCTTCTATCCTCCCTTTTATCCTCACTTATATCCTCACCTTTTATCCTCACTTATATCCTCACTTATATCCTCACTTATATCCTCACTTCTATCCTCACTTTTATCCTTATCCCCTTGTGAGCCTCCCGGGGACGCGCGTGAGCCGCGGAGCCGCAGGCGAGCCGCCCTGGGAGTCTCGCCCGGGAGCCGCGCGTGGAGCCGCGGGGAGCCGCGCGAGCAGCCCGGGAGCCGCCCGGGGACCGCCCGGGTTGAGCCTCCGGGGAGCCGCGCGTGAGCCGCGCGAGCCGCCCGGAGTAGCCGCCCTGCGAGCCGCCGGTGAGCGCCGGGGGAGCCGCACGGGGAGCCGCGCGGGGAGCGCCGGAAGACGCGGAGAGCAGCGGGGAGCCGCGCGGGGAGCGCCCGGGGAGCCGCCCGGGGAGCCGCGGGGAAGCCTCCGGTGGAGCCGCGCGGTGATCCGAGCGGGGGCCGCCCCGGGAGCGGCGGGTAGCCGCCCGGGTAGCCGCCGGGGAAGCCGCCGGGTAGGTCCGCGCGGGGAGCGCCCGGGGGAGCCGCCCGGGGAGCGCGCGGGGAGCCGCCCGGGGAGCCGCGCGGCGAGCCGCGTGGGAGCCGCCCGGGTGAGCCGCGCGTGGAGGCCCGCCGGCGAGCCGCGCTGGGTAGCCGCGCGGCGAAGCCGCGGGGAGCGCCCGGGTAGCGCCGGCGAGTCGCGAGGTGGAGACGCGCGGCGAGCCGCGCGGGGAGCCGCCCGTGGAGCGCGCGCGGCGAGCCGCCCCGGGGAGGCCGCGCGGCGAGCCGACCGGGGATCGCGCGGCTAGGCCGCGCGGGGGCGCCGCACGGGGCAAGCCGCCCGGAGCGCCCGGCGAGCCGCTCGTGGAGCCGCGCGGCGAGCCGCCCGGGGAGCCGCGCGGCGGATCCGCGCGGGGAGCCGCCCGGGAGTCTGGGCGCGGCGAGCCTCCCGGGTAGCCTCGCGGCGAGCCGCCCGGGGAGCCGCCCGGGGAGCCGCCCGGCGAGCCGCCCGGGGAGCCGCGCGGCGAGCCGCCCGGGGGAGCCGCGGGCGAGCCGCCCGGGGAGCCAGCCCGGCGAGCCGCCTGCTAGCCGCCCGGGGAGCCGACCGGCGAGCCGCCGGGGAGCCTCGCGGGGAGCCGCCCGCGAGCCGCGCTGGAGCCGCGCGGGGAGCCGCCCCGGGAGCCGCCCGGGGAGGCGCCAGGAGAGCCGCCGCGACCGCGGGAATCCGCGCGGTAGCCGCCCGGCGAGCCGCGCGGGGAGCCGCGCGGTGAGCCGATCCGGGGAGCCGCCCGGGGAGCCGCCCGGAGAGCCCCCCGGCTGATCCGCCCGGGGATCCGCGCGTGTTAGCCGCCCGGCGAGCCGCGCGTGAGCCGGCGGGGAGCCGCCCGGGAGCCGCGCGGCGAGCCGCGCGGGGAGCCGCCCGGGGAGCCGCACGGGGAGCGCCCGGCGAGCCGCCGGGGAGCGCCCGGAGAGCCGCCCGGCGATCCGCACGTGGAGCCGCCGGGAGCCGCCGGCGAGCCGCGCGGGGAGCGCGCGGGGAGCCGCCCGGGGAGCCGCGCGTGGAGCCGCGCTGAGAGCCGCCCGGGGAGCCGCGAGTGGAGCGCCGCCCGGGGAGCCGCCCGGGGAGCCGCCCGGGTAGCCGCCCGGCGAGCCGCCGGGGAGCCGCCCGGGAGCCGCCCGGGGATCAGCCCGGGGAGCCGCGCGGCGATGCCGCCCGGGGAGCCGTCCCTGGCGAGCGCCCGGGGAGCGCCCGGCGAGCGCGCGGGGAGCCCCCGGGGAGCGCGCGGCGAGCCGCCCGGGGAGCCGCCCGGTCGAGTCGCCCGTGGAGCCGCGCGAGGCCGAGCGGGGAGCCGCGCGGGGAGCCGCGCAGCGCCCGGCGAGCCGCCCGGTAGAGCCGCGCTGATCCGCCCGGGGAGCGGCGCGGGGAGCAGGCGGAGGTAGCCGGCGAGGAGCCGCGCGGGGAGCCGCGCGAGCCGCAGGGGGAGCCGCCGGGGAGCTGCACGGGGCAGCCCGCGCGGTGAGCCGCGCGAGCCGCAGGCGAGCCGCCCGGAGCCCGCCCGGGGAGCCGCGCGGGGAGCCGCGGGAGCCGCGCGAGCCGCCCGGC
>CM065696.1:8428122-8430235 GCA_017654935.2 Phymorhynchus buccinoides | reverse complement strand
TGCGTGTGTCTGCATGTGCGTGTCTTCAGTTTAACGTCCTTCCACTAAAAGTGATTCAGACAGTATTATAATTATTGTTGGGTACCGGTACGGATTTCTGTACCGGTATTATACTAGTATTTATTTGATATTTTGTACCGGCTGGGTTGCTGGAGATCCATTTACATTTTTTTTTAAACACAAGGAAGAGCTCGTGTGGCTAAGAAATCCCCCTAAATGCCTAACCTCATACTCTATATATATTGTCCTTACCCCCCACCCCCACCCCTCTCTCTCTCTCAATATATGCATATACGCACACGCACGCACACACACACACACACACACACACACACACACACACACACACACACACACACACGCACACACACACACGCACACACACACAGACACACGCACCCATGCACTCACACACATATGTGCAAAATGGCAGCTCAAACCAAAAAAGTAAACAGTTTAAACAGTCGATCTGTCGATCATAATATTAATGCTTAGGCCTATGTATGCCTAGTTCTGCTCAAGTATTCATAAAAGCAATAATTATTTTTTCCAAATACTATAATCTCTAGCCTGACTTGTATAGCCCTATTTTTATTATTTTGTCTCAAGAAATGCTTTGCACACGCGCGCACGCACGCACGCACGCACGAACACACACACGCGCGCACACTCAAAACATTAATATATGTGTGTGTGCACTTTTGCATGCTTTTTTGCATGCATGCGTACACACATACGGAGACAAACATGCACACGCATAGAAAGAACATTCATGGAAACAAAATTAGTCAATCACTTCGCAATAATAAACAAATTATAGTTAGGCCTATACCCACATCTCCCCACTCCTTCCCAGGTCTCTCTTTCGCTCTGTGTCTGCTGTCTGTCTATACCCCCCCTGCCCCCACCTCTCTCTCTTTGTTTTGTGTATTATCCCCTTCAAATGAGTGGGGCTTATGGCCTTTACTTGAATAAAGCATCGTTATCGTTTTCTCTCTCTCTCTCTCTCTCTCTCTCTCTCTCTCTCTCTCTCTCTCTCTCTCTCTCTCTCTCTCTTTCTCTCTCTCTCTCTCTCTCTCTCTCTCTCTCTCTCTCTCTCTCTCTCTCTCTCTCTCTCTCTCTCTCTCTCTCTCTCTCTCTCTCTCTCCCTCTCTCTCCATTGCTTCTGTCTAATGAAAATCGTAACCTAGGCTATGTAAATATGCGTATAAAGCTTATTTAGCTAGGACAGATGCACTCAAAGAATGATAGCAATATGCTTTCATAATGATGCTATCTGCTCTTAAATTCTACGTTTACGTAAACTCTGATTTGTTTGGGCCCGTGGCCTAGCAAATTAAATTATTTTATACTTCAGGCCCCCACCCCCACCCCCACCCCCCAGCTCTCTCTCTCTCTCTCTCTCTCTCTCTCTCTCTCTCTCTCTCTCTCTCTCTCTCTTTCACTTTCCCTCTCTCAGGATAGCACCTTTTAAAAATAAAATTATAATCAAACACCTGTGTTATGGGGCGATGGATTGAGGGTAGCATTTCTTTCAAATGGCAATAATTACGTGGGTTGTTCATTGAAGTTTGGCAACGGGTCAATAAAACAGAAACAAAGAAGTTCACAAACTTCAAACGTTCGCATTCCTATGAAGAACACCTTTCCTTTTTGTATGCAACGTTCCAGCTCTCTACGCCAGGTTTGAATGTTATTTTGTTTTTGTTTTTATGCAAGGGTCGGAGCTGTGATTTTAAGCTTTTTGTGAGGGCCTAGGTGCCAGAACATTTCGTCCAACCAAAAACGCTAAGCTGATAAATAGAAATTGAAAGTCCTTAGAATAGTTGATTCGAACATTGATTATCTTACTCTTCATGGAAACTGCTAGACAGAATTCTAGTTGCTTGCATAGTAACTGTAGCTGATATGTTCTGTTGATGAATGACAAAAAGCGTGTACATTCAAAGTCAAACGTCAAGGTTAATAAGTAGTTGACGTGAATTGGTTTTTGGCAGGCAAAGAAACAAACAAGGCCAACGGTCAAGGTTATCAAGGTCAATGTACCAGGGCTCCCAATCGTCCCGCAACATCGTTCCTGCCAGTGGCATTGCAAATGCTAAAAAGATGTTTT
>CM065696.1:8405622-8423122 GCA_017654935.2 Phymorhynchus buccinoides | reverse complement strand
TGTATGTATGTATGCATGTGTATGCATGTATGCATGTATGTATGTATGTATGTATGTATGTATGTATGCATGTATGTATGTATGTATGTATGTATGTATGTATGTATGTATGTATATATGTATATAATGTGTGTATGTATGTATGCATGCATGCATGTATGTATGTATGTATGTACGTATGTGTACATGCATGTATGTATGCATGTATGTATGCACGCGTGTATGTATGTATGTATGTATGCATGAATGTATGTGTGTATACATGTATGCATGTATGCACACTAAGTGTGCTTTGAAAGATGAATGCTATTGCATTTCCATAGCATACGTGACTGGTTTGAACTTCATTTGATCTCAGAGGATGATTTATTGTATAGAAAAGATAATGCCAATTAATATTGTAATTAACCCCACAATCTAATCTTAATGGATATAGTGGATTACGAAGTGTTCGCTTGGGTATTTGCTGAATATCAGAACATGAGACACATGAATTTGGTTCAAAGACTCAGCAAAGACGAAGACAAAATAATAACAGTCCATATACACGTTCACATATAATGTGTTCAAAGCATGTCTTCTTCCTCCATTCACAGAGCATGTGCTTGCCTCTGTTTGTTTACATTCCCCCCAAATACACGTTCACAGATAACGTGTTCAAAGCATGTCTTCTTCATTCACAGAGCATGTGCTTGCCTCTGTTTGTTTACATTCCAAATACACGTTCACAGATAACGTGTTCAAAGCATGTCTTCTTCCTCCATTCACAGAGCATGTGCTTGCCACTGTTTGTTTACATTCCAAATACACGTTCACAGATAACGTGTTCAATGCATGTCTTCTTCATTCACAGAGCACGTGCTTGCCTCTGTTTGTTTACATTCCAAATACACGTTCACAGATAACGTGTTCAAAGCATGTCTTCTTTCTCCATTCACAGAGCATGTGCTTGCCTCTGTTTGTTTACATTCCAAATACACGTTCACAGATAACGTGTTCAAAGCATGTCTTCTTTCTCCATTCACAGAGCATGTGCTTGCCTCTGTTTGTTTACATTCCATATACACGTTCACAGATAACGTGTTCAAAGCATGTCTTCTTCCTTTATTCACAGGGCATGTGATTGCCTCTGTTTGTTTACATTCCAAATACACGTTCACAGATAACGTGTTCAAAGCATGTCTTCTTTCTCCATTCACAGAGCATGTGCTTGCCTCTGTTTGTTTACATTCCAAAGACACGTTCACAGATAACGTGTTCAAAGCATGTCTTCTTTCTCCATTCACAGAGCACGTGCTTGCCTCTGTTTGTTTACATTCCATATACACGTTCACAGATAACGTGTTCAAAGCATGTCTTCTTCATTCACAGAGCATGTGCTTGCCTCTGTTTGTTTACATTCCAAATACACGTTCACAGATAACGTGTTCAAAGCATGTCTTCTTCCTCCATTCACAGGGCATGGGATTGCCTCTGTTTGTTTGCATTCCAAATACACGTTCACAGATAACGTGCTCAAAGCATGTCTTCTTCTTTTATTCACAGGGCATGGGATTGCCTCTGTTTGTTTGCATTCCAAATACACGTTCACAGATAACGTGCTCAAAGCATGTCTTCTTCTTTTATTCACAGGGCATGGGATTGCCTCTGTTTGTTTGCATTCCAAATACACGTTCACAGATAACGTGCTCAAAGCATGTCTTCTTCTTTTATTCACAGGGCATGTGATTGTCACTGTTTAAAAGGCCGTCTGGGGTCCAGTAGAGGGACTGACACTTGCTCTTTCTTTGACTCTCCCAGATGTGTCCATTGTCACTGGTTCAGAAACCGCACATATGTTAAGTCTTGCCCCTGTCTGTATCTCTTTCTGTCTGTCTGTATCTCTTTCTGTCTGTTTGTATATATATATATATATCTGCCTCTGTCTCTCTGTCTCTCTCTCTCTCTCTCTCTCTCTCTCTCTCTCTCTCTCTCTCTCTCTCTCTCTCTCTCTCTCTCTCTCTCTCTCTCTCTCTCTCTCTCTCTCTCTCTCTCTCTCTCTCTCTCTCTCTCTCTCTCTCTCTCTCTCTCTCTCTCTCTCAGATTGGAAGAATAGGCGTTGCCTAAAATCTATATTCTTGGACAATAAAGTTTAAGTTTTCAAGTTTTTAAGTTTTCTCTCTTGATGCATTTTTGATAGTGTGTTTTAAGACCATATTTTATTAGTCTAAGTTCGCTTTTAGTTTTGTATCTATTTGTTTGTTTGTGTTAACGGCAAGTATGAAAAATGGCTACTCTATGACAATACTTTTACTGTTGTAAAATAAAGGTTCATTATCACTCTCTCTCTCTCTCTCTCTCTCTCTCTCTCTCTCTCTCTCTCTCTCTCTCTCTCTCTCTCTCTCTCTCTCTCTCTCTCTCTCTCTCTCTCTCTCTCTCTCTCTCTCTCTCTTTCTCTCTCTCTCTCTCTCTCTCTCTCTCTCTCTCTCTCTCTCTCTCTTTCTCTCTCCGGATAAAAAAAACACCGGTTATTGTGCTTATTCCGCTTTCCCTTAATACAAATCAATCGTTCGTTTGTTCGTTTGTGCATATGTTTCTATATATGAGTGCACATGTGTATGTTTTGTTTGTGTGTACACACAAACTCTACTTGTACCACACAAAATGTCCTGCCCCCATTTAGACACACATGTACTTAAGTAGAGATTTCATTTTTGGTCGAAGACCGAAAGTTCAGAGAGGGTTGGAAAAGTGTTCTGGTTGTACCCAGACGTTCATCCATTCTGTGTCAAGTACACTCAACTGCTGCCATACATTTCTACCCCCACCCCCCTTCATCCTCACCTTTAGTCCGTGTTGTGCATTCCATATTGTAGCATTCTATTTTCTGTTCTTATTTGTCTAGCATTTCTAGCAAGACCCTTTCAACTGTTTCATATTTTCTGGGAGTTTTAAATGTAGAGCCCTTTTGGGTATCTTGTTGTCGCCAGGCTGATTCCTGAGTCTACGGTGATTTATATTTCATTCTATAAACTGTTTGTGGTATTTATAGTTCGCGAACTTTTAAAACCTGGAAAGAGAGAGAGAGAGAGAGAGAGAGAGAGAGAGAGAGAGAGAGAGAGAGAGAGAGAGAGAGAGAGAGAGAGAGAGAGAGAGAGAGAGAGAGAGAGAGAGAGAGAGAGAGAGAGAGAGAGAGAGAGAGAGAGAGAGAGAGAGAGAGAGAGAGAGCATGAATGAATAATGTTCATTTTCTGAGGATAACAGAGGACGTAGAAATACTTTTTTTCATCCAGTCCTCAAGAAAAAAAAAGAGAAAGGAAAAGAAAAATCAAAATCAAATATTTCAATAAACAAGAAAGGCATAAAAGCAAAGAAAACGAACACACATTGTCACCATAAGCTGGTACATTATCAATATAAACAGACACATAATAAATTCAGCATTATACATAAATACTTAACAAATGGGATGTGGAGGGACCGAAAGTAAGTGAGCATCTAGGAACAAAGCAAAAACATGAAGTAAGAAGAGAGAGAGAGAGAGAGAGTGAGAGAGAGAGAGAGAGAGAGAGAGAGTGAGAGAGAGATAGAGAGAGAGAGAGTGAGAGAGAGAGTGAGTGAGAGAGAGAGCGTGCCACGGGCAGTAAGAGAATGAGAACAATGAAAAGCGATTGTAAAGCGCTCAGAGTGCAGTCTGATATTGAAATTAAACAACATGTCTATTCGTCCTTCCTTGCATTCATCCGTCAATCTACCATCTTAAAAGTCTTTCACCCGTCCTTCGCTCCTTGTCTCGCCTTCTATGTGCATATCTTTCTGTCTGTCCTGTCTGACTGTCCGTCTGTTTCTGTACCTCCCTCCCTACACCGTGTGTCGTAACCCCCCACCCCACCACCACCTCCCAAATAAATATAACAAAAATACTGAAATCTTTCATTGGAATGACACCGTGGCTAGTGACGACCAGGTCCTCTTGTTAATCCAATTTACCCATTTTTAGACCACTGCTTTGAGCTGCAGGACTTGTTCATTGGTCATTGATCCGTTCGTTGGAAGCCTTTCTCCAGTATTCTCTGATTGATTTTCACTTAGCACGAGGGATTTCGCGCTGCCTGATTCCATTTTCCAAAGCCGATTTGTACAGTTCTCTCAAGGGTGAAAATGTTTCTTGTTGTCCTTCGCTCGATTACGCTTGTGGGATTTAATCTGACGTTTGAAAAAGTATGATGATTGTGGGTGGTTTTTAAAATCTGTGTAAGATACAATGTTGGAGTATAATTCATTTCGTGTCATTCTTTTCCACTTTAGGACAATTGTTAATCGAGCATAATGCTACGGAGGGAGGAGAGAGAGAGAGAGAGAGAGAGAGAGAGAGAGAGAGAGAGAGAGAGAGAGAGAGAGAGAGAGAGAGAGAGAGAGAGAGAGAGAGAGAGAGAGAGAGAGAGGGAGAGAGAGAGAGGGAGAGAGAGAGAGGGAGAGAGAGAGAGAGGAGAGAGAGAGGGAGAGAGAGAGAGTGAGAGAGAGAGAGAGAAAAAGAGAAGAGAGAAAGAGAGAGAGAGGGAGAGAAAGGGAGAGAGAGAGAGGGGGGAGGGAGAGGAGAGAGAGAGGGAGAGGAGAGAGAGAGAGGGAGGAGAGAGAGAGAAAGAGAGAGAGAGGGAGAGAGAGGGGGAGGGGGAGAGAAAGAGAGAGAGAGAGAGAGTGAGAGAGAGAGAGAGAGAGAGAGATCGAGAGAGAGAGAGAGAGAGAGAGAGAGAGAGAGACAGACAGGCAGATAGACAGACAGGCAGGCAGATAGACGTACACGCACGCATACTGACACAGACGCACAGACACATAAGCAGATAGAGTACCAGTTTCCAGCTAGACTGGTTTCAGCAAAAGAATACATGGGTCTTTTTTTCTTGACCTTATCACGATTTCCAGTGGATAACAACCTTATTATTAATTATATTATGCTCGGAATGGGCATGGACAGATGAGATAGTCTTTGAAGTGAAGGTCATTGTCGAGTGAAATACACAACTACAAAGCTTTGGGGGGGGGGGGGGGGGGGGGGGGGTAAATAATGACAAAAGGTGACAGATCGCAATGGAGAAAAAAAATTGGGAGAGTGCCTAATGTTGCTAAGCTAATAATATGATTTGCCCCAAATATCATACACAATGACATAATTATGTGCTGTTGTTTCAAACTGATGGCAGACGAGACAAGTGCTACTTCAGAAAGCTGGTTTGGAAAATTTATATTGTGTATGAACGTTGCCGAGAATGCCCCTTCATGTCACGTTATTACCAGTCGCGAAGCGAGACTGGTATTGTTTTCACTTGGTCCGTCCGTCCGTCCGTGTTCAAATTTGTCTGTTTGTTTGTTTGTCTGCCTGTTTGTTTGTTTGTCTGTCTGTGACAGCGATAACTCGAGAACGCTTGGATATATCAACATGCCAATTTACAGGTGCATCCTAGGGGTCCAAAGCTCGGACAAGTTCGAAGTTGGGCAAAATCGGGTTAGCGGTTAAGGGTTTGGGTTAAGATTAGGGTTAGGGTTAGGGGTGCAAGCGTGTGTCGCGACTGGGTCAGTTTACGCAAGTATTCTAGTTCTTCTTCTTCTTTTTTTTTAATTGACTTTTTGTTTTACAATACATAATGTACACACATACACATCATCGGTGTCTTACATGCATTAATGTATTGCTTTTTTGTTGTAATAATGAAAGGAGGGGACGAAATATTAAAAAAAAGGGGGGGGGGGAACCCGTAGCTGACAGGACAAAATAGACACACATAAACAAAATGGACAAGCACACGACAAACAGAAAACAAAACTAAAAATCCAAATAAGAACACCCTCTGGTGTATGTGACAACGAGCGAAAATTCACAGATATACAAAATCTACATAAAAATATACAAGTCAAGCAAATTCACATTAATCAGGAAGATGAAGCAAAATTACTTACACGTACACGCGCGTTATTGTTCTTCTTCGTCATAGATCGCTCAGACAGTATCTTGTCAGATGAGCGCAGATGCGTCATTATGCAGTTATGCGCCTAAGAAGAAGAACAAAATAGCTAGGCCCAGCATGTCCGTCTTCGGCTGGAGATAATCTCTGTGAGAATGTATGTGGAGAAAGAGGCAGGAGAATGGGTCAGTAAGGCAGAAGGATAAAGTAGATGACAGTAAGCAAAGGGAAAAGGCAGAGTCAAAGAGAGTGAAATATTAGAGGAAGTTACAAGCACAGAACTTCCAGAAGGTGGGGGAACTATCTGCATGAAAGACACCCACCCCCTGATACCCGTGATGGATGGGGGGTGGGGGGGTGTCGCGTGGGGGTATGTCGCATTTGGCCACAAGAGTTTTCAAACTACCGTAATCGTGGGTGGTTTTAAACAGTTAACGCGGGTCGTAGCATGTACATTATACTAACCTGGCAAAGCGATTGGAAGTTCAGTCTAATCCACATGCTACTACCCGTGTTAACAGTTTAAGACGCGCTCATGATTACGGTACCAGAGTCGTTCGTAATAAACCAAGCTTGAATTAGATTCCTTCTGTGAAAAAGAAAAGAAAAGAAGAAACTATTGTTTTTAAGCTCTAAACATGTGGCTGTTGTTTTTTTGTTACATTTTAGTTTGTCCTCGTATGTAGCTGTTGTCATTGTAGTTGATGTGATGCTGCTTTAGAAACATTGTTCGATGTTGAGCTTAATTTTACTTATTGCAGCTGTTCTCTGTCTGTTTATTCACAATGTGTATTGGAAAAACAAAATCTAAAAAAATATGAATAAAAAACAAACAAAAAACACCCCCCCCAAAAACAAATTGTGACTGTTGCTCATATTGTGCAAGGCGGTGTTCACCACTGTTCCAGTTGTCGAAAACAACTTTGGTGGAGGGAGTTAATTAAGATAGAGATCCTTCCTTTTTTTCATTTCTCTCTATAAAAAAATCCTTCATAAAAGGTTTTGATTGACGTGAACATGTTCGATATGAACATCAGTGCCAAAAAAAAAGTCAATAAAATGATCGTGTTCTTTTGACAAGGCAGAGGCCACATGAAAAGAAATGCGCTTATTACAGAACCTAACATCACATATTTCCATTAATTCTGCTACTCTTGGGAAAGTGGCTTTTGTTTAATGAAGTGTGCCCACCCTGAAAGGACCCCTTCCGTATATGGCCACACTTGAAAGGATGACCCCCTGAAGGGGCCTCAACGGTCATCCTTGAAGTCGTGAATCCCGATGCCAAGGAGGTGTACTCTGGGACAAGGAATTCACTGTGTGAGTGACGCCTCGAATATTGGCATCTAGATGAGGAGGAGGAGGAAGAAGAAGAACAGGAGGAGGAGAAAGAGCAAGAGAAGAAGGATGGTTGTTTACTCATATTCGAGGATCAACTTTCTTGGCAGATCCTGTCAGAGATACAGAGAAGCATGCGCGCACGCACACACGCACATGTACACGCACGCACACGCACACACGCACACGCACACACGCACACGCACACACGCACACGCACACACGCACACGCACACGCACGCACACGCGCACACACACACACACACACACACACAGACAGACACACACAGACACACACACACACACACACACACACACACACACACACACACACACACACAGAACACACACTAGCACATACATACTCTCTCCCTCTCTCTCTCCCTCTCTCTCTCTCTCCCTCTCTCTCTCCCTCTCTCTCTCTCTCTCTCTCTCTCTCTCTCTCTCTCTCTCTCTCTCTCTCTCTCTCTCTCTCTCTCTCTCTCTCTCTCTCTCTCTCTCATAACCTCCTCTCTCTCCTTGTTGTTATGCCTTTCTCTAATCCTGCTTTATTCGGCTCATAATAAATAACGATAATGCGTGGGCATTAAGCTGTTTAGTTGTTAATAATAAACCACACAATGCCCTGACACAACCAGAGAAAGAAGAGAGGAAGAGGGGGCAGCGGTAAATACACGCAACCAGAGACAGACAGACAGACAAACGGACGAATAGATGGACATATAGCAGTCATTAAACGCTGTAAACAATTTAATCTAGACACACAATACATACGCTAAGTCTTTCCTACAGGGGTGGGTGGGGGTGTTCAACGGAACATATCAGACGGAGACAGAGACTGAGGCAAGGAGACAGAGACAGAGACAATCTCAGAAGGAGAGAGACAGACACAACGAGACATAAACAGAAACTGTGTCAGAAGGAGATAGACGAAGACATTGGACGGAGACATATAAGGTCTCAGAGAGACACGGGGGGAGAGGAGAGACGGAGACAGAGACGGAGTCAATATGATGACATAGACAGACAAATAAAAGATTTCAGAGGGAGAGAGACAGAGATAGAGACAAGGAGACGGTGACAACATACATGTACCGCCTGTAGTTATGTAGAACTACAACTGATAAAACAGGAGGCTCACAGACTTTAACATGGAGTCTCGGGGCCGCTACCCCCCCCCCCCCCCCCCTCGCCCCCTCCCTCAAGCATACTGATTCACCGGACCAGACCACAACCAGGAGCCAGCCTAGCCACCGAAGCCACCACCGATCAAGACTTCACCAACGACAACACCTCAACCTGAACCGATGATGACCACCGGACAAACGCCAAAGACACCAACACCACTACCACGACACCCAGCGTCCTCCACGAATTCATCCCCAGACCCTCTTCCTCATGACCATCAACCGCTTTCGACCATCTCCACATCGACCCAGCGCCAGAACAACTCGTCCCTAAGGGCTTTCCGCCATGAGGACGTAAAACCTCCACTCAACAACAACGACTTTAACACAGGTCACCATTGACTTAATCTGGGGATCGTATTATATCGGTGGTGCGGGGGAGAATGGTTAGTGAACCTTCTTATTGGGCTTTCTGGGAACTGTAGGACCCTCTTGGTCACAAGTCGAGTGTAAAGTGCAAGCATCTACCTTTTGCCATATCCGTAAAATGTCGATAGGCTCTAAGCGTCGTGTCCATGCTTAATGGAATGTCCCCTATATACCCACACCTGCATGATATTCAAGGTTGGTCTGGGGCTGCTCTAGTGTTGGTATGGCTGGTTGGACCAAAGCATCCGTGGGTTCCATCGGAATCTTTGATATTTTCAGTCTTTTATGCAGTAAAGGTGCCATCACAATACGAGTAAAGAAACCTTCGAGTAACTTTAGCCTCTCATCTTTTCATTGAATATTTTGGGTATAAAACATCGATTTTACCCACTGCCATCTTCCTCTACCGTCCTCTTTACACTGAAGATATGTCAGTTCGAGTTCGTTGTTGCACTCTTTGCTGTGGATAGTGATAGAAGACAGTGTCGTCTAATATCATCAATGGGGAACAAACTTTAATATAAACCACTAAGCTGAACTGAACTGAGTAGTGATAGACACGTCTCGCTATTCATGCAGAAAAAAATAGTAAAAGGACTTTTGATACACCGAAGACTGGTTTTCTCAACAACAACAAAATATTATTAATATTAATCAAGTATTATCATTAATTAGCTATTAATACATTATTTTGTTTCGGTCGTTTTTTTCAAAATAATTTGTGTAGAGGAAGTGAGGAAGGAGATTGAAACCAAAATAATAGGTTGATGACAAGTATAAAGAAGGACAGAGAGTATACAGAGAGCCAGATGAGAGAGAGATCAACACAATTCACACAATTCACAAAGCTTACTGATCCAGGCCTTCTGCCCATGTCCGAGGGGAGGGGGTTACAATAGTAAAAACAACAATGACAACACAATCAGCACAAAGAACTCCATTATAAGCGAACATACGCACAAAAAGCAACACTGACAACAAATTGTCAGATAGAGAGAGAGAGAGAGAGAGAGAGAGAGAGAGAGAGAGAGAGAGAGAGAGAGAGAGAGAGAGAGAGAGAGAGAGAGAGAGAGAGAGAGAGAGAGAGATGCACAGACACACAGACACATTGGCAGATAGAGACAGAGACAAAGAGACGAGTGAAAGAGAGAGAGAGAGAGAGAGAGAGAGAGAGAGAGAGAGAGAAAGAAAAAACTTGAAAACTTGAAAACTTTAACTTTATTTTTTTTCAAGGATAAAGATTTTAGGCTACGCCTAGTCTTCCAATCTGTCCTTGGTACATATACGAACATAGAATACAAACATGGCAAGGCATGATATTACACATACAGATTTGAACATAAAGGTAACACCTTTGTACATATACGAACATAGAATACAAACATGGCAAGGCATAAAATTACACATACATAATTGAACATAAAGGTAGCAAAGCAGGTATTATGATAAAGACAGGTTGAAATACGAATTTATAGAATGACATACGCACAGGTATAATTGTTAATACTTGTGCGGGCATACATGCGTGTAACCATACACGCACACACCTGCACGTGCGCGCGGCACACGCAAGAATACATGCAGATACGCACAGATATATGTTGAAGCACGTATAAAAGAACTATACATTTTAGAACAGGGCAAACTAATGCAGCCTATGGTATGAAACCGGTAGCAATTAGCAATAAAGTGCGGACAATTTAAACATTGATTTTAGCACATTGTTGGAGAATAGTAAACAGACAGTGATGTGAATACATGACATCGTAATTAGCAATATAGCGTATCAGGATATATATAATACATTTAAAAAAATAAAAAAAAAAAAAAAAAAAAAAAAAAAAAAATTTAAAAAAAAAAAAAAAATCATGGAGGGTCGAATGTAAGTGTCTCTCGGAGACTCGTTTTGAAGGTTGAGATAGAGGAGCATAATCTAATGTCGGACTGAAGGGAATTCCATATGGAGGAACCCGAGAAAGTAAAACTTGACTTGAATTTATCTATTCTTGTGTGTGGTAGAATATAGTTACTTGAACCATAGCGATGTGAGGCTTGTGTAAGTAGATTTTTCAGGTATTGTGGAGCTAAGTCATAGTGTACTTTGTACATGAGAATGGCTTTATTATAGCTAAGCTGTGATTGCAGTGGAAGTATGTTTAACTGGGCTTGTTTTTCTGCTGTACTGAGTTCAGGATCAGGAAGGATTATTTTAGCTCCCCTTTTGTGCATAGAATTGAGTTTTAATAGGTGACAATTAGCAGCAGAGTCCCAGACTACAGATGCGTAATTAATGTGGGAGAGACAGTGGGCATGAAAAAACATCGTGCGTGCGTCTATATCTATGAAGGGTGTAAGTTTTTTTAGTAGGAATAAGCTGCGAGCAAGTTTATGTGTCATCTTTTCAATATGGAGTTGCCATTTTAGTTCATCATCTATTATCACTCCCAGGACTCGGTGCTCGCGTACTTGGTCTATGGCATTGTCATTAATATGAACATTTAAAATTAGAGGTTCAATTTGATGTTTTTGTCTTGATGTAATTAACATGCTTTTGGTTTTTTTAGGATTGAGGACCATAAGGTTTTGGTAACACCAATCAGAAACATCATGCAAAGCTGACTGAAGAGAGGTTTGAATCGAAGACAGGTTTGATGCACTAGAATGGAGAGAGGTGTCATCAGCAAAGAGATCACACGAGACAGAGTCAGCCGATATTGATAAAGGCAAATCATTAATGAATAGGCAGAATAGAAGAGGCCCTAAGACTGATCCTTGGGGTACACCAGCCTTTATGATCTCAGTGCACGAGTTTGTGCCATTACTAAAGACAAACTGTGTTCTATTAGTAAGATAAGATGCAAAGAAAGAGATCGTGTTTTCGTCTCGTAAATATAGCGCCAGTTTTTTAAGTAGTATTTCATGATTCACAAGATCAAACGCTTTCTTAAAGTCTAGGAATACAGAGCCTGTCATTTTGCCTTGGTTGATTGCTGAAAGCCATGTGTCACATAGGTGGACTAGGGCAGTTTGACAAGAATGGTGATGTCGAAAGCCAGATTGGAAGGGGTAAAACAAATTATTATCTTCTAAATATTGCATTAGATGTTTGTGAATATGTTTTTCAAGTGGCTTAGACAGAACTGAAAGAAGAGAGATTGGCCTAAAATTATTCAAGTCAGAAATATCTTTACTTTTAGGCAATGGTATAACTTTTGCTGATTTAAGATCAGGTGGAACAATGTTCTGGTCTAGACATGCGTTGTATATGAAGGTAAGGGGTTCTATTATGTAGGGAAGTGAAAGTTTTAAGAGAGAACTACTTATTTTATCAGGTCCCATTGATTTAGTATTTCTTAGATTTGAAATAAGAGAGCCAACTTCGTGAACAGCTAGTGAAGGTATTTTAAATGAACTGCC
The DNA here is from genome assembly GCA_017654935.2 of Phymorhynchus buccinoides. NCBI lineage: Eukaryota > Metazoa > Mollusca > Gastropoda > Neogastropoda > Raphitomidae > Phymorhynchus > Phymorhynchus buccinoides. Next base: position 8,410,872 of record CM065696.1, on the reverse strand, counting down.
AGGTTTAGCGTTAGTATTACAGAAGGTTTGAAAAGAAGGTGGTGGTGTATAGTCTTTTGCATGTTGTGATGTATCTGTTGGACTTACAGACTCTGCTAAATTTATAAAGTAGTTATTGAATGCATCTGGCGACCAGTTAAAGTTATTAGTCTGCTGGCGGTTAGACTTATGTGTGATAGTGTTTATGGCTCGCCATAAAGTAGATGTGTCGTTGTTTGCAGATACCATTTTGTTGAAGTGTTGTTTCCTGGAGTCACGAATGAGATCATTGACTTTGTTTCTTATTTTTTTTAAATTCTGATTCAGCGTTTTCACGCTCAAGTTGCTTTTCTGTTTTAACATCATCAGGTAGTGAATCAATGTTTTCTTTCTTCAGCAATTTGTATTTGTATTTCAGTTGATTTCGTTTTTTCCTTGCTTCTGCTATTTGGGGAGTTAGCCATCCAGGAAGAGTAGAACTTTTCACTCTTTTGCTTCTAAGAGGTGCGTGTTTCTCTATTACGGATAGGAATGTAGAATAAAATACATCTAGAGCTTGAATAGGACATGAACAATGAAGTACATTATTGAAGTGTGCCATGCTTAAATCATGAAAAAATGCAGGTTTATCAAAGTGTTTAAATGATCTGTAGTGAATAGTAGTGTGTCCTTTGGTTTGAGTCTTAGGAGGTCTGTACATCCATGTACATGTAACAGGGTAGTGGTCACTAATACATATGGTATCTAGAACATTAACATCAGTGACTAGGGAAGTGTTGTTGGTGTATACGTGGTCAAGTAGTGTTGCTGAAGTGGGAGTAACTCTGGTAGCCGTAGAGACAAGTTGCTGGAGGCCAAATAGGGTAGTAGTTGATCGCCATGAAGTTTGAGGCTTAAATAAGTCATAATTGAAATCACCCAATAGCAGTATATTACGATTGTTTACTTTGACATTATCCATCATATACACGAAGTCATCCAGCCAATCATATGTAGAGGCAGGGTTTCTGTATACGCAACCGAGTAATAAAGGTGATGATTTAGAATATCTTACTTCTAGCCAAATGCACTCTATATTAGCGGTTTCTAAGTCCAATCTTCTTTGTGCAAAGGGATAAATACTGTCATGAATGTAGACAGCAAGGCCAGTTTCGCCCGGTTTAGAGGCGTCACGGCGGATAATGTTGTAGTTGGGGATTGTGAGCATATTGTCCGGTATATAGGTATTAAGGCGAGTCTCGCTGAGGCCTAATATGTGGATAGGTGGGGTATCATTCAGAAGCATACATAAGTCTGGTAACTTATTATACAAATGATACACATTGACATGGGCAATACGAGTTCCATTAGTTTTAGCATACATTGTCAAAGAATACGAGAATATATAGAAACAATAATAAAAATGAAATAAAAAATACAAGATAATCTGTATTAGGACACAAAACAAGAATTATCTGCATAAAAGTGAGGATTACAAAAGAAAGAAAAAACCCACCAGAATACAGGATTACCCCCGAATCAAGACAACGAAGAAAAAGAATATAAGAATGCAAGACTATCCGTAATTAGACAAGTGTATAGTAGGCCTAGTCCTGCACACACCACACGTTTACAGTAGGCCTATCCTTACAACAGTGAGGAACGTGGCTGGGGGGTGAGGAACGGAGGTTGAACACTCTGTGTTAACACTCTTTAAATTTAATGAGTCCAAGAAGAAGGTAGATTGTTTATTTCACTTTCTTCAGTCCGAATATTCACTCGGATCAAACACTCGATTCACTTGCATAAACAATGCAGTGATAGAGTTACCAGTTTTTAGCAGCACGTTGACGGCAGAAAGCTGCCAACAGGTCCAGTTCACAAGAGAGCACTAAGAAAGTCTTCTCTGCATACGTTGTGGTCAGCACTAGATTCGCAGGTCCACGTTTTCCACATTATCAATATTTTGTTTTCAGTCCAGATTTCTTTTTAAATTATTAATATAATGCTTAATTCGGATTTCTATTCACATTATATTCAATTCATTATATTCACATTGTCATTATAGTCCAAAGTTCAGAAGTTGCATAGTTTGCAGTATAATGTTCATTCAGCAATATTTTGCTGAATATATGGGAAATAATAATGAATTAAAAGCAGAAATTAATGATCACCATTAAATGAATCAACATGCATACATACACATGCATAGATACATAGATGCATACATGCATACATACACACATACATACATACATACATACATACATACATACATACATACATACATACATACATACATACATACATACATACATACATACATACATACATACATACATACATACATACATACATACATACATACATACATACATACATTCATTCCTACAAGCATACATACATTCATAATTCTCACATACCTACGTACATTCATAGATACATACATATATACATAGATACATACATACATACATACATACATACATACATACATACATACATACATACATACATGCACACATTCATACATACATACATACCGTACACGCTCAGACTCATATACGTATATAAACACTCAACATATTATGCACCTTTTTCATTCAATAATTCATAATCACCATTAAAGGAATCAATGCTCATACATACATACATACATACATACATACATACATACATACATACATACATACATACATACATACATACATACATACATACATACATACATACATACATACATACACACATACATACTGTGCGCGCTCACACTCATACACATACATAAGCACTCAAACATATTATGCATCTTTTCTATTCAGAAAGAGGCTATCGTCGTGGACCACAATCATCAACTGATTGTATGTGCAGTAGGCCTATATGTGTTCATAATAATCTTAATATTGGAAGAATGAATCACCTAGGTAATTATTCTGGGTCAGAGAAAAAAAAAAAAAAAAAAAAAAAAAAAATCATCATCACTTCACACCGTCGGCTGGGGAAGGTGGTGGCCTAAGGGGTAATTAGACATGGGCAGAAAATGGGGAAAGTGGGGCATGTGATATTGAGAGGGGTGGAAACTGGCAGGAAAGTGGGGGAAGAACATTGGATGGTGGAATGGAGGAGGGGGAGGCCTCATTAGCTGAGGCGGGGAAGGGGGCCAGATGTACTGACCACAGTGTTGGTCAGCAGGCTGTGTATGCGGGGCATGAAATGGTGGGGGAGGGGGGTTGTTGGGATGAACTGGAGGGGGAGGGGGGTGGTTGTGGTTAGGAGGTGGAGGGACAGAATGGTTGGGATTGGGAGAAAGGGCAGTAGGGGGCTCGTTGGTATTGCCTTGTTGGGGTGAATGATTGGCAGAGGGAAGAGAGGGGAAGGCATTACGGTATCCGGGATGGGACTGAGAAAACACCGGCCCACTGAAGGGGCAAGAGTTTGGCATGTTTTGCTGGGGTGCGGTATTAGTATTGGAGTCAGAGCCTGACTGGACAGCCTGGTTGGATAGCTTACTTTGTTGGGTGAGGGGTGGGGTTTGTGAGAAGGAGGTCGACTCGAGGAGTGGGCGGCGATTACGCTGCTGGCTATATTCTCCCCTTTCTGGTAAGGGGGGAAAGAGGTTCTCTGCCAGTCGAGCAGTGCCTCGCTTTGTTGGGAAAAAGGAACTGAAATACAATGCCTTTCTGGGGAGTCCCCTGTCAGTGACGAAGATGGAGGTGTGGTCCCTGTACTGTACCCCCACCCTCTGACACACCCACTGCAGGTGTGTGTTGCTGGGCCTGATGACGGCATTGGCAGGGTGCTTTCCCCAGGCAGGCAAGATGGATGAGGCCAGCAGTGAGGCCTGGGGGAAAACCCTTCGGAACTGATACAGAAGGGCTTTCCAGGCTTCCCTGCTGATGGCGTTGTCGGCTGAAGGCTGCGCGTTGAGGCAGTCGGTGATACCCACGTGCAGTGTGGCCTGTCTGACAGCGGGGGAGGGGGGCTGGTCTCTCAGCCACTGGGTCAGCTGGGCCACTGTCAGGTCAGGCACACACACCTTCTGGGGGCAGGCGTTGACAGGACAGGAGCGGGAGAGGTCAATGCCTTTGATGACACTGTCCCCCACCAGGAAGATGCTGGTGTCTGAGTGGATGGTGACGCCATGCAGAGGGCTGGCACAGGTGGAAGACAGCTGCTCACTGACAAACTGAGCAGCTTCCTTCTCGCTGACAGACCGCTGCTCACTGACCGGCTGTGCCCCCTTGTGGTTAGGCCTAGCGCTCTCTGTGTCTGTTGTTTGAGAGGGGGCCTGGGGTGGAGAGTGGAGGGAGGAAGATGGGTTAGCCTGGTCAGAAAGCGGGGCGGTGGGAGAGGAAGGGGAGTTGGAGGGAGTAGTGGGGGGAGGGGAGGATTGGGTGGAGGGAGGGGTATTGGAGGGAGGCTTCAGAGAAGTGCGCTTGGACAGGGAGTTGGATGAGTGGTTAGTGCGATGGGGTGGGGGTGCTGGGGACTGTACAGATTGTAGATGGTTGATGCGTGTGGTGAGGGAGTCTAGTTCTATTTTGAAGGAGTCCTTTGTTTGCAGTAGGATGGAGCGGAGGGATGTTAATTCTGCCTCCAGTGACTGGATGGCATGTTCATGCTCCTTTCTGCTGACCCATTGGTCATGGCAGCAGTCTGTCTGACACTGGGCATTGGACAGGTGGGGAGCAGGGGCGGGGTCATCAGTGACACAGCGTCGCTCGTTGCCTTCTTCACTGTCAGTGAACAGTTGTTGGGGAGGGAGGGAGGGGTTGTCAGTGACACGGCGCAGCTCGTTGCCTTCTTCACGGTCAGTGGACAGTTGTTGGGGAGGGGGGGAGGGGGGCACTTTTGGTTCAGGGGAGCCATCACTGTGTCGTGCACTGCCCTCCTCTCTGTCTGGAGATGGCGGCTGAGGAAGGGGAGAGGGGGGAGTTTCTGATTCAGAGGATTTGGGGGAGGTGAGGTGAGGGTGGGTGTCCGGAGAGGGTGGTACAGACTGGCAGGTCTGTAAGTCGTTAGGAAGATCAGAGGTTTGAGGGGCAAGCGGAGAGGGGTGGGTGGGTGCAGAGCCTTGGGAGGCAAGGGAAGGTGAAGAGCCAGTGGGGGAGGGTGGGGGTAGGGGGGTAGGAGGGGGCTCAGTTGATGGGGAGAGGGGAGCGGTTACGTCGCACTCTTCTACTGCGTTGTCAGTTGTAGTGGTGTTCGCGATCACTGCCAGGGAAGGTGAAGAGCCAGTGGGGGAGGGTGGGGGTAGGGGTGTAGAAGGGGGGTCAGTTGATGGGGATAGGG
>CM065696.1:8390622-8393122 GCA_017654935.2 Phymorhynchus buccinoides | reverse complement strand
TCTCAATCACCAGTCATCAATAAGACTTACTAGGTGGGCTATTCTGGCTGGGAGAGGTGTTGCTCTAGTCAGTTTCAGCGTCTTGTGTGAAAAACTTTTTCTCACTACGCCAATTATAGCCTTCACTTTCAAACAATGAAAGCCTGTCATTGGTTTATAGCAGTCGACACATCACAAGATGATGTTCAGAGTGTACAGAACAATCACGCGCCGATTACAGCATTATCACATGCCGGACATTCCTAACCTTGTGATTGGAAAGGCAAAACCGTCTTCAAAGGGAGATAACCGTGGTTGTCACTTTCTTGTGATGGGTAAGGCCAAGGTGTCTTACAAAGGGAGCCGACTGTTGATATCACTATCTCGTGATGAGACGGTAGATAAGAGGGGGGGGGGGGGGTGAAGGGAGATAACCTCTGTAGGGGTTACATGCCGACCGGGAACAAAGAGACAACTCCCTTACTCGGCGTTCTCTCTGAACGCGGGATGGCAATTAACGTGGCGGCTGGTCGAGACATGAAAAGGAGAGGGGGGGGAGGGGAGAAGGGGGGGGTGTAGATAAGAAATAAAGAAAGCGGGTCGCGCGGGACACTTACGTCACATATACCACTTGTAAGGTCTCTTCCTATCCTTAACCAAAATCAATGGTAAGAATATTTGCCTCTGTTAAAAGAAATAACTTGAAACAAATAGCTCTCTGTGGAAAACTGAAAGGAGCTAGAATGAGGGGAATTAGTGTACTGTGTACTCGCATATAATTATACATGTAGGCATACAAGACCTCGCTTGCAAGCGTATTTGTGACCCAGCACCACGAAAGGGACATTACGTCGCTGGGCTAGTATCTCACATGATTAGATGGTACTCGCATATATACATGTAGGAAATACAAGGCCTCGCTTGCAAGCATATTTGTGACCCGGCACCACGAAAGGGACATTATTAACCCTTTCACCGCCAATGTCGTATTTTAGCACCACAATGATTTAACGCCCTTGTCACGAAAAGGCCTCAAACAAGGGTCTGTTATCCAAAGTGCCTATTTTCATAATGTTGGGAGGTAAGGATAGGCCTTACTTTATACATGTCACAGAGGAATCCCCAATATTGCAGATGAAAGAATGTTCTCTACCCTGTTAAGTTTAATGGATTTTGGTTGTGCTGAAAAATGGCTGGCGGCGAAAGGGCTAGTTTCTATCTACAGGCTTGCAAAGTCAAAAAATATAATTGTTATAAATTTTGAGTTGTGGGTATTTTCGTGCTCTCTAACATCGTATCTTTCATATCCATAAAGGATGGGGGGGGGGGGGGGGGGGGGGGGGGGGGGGGGGGGGGGGGGGGGGGGGGGGGGGGGGGGGGGGGGGGGGGGGGGGGGGGGGGGGGGGGGGGGGGGGGGGGGTGGGGGGGGGGGGGGGGGGGGGGGGGGGGGGGGGGGGGGACAATAATTTGTTTTTTTTTATATTATTAGATGGCAAATTGCCTGAACTTTACAACTGTGCCATTTTCTCAAATTGGTCATTTGGACACTTAACGTCAGTTTCGTGATGCTGGGTCACATTTTGTTTTTTAATCTTTTGATTCATTTAGTTTTGTTTCAAGATCTGTGTAAGCGTTTTATTTCGCATGTTTCCCAGTATCTTTAAAAACAAAACAGTACACACCAAACCACGTTAACCACACACCAGCAAGCACAACAACAACAACAACAGCAACAACAACAACAACAACAACAACAACAAATAGGAAAAGTTCACAAATAGCCAAGGGACATAATTTCGCGGTTTGCGCGAATGACCTTTCATTAATGGGTATGACAAACGCCTATTGCATCTTACTGAATGCAGATGGTTATTTTTTGTTCTTTCCTACCATCTACATGTTCCTTATCTCACACGTTAAAACCTCTCTTTATTTCTGTCTCTCTCTCTGTCTCTCTCTCTCTCTGTGTCTCTCTCTCTCTCTCTCTCTCTCTCTCTCTCTCTCTCTCTCTCTCTCTCTCTCTCTCTCTCTCTCTCTCTCTCTCTCTCTCTCTCTCTCCTCTCTCTCTGTCTCTCTCTCTCTTCTTTCCCCAGTACACATTTCATTCTTGACAAAATCCATTATCAAGTTCGGACAAAGATATACATCACTAACGGATTGGACACGTCAAACCACACCCTACCCTTCACCCCTCTCTACCACATTAATCTTGGACAAAAGCACCCCCCCCCCCCCCCCCCCCCCCCCCCCCCCCCCCCCCCCCCCCCCCCCGACCCCATCTCACTGCTCTACCTTTCTTCTTCTTCTTTTTATTCGATCGCTCAGACAGTTTCCTGTCAATTATGAGCGCAGATGCGTCATGCTGCCGTTATGCGCCTAACTAACAAATAGTTAGGCCCAGCAAGTCCGACTTCGGTTGGAGGAAATGTTTCTGAAAGTGCTTCGTGAAACAAGGCAGGAGAATGGACCGGTAAGGCAGAAAGATAGTAGATGACAGTAAGCGAAGGGAAAAGTCAAAGTC
>CM065696.1:8365622-8383122 GCA_017654935.2 Phymorhynchus buccinoides | reverse complement strand
GCAGGTGGATTTTGTTCTCTACCCAGGTAAATGTAATGGACATTTTTGGTTGAAATATGGCTGGCGGTGAAAGGGTTAAAGCGAAACTATCGAACCAGAGAGACAGAGAGAGAGAGAGAGAGAGAGAGAGAGAGAGAGAGAGAGAGAGAGAGAGAGAGAAAAAGAAAGAATAGAGAGAGAGAGAGAGAATGAGAGAGAGACAGAGACAGAGACAGAGAGACAGACAGAGATACAGACAAGACATAATGACAGAAAGAGAGAGACAGAGAGAAAGAGAGAGAGAGAGAGAGAGATAGACAGACAGAGAGAGACAGATAGACATATTGACGGAGAGAGAGAGAGAGAGAGAGAGAGAGAGAGAGAGAGAGAGAGAGAGAGAGAGAGAAGAGAGAGAGAGAGAGACCCCCGAGAGAGAGAGACAGAGAGACAGAGAGACCAGACAGAAGACATACATGACAGAAAGTGAGAGACAGAGAAAAAGATGAGAGAGAGAGAGGATAGACAGACAGAGAAACAGATAGACATATTGGGGGAGAGAGAGAGAGAGAAGAGAGAGAGAGAGTGAGAGGGAGGAGAGAGAGAGAGAGAGGCGATAGAGAGAGAGAGAGAGAGAGAGAGAGAGAATGAGAGAGAGACAGAGAGACAGACAGAGATACAGACAGACATAATGACAGAAAGAAGTGAGAGACAGAGAGAGAGAGAGAGGAGGAGAGAATAGACAGGACAGAGAGACAGATAGACAGATTGACGGAGAGAGAGAGAGAGAGAGGTTGAGAGAGATCTAGAGATGAGAGAGGACGGAGAGTGAGAGAGAGAGAAGAAAGAGAGAGAGGAGAGAGAGAGAGAGACATGAGAGAGAGACAGAGAGACAGACAGAGATACAGACAGACATAATGACAGAAAGAGAGAGAGACAGAGAGAAAGAGAGAGAGAGAGAGAGCTAAGAAGACAAACAGAGAGAGAGGACAGATAGACATATTTGACGGGTGAGAGCAGGGAGAGAGAGAGAGAGAGAGAGAGGAGAGAGAGAGACGAGAGAGGAGAGAGAGAGAGAGAGAGAGAGAGAGGGATGGGTGGGAAAGAGAGTGAGAGAAGCAAGAGTGGTAATGGCTGTTGGGGTGTGACGTAGCAGCAGGTGTTGAGAGTAGATTGACTTGATGTATATTATCATTCCTATTACCGAAAGGGGAAAAAACCCACGGGTTTTTAGTGTGTGTTTTTAGTCAAATTTATAGTGTTGCATGTCAATCAAGTTTTGAGTTTCGTCTTTTTTCTAATTACACGTGTCCCCTTGTATGCCCTTTGCCGTTATTATTATTATCCCTAAGCTTTGGTCTGCTTTTTCTCCTTTTCTTTCGGCTGTCTTATCTGTTGTCTGTGCTGGTCTGTTTTGTAAGTGGGCATCTACTCCCAGTTCTCTCTACTCTCTCTCCTTCCTCTACTCTAGCTCTCAGCTCTATCGATCCTTCTCGCTCTCCTCCTCCCCCTCTCTCTTACTCTCTCTCTCTCTCTCTCTCTCTCTTCCCTCTCTCTCCCTCTCTCCCTCTCTCAGACCCTCCCTCTCTCTCTCTAGGAGCATAATCTTCGATTGTCCACCCCTAGAGAGGTATCTCTCTCTTCGTCCCTCCTCTCTCTCTCCCTCTCTACCCCCCATCCCTTTCATTCTCTTTACCTTCTCTCTCTCTTCATCTCTTCCTCTATTCCTCCTCTTCTCCTCTCGCCTCTCTTCTCTCTCGCCTCCTCCTTCTACTCTCCGCTCCTCTCCTCCTCTTACTCTTCTCTCTCTCTTCACCGTTGGTCTGAACGGTGGGGGGAAAAAAAAAGCATTTTTTTCCCTGTTCGTCCCCACCCACCCCCTGGCCCCCCTCGGGGGGGTTCCCTCTTTAAAATCAACAGCCTTGGGGTTGTCCCACCCAATTTTCCAACAAACGGCCCTCAACGCTTTAAACAAGTAAAAAGAGGGGATGAAAATAAACCTTAATCAGTTGCTTATAATGTTTTACATGGTTTTTAAATCATATTCGTTTCGTACTTTCGCGTTTTCGTTTTTCCTCTCCCTCTTCTTTCTTTATTTCTCTTTTCTCATGGGGGTTAAAATTTTGTTGTCAACCTCTCCCTCCCCTCTCCTTTCTCTCTCTCTCTCTATCACGCCTCTGTCTATATATACCTTAGATATAGATATAATAGTCTTCGATTTTGCTCCCTTCCATCTCTTTCTCTCTACTTCCCCTCCCCACCCCCCACCCCACCCCTCACACACTCGCCTTCTCTCTCCCCCCCTTCAAACTAATTCATTAGCTCTCGTTTCCGTTTGTGGGAAGTCGAGGGGATTGGGGTGTTTTTTGTTGTTGTTGCCTTTTATTGGTTGCTAAGGATAGAGTTTGTAATAGGTTAGTGGGTAATTGGAAAAAATTTGGTATTTGATTTTGTTTTACTCCCTCAATTGTGTTAAAAATCATCTATCCAGGATGACCAGGGAATTTTTACAATTCATGTCGTGACAATGTATTGCATAATCCCCGGTAAGGGGTCTGCAGGGGTTTGTCAGTACTTTAATCAAGGTGTTCTGAACTTATTGAAGTTAGACACAGCGATAAGATGTAGGTGAAAGGGGGGTTGGCATAGTGGGGGTAGCGGAACAGCCAGAGTGGCGGGGGGGTTGAAAGCAATTATGAGTGATATAATTTAATAAAAAATTAATGTTCTGTATCTAACTAGACTTTCTAACTTGACTCTCTGTTTCGTGGGTTATGTCTGTTTAGGTCTGTCCTCTGTCTTGTCTCCTTACTGTGTCTATGCTTGCCCTCCCTGACTCTCTCCCTCCCTCCTAACCTCTCTATGTCTCTCTCTAAAGATAAATGTTTTGTTCTTCTAGAAGGTGTTGAATGATACATCCTGGGAGTTCTAGAGAGATCAGATCCCTCTATCCTGCCTCCCTTGCCTCTTGTGGCGGGAAATGTCGGAGAGTAGTGGGGGCCCTACGGGCGGGCAAGGTAAGAACAGCTCCTCTCGATTCCATTCAATTCTAGCTATCCTCTAAGCAAGTCCATATAGTGGTCAGTTCCCTCCCTTCCCCTCTCTCTCTCCTCTGGTGTTCTATAAGCTCCTCTCTGACTGAGATAGTCCTCTCTGGTGGGGTCTCCTCTCTCTCTCTCTCTCTCAACGTGGTGGCATGTGTTCATTTTGGTGTTAGTGTTCTTGTTGATCCTGCCTTGTATGATTTAAGAAAACGGTACATTTTGCAAAAGTTCTACAAACATCCAAACCAGTTTCGTTTTTAGTTTACTCTTAGCTTCTACGAATGAAAAAATTGTAAGAAACCTGTCGATTTATCTATACAAAGCTTTACGTTTACGATAAGTTATGATATCATGAGATACATTAATTTGTTAATATTATTATAATCAGTTGTATAATATGATGTTTTGTTTATCCTGTACCCCCTTCATGAGGGGCCAAAGCCCCTAAATCTCCGGCCCGGGTAAATGAATAAAATCCCCCGATGTCATTCAATCATTGTCATCTCTCTCTCTCTCTCTCTCTCTCTCTCTCTCTCTCTCTCTCTCTCTCTCTTCTCTCTCTCTCATTCTCTCTCTCTCTCTCCGTCTCTCTCTCTTTGCCGCCTTTTGGGATTCAGTGCAGTGGACCAGTTTTAATTATGTTTTTCTTCTTTTGTTTCGAGGGCAAGATGTAAAAAAGCCCATTGTGTGCTTTCTTCCTTTCCCTCAAATTTGAAACCTCAATATGCTCATTCTCTCTGGTCCTCTCCAAGTTTACTCTATCTCCCTCCCTCTATCTCTCTCAAGATCTTTGCTCTACTGGACACCTTTCAGGTGAAGTATTAGATATTCCCGCATGTCTTAGACTCCACGTGAACAGAAGGAAGAACTCCTGGGATTTAGCATAATTCTTTGAGTTTATTGCAGTCAAGGAGGACTTGTAATTTCTTGTCTGAGTAAAATAACGACTAAATTTGGATCCCTGTTAAACAGAAAGACTAAATTCTTATCCTTTAAAAAAAAAGGAACTAAATTCTGACCCACCTTGACGCTGAAAGCGTACAAAAAATATATTAGGGGATATAGTATAAATTTCTTTGGAGGCCGTTCCACAATTATGGCGTTTAAGGAAAAATAATAGCATTGCCCACTCAAACATTTTTTTATCCGTTGTATAATAAAGGCTTCAAATTCCTAATCGACCCTATCCTTGTAAAATTAAGGCTTACTTATGTCCCCCTAGGATCTCAATAAAATAAAGATGGCGTCTTGAAAACCTTATCCTTTGCTATCATTCTAAAGGCCATCCCCAAATTTGGATATCCTTGTAAAATAAAAGGCTAACCAGAAAATTCGCTTATGACTTGTAAAAAAACTTGCTTAAATTCTTATCGCTTGTAAAAATAAAGGCATTCTATTTCTTATGCCCTCTGCGTTAAAATACAGGCCGTAAACTCTTCTCATCCTTGGTAAAATAAAGGCTGGCTGGGAGATTTACTGATGAGGAGAAGAATAAGTTCTCCTCTCTGAACGGATCTAATCTCTCTCTCTCTCTCTCACGCTCTCTCTCTCTCTCTCTCCTCTCTCTACTCTTCTCCCTTCTCTCTCTCAGATCTCTCTCCTCCTCTCTCTACTCTCTCTCTCTCTCTCTCTCTCTCACTCTCTCTCTCTCTCTCTCTCGTCTCTCTCTTCTCTCTACTCTCTCTCTCTCTCCCCCCCCCCAAATCCTCTCCTTTCTCTCCGTTTCCCCTTTTTCTATTGAAAGGCTTATTGGTCAATACTCGACTATACGCGGACAAAAAACATATATCACTGACTAACTTTCTTTTCTTTTTTTCAATAATACAAAGACTTCTTTTCTTCTGTTATGTGCAACCCTTCTGACAAAGTCCAGCATTTACGTGGCGCTATTCCTGGCGAGATCAGAAAGATCAGTGAGGTTGATACCTCATGCCTCCTCTCCCCTCCCCTCCCATTCGCTCACCTTCTTATCCCACCCGGCTTCGTCCTTTGTATTTCATTCCATTAACACATTTTTTTCATCCATCACTTCGTTGCTTTTGTTGTTCTTTTCTTTCTTTCTTTATATATTTTCATTGTCATTTCTCTTTTTTGTCATTCTTTTTCAGTCTTTTTCTTTTTCTCTTTTTTTCCTGTCTCTTGTTTTTCTTTCTTTTCTTTCCTTTTTGTTCTTTCTTTCTTTTTCCCCTTTTCTTTCCTTTTCTTGTCTTGTCTTTCTTTTCATTCTCCTTTCTTTTTTTCCTTTTCTTTCTGTTGTTTCATTACTTTTCATTCTTTCTTTCTTGTCTTTCTTTCTTTTGTCTTCTTTCTTTTCATTCTTTCTTTATTTCACGGCGACCCTTTCCAGAATAAAAAATAAACAAGCACACACCCACACAAAAAAGAAACAAAAAAAGAAAAAGAAAAAGATTAGATTAGATAAGGGTAAAAAAGGATACAAAACGGGCCGTAATCCATTGTTCGTTCCCCTCGGGTTTTTAATGTCATCTATCAATTTTTCTCTGATTTGACTTGGTCGTGAGAAATTGATGTGATGCTTCACAATATTAGCGGTTTCGTGCACATGTGTTCTTCTTCTTAGGTTGATGGTATAATCTCAATTCGTGTTCTTAGTTTCTCAGAGAGAGAGATTATACCTCTCTTCTCTCTCCTCTTCTCAGACCTTCTCTCGAGAGACTCTCTCAGGAGAGAGAGAGGAGATCTTAAGAGAGCTCTCAGAGATCGAGAGAATCTCTCTGGACACACATAAATCATTTCTCTCTCTACTCTCTCTCCAGAGGAATCTCTCCTCTCTCTCTCAGAGAGATCTGGTCTCTGGAGATCTCTTCTCCGGGAGAATCTAGGCTCTCTCTATTCTATCTCTGAGCTAATCAGTTGAGATCTCTCTCTCTCTGAAGAATTAGGCTGCTGTAAACTCTCTGGGTCTAATCAGCTGAGAAGAGGATCTCTCTAGATGATATTGAGTCTCTCTTTGCAGAGAACGGACCTCTAGAGAGGTCTCTCCACTCCAAATGAGAGACGGGAACAGCATGAGAAGAAGCTCTGATGGGGAGAGAGAAGGACGGTCCGTGGGATGGAAGGAGGGGGATATTAGATCGGGACTCGATGGAGGAAGACCGAGAGAGAGAAGAGAGAGAGAGGAGAGGAGACGAGAGGAGAGAGAGCAGAGGAGACTCGTGAGATATAGATAAGTGGTGAGCGAGAGAGGACTCTCGCGAGAGAGGAGGTCCGTCGGAGATGGATGATATCAGAGGTGATGGAGGCGCGAGAGAAAGTAATGCTTATTCGCTGAGAGCTAGTAGCTCACTCTCCTCCGCGAGATGAGCTGAGAAGGATTGCAGAGTACTTGAATCCTCTGAGTGTCTCTCTGACGAGAACAGAGAGACTCTCTACTCGCGATCGAGCGTGAGCTCTCAGAGAATATGGCTCTCTCAGTCGAATGGAAAAGGCAGCGGAGAGCGAAGTCGCATTCTCCTTTATCTATACTCGCTTTGTCTGCGTACCGTCTGTAGACCTACCTGTCTTTTCTCTCTTCAGTACTCTCTCTCTTCTCTCTCGAGCCCTCTCTATCGTAGCTCTCCTAGCTCTCTGATCTCTCTCTCGATCTCCTCTCTATCGCTCCTTCTCTACTCCTTCTCCCCTCAGCTTTCCGTTTATGGCTTTGCTGTCTCGCTTCTTACTATTTCTTTGTCTACCCCCTCCCCCCCCTTCTCATTTCCTTTCCTCTTCACTCCCCCACCCCCTCCTATTATTCTTATCTTTCCTTTCTTTTCTTACTTGATTTTTCGTCCCCGAGCCGGAAGGTGACGGCGTGAGCTATTGTTTTTGTTAGGTCCGTCCGTCCGTACATCCGGTGTCCGGAGCCAAGTTTTGGGATATTCCGTCCTTGTCCTGCGCGTGCCTCCGTCCGTCCGGCTATTCGTCCGTTTTTCTAAAAAAACTATGCAGTCTCTCATCATATCAAATTTAAATTTGGTATACTAGTTTTGCCAAGAGGCAAGCTACCCACTGACGTATTTAGTCTTACATTAAGGTCAAGGTCGCGGCCAAGTTACGGGGGTTCAAAACCCCGAAACACATAATGGTTAATATATCTCGCGAAGTTTTGCATGCAATTTTTAATGCAGTTTTTTGCACTAACCATTTCTTGATGAATAGGTCTATGACACAGTTGTCATGAATGTTTCTGTGCGCGCGTGTGCGCATGATCGCGCACGCACCCGCCCTCGCTCAAACAGGAGGAACGGGTCCGAACCCCAAGGCTATATCTCAAAAATTATTCAGTATTAGTTATTATCGTCAAATTTGGTATACTTGTTGCACAAGATGCAAGCTATGCACTGTTGTACTTAGTTTTACATTAAGGTCAAACTTACGCCATTCCGGATTACGGAGTACCTTGGCGATGCTGCGACGGGACTTTGCAGACGCTCGAGCGTTGCACTTGTTGGGTTTGTTAACTAGAGATTGCTAAGTATTATGTATAATTGCTGAGTTTTATGTGTCTGTTTATATTGATAATGAGCCTGCTTATGATGATAATGTGTGTTCATTTGGGGCAGACGAGCATGCCTTTCCTATTTATTGAATTCTTTGCTTTGATTTTGAGAGAGTTTCCTTTTTTTTGAGGACTGGATGAAAAAAAAGTACGGTATGAGATGAGGTCTAGAGACCTCACTAGAAACGGACAAAAAGTTCATTCATTCATTTAAGGATGAGAGAGAGAAGAGAGAGAAGAGAAAGAGAGACACAGGAGCGCAGGAGACCTGAGAGAGAGAGAGAGAGGAGAAGAGATGAAGAGATAAGAGAAGAGATAGAGAGAGAGAGACACAGAGAGAAAAAGAGAGAGAAAGAGAGAAGGGAGAGAGAGGAGAAAGAAAAAAAAAAAGAGAGAGAGTGAGAGAGTGAGAGCGAAAGGAGACTTGAGAAGAGAGAGATGAGAGAGAGAGAGAGGGAAAAAGAAGAGAGGTGATAGAGAGAGCCGAAAGGAGAGTGACGAGAGGAGAGAAAGCGAGGAGAGGTTGGAGGAGACGTCAGGAAGAGAGAGAGAGAGGGGAAAGAGACGAAAGAGAGCCCGAGAAAAAAAAGTTTGAAAGAGCTGTTGATGAGAGAAAGAGGGAGAGAGAGGGGAAGGGAGAGAGAGAGACAGAGAAAGGGAGGGAGAGAGAGAGAGGTGACAGAGATAGAGAGAGAGGCGAGGGAGAAAAAGAGAAAGAGACCGAGAAAGAGAGAAAAAAAGAGAGGAGAGAGAAGAGGGAAAAAGAGAGAGAACACAAGAGAGAGAGAGAAAGAGAAAGAGAGAGAGAGCAGAGAAAAGAGGAGAGATAGAGAGAAGAGAGAGAGAGAGGAGAGAGAGTAGCAGGGAAAAAGACGATAGAACATAAAGAAGAGAGAAAGAATGAGAGAAGAGAGAGAAGAGGGAGGGAAGCGCGAATAGGGAGAGAGAGGAGAGAAAAGAGAGAGAGAGAGAGAGAGAGAGAGCAAGCGAGAGAGAGAGAGAGAGAGAGGAGAGTGAGAGAGAGTGAGAAAGAGAAAGAGAGAGAGGAAGAGAGAAATAAGGTAAGAAAAAGGAGGGAGAGAGGGTAGGGGGAGAGGGGAGAGAGGAGAAGGAGATGAGAGAAGACGCAGACGCCCAGAGAGAGAGAGACATTTGAGACACAGAGAGAGAGGAGAGAGAGACAGACAGAGAGAGACGAGAGAGAGAGAAGAGAGAGAGAGAGGACAGACAGACGAGACAGACGACAGACAGACAGACAGAGACAGAGATAAAGACGGAAACAAACACAGACACAGAGAGAGAGAGAAAGACACGAGAGAGAAAGACAGAGACCAAAAACAGAGTACAGACAGAATAATAAACAGAGGCGCGCAACAGAGCTCGAGTGAGGGATTGACAGACAGATCAGAGGACAGAGAGAGAGAAGAGACAGAGAGAGAGACTGAGAGAGAGAGAAAGAGAAGAAAGATGCCGAGAGCAAGAGACAGAGACAGAGGACAGACATTTATAGACAGAAAAACAGAGATAGGTACAGAGAGTGAGACCGAGAGAGAGAGACTGAGAAAGAGGGTGTATGTGTGAGAGAGATAGAGACAAAGACAGAGAAAGAGATACAGAGTGACAGAAAGGAGGAGACACGATAAAGAAAGAGAGAAAAGACAAGACACAGAGAGAGACACGGAGCGAAGGGGGGGGGGGGAGAGGGGAGGGAGTATTGAAAGGAGAAAGACAGACTGAGAGAAAGAGAGATATTTAAGGGGGACATTCGGGGAATTGTTGAGGATTTGGGGACGAGGAAATTATTGCCAAAAAAGAGAGAGAAAGTAGAGGGAAGAGAATGAAGGGGAGGATATAAGTAGAGATTTTGGAGAATATGATGGCAGGAGAAAAGAGAGAGAGGAGAGGGCGAGAGAGAGAGAGGAGGAGAGAGATGGGAGAGAGGAGGGGAGCGAGACGAGACGAGAGAAGAGAGGAAGGAGCGAGAGGAGGAGGACTGAGAGGCAGAGAAAAGAAGAGAGGAGAGAAGAGGAGAGAGAGAGAAGAGAGAGAGAATGAGAGAAGGAGGAGAGAGGGGAGGAGGAGAAGAGAGTGAGAAGGACAGAGAGGAAGAGAGGAGGAGAGGAGAGAGAGAAGTGGAGAGAGGAAGAGAGAGAGGAGAGGCAGGAGAGAGGAGAGTTGAGAGAGAGAGAGAGGGAGAGGAAGAGAGAGGATGAGAGAGGAGAGAGAGAATCGGATGCGGGAAGGAGAGAGAGACAGACAGACAGATGAGACAGAGAAGACAGACAGAGACGAGAATGAGACAGTAGAGGAGAGAGGAGGATAAGAATCGGAATTGAGGAGAAACAGAGGAGAGGATTAGCATTGAAATAGAGGAGAAAAGGAGGAAGGATGACAGGACGATGAGAGAGTCTGAGAGAGAGAGAAGAGGGAGGAGAGCGGATGATTTTTATAGGATAGAGATGAGAGACAGAAACAGGAAGATCTCCCGAGAAGGAAGAGAAATAGACAAAGTAAGAGAGGAGAGAGAAGATATTTCAATGCATATAGAGAGGAGAATGAGAATAAATCTGCCAATTTACTGTCTCGACCATCACGATCGATATAGAGAATTGCAGCTAGTATCAGATGAGCGATATTAATCACGAGAGACAGAGTCAAGGAGAGTCGAGAAGTAATGAGGAGAGAATGAAGTTCTTCTGATGATGAGCTCTCCTTCGCTGAGGAGAAGGAGCTGATGCCCTGCCGACATTTAGCTAAATGATCTCGTATAGATACTCGAAGAGGCAGTCCCCGGAGAGATCTCCGACTAAATCCAAATATACAGAGAGCACTTTTTGATCTAAGAGAGAGACAGGTCTTTCACTAGTCAGTCTCAGAGGGAGAGATCTATACTAGATAGAAGAGGGATAGAGGGGCTCTTTACGAAACCGACACATCTGATGAGAGGAGGGGGAGGAATTATGCGTGAGAGGAGAGATGACAGGAAACCATTGAGAGGAGATGGCGAGAGAAGAATTTCTTCGAGTAGGGATCTGACGAGAGAGAGAGAAGGTGAGATGGACGACAGAGAGAGATGATAAGAGAGGGAGAGGGGACACGGAGATGTGAGAGAGTGAAAGACGAAGGAAAATTCAGGAGAGAGGGCGGAGAGATGAGTGGAGAGGACGAAGAGGAGGAGAGAGAGGACTTGAGAGAGAGATGAGAGGTGAGAAATGAGAGAGGAGGGGAGGTCAGAGAACGGGACCTGAGGGAGAGAGGGAGACGGAGACGAGATCTATCTCTCTCTCCCTCTCTCGCTCTCCTCTCTCTCTCTCATCTCTCTCTCCTCTCTCTTCCCTCTTCTCTCTCTCTCTCTCTCTCTCTCTCTCTCTCTCTCTCTCTCTCTCTCTTCTCTCTCTCTCCCTCCTCTCTCTCTCTCTCTCTAGAGCTCACAATCTCTCTCTCTCTCTCTCTCTCTCTCTCTTACTCTCTCTCTCTCTCTCTCTCTCTCTGTCTCCTCTCTCTCTCTCTCTCTCTCTCTCTTCCATTCACTGTGTTGTTGTTTGGGCTGATGATGTAGACATTGTTGCGGCTAATTTGTTGTTGTTTGTAATACTACATTCCCTTTCTTTGTCATTTTTTGTCTTTTCCTCTGTCTTTCTTTCGACTTTTTCTTCTTTCTTTAAAAACAAAAAAATGGTTTGATGCAGTCAGGCAAGGATAGGAGATAATGACACTACACAAAGGTAGATAACTCTTCTTGAATTAACTCTCCTTTCACCAAAGCTGCTTACGACACCCTCCAACTCGCTCCGTTTGAGCAAGAAGCAAAGAAGCAAACACAGCATCATCCTCTTTTTGAAAATATTGTATTTGTTTAATGTTAGTTTATTTGATGATGGTGATGAGATTAGCGTCCAATCGGTCAGAGACCCTTATGGACGGGATAGTTTATTTATTTTACTGTTTTTTATTTTATTTTTTATTTTTGTTGTACTCTTTTTTTCTTTTTTTTTAGTTTATTCTTTGGTTTCCTTCATGTTTTTTCTTGTTTTCTTTACTTTTTTTTTCATTTTCAATTTTTGTTCTGTTTTCTTACTTATGATGGTGAAGCTGGTGATTATTTAATACTGTATTGTTTCTTTCTGCTTTCTCTTTGTTTCATGTGACGCGATGCAATGGCCTGCTCAACAAATAACAGGTAAGCTTAGTGTGATGTTGTATCGTGAAATGCTAATGACATTATGTCTGCACGCGTACAATCACGTGTTTGCGTGTGTGGGGTGGGTGGGTGGTAGATAGGTATGTACGGTGAATGTGAGTGTGTGTGTGTGTGTGTGTGTGTGTGTGTGTGTGTGTGTGTGTGTGTGTGTGTGTGTGTGTATGTGTGTGTGTGTGTGTTACTGTATGTGTGTTCGTGTGCGCGCGCTGCGCGCGCGCGCGCGCGAGCGAGAGAGAGAGAGAGAGAGAGAGAGAGAGAGAGAGAGAGAGAGAGAGAGAGAGAGAGAGAGAGAGAGAGAGAGAGAGAGAGTGTGTGTGTGTATGCACGCACGCACGCACGCACAAAAACACACACATACACATAGACACACACACACACACACACACACACACACACACACACACATAAAACATACATACACACAACTTACTTGTCTAATATCACTTTCAGTGAAACGACACAACGAACACATATCTTTCATTCTTAGGGAAGCATTTTGATATTTATTTTCCAAGCAAAATAGTTGTCAGTGGGCGCAATATCAAACACTTTACCTTCTAACTTCTTGTTTGCAATTTCAGAACAGATTGCAGAAAAGATTGTTGTTTTTGTAATACTTTTTTGTCCTTTCCAACTTGTTATTTCCAATCACACAAAATGCTGTTCGTTGTTGGTGGGGGGTTTCTTAGACATCGGCTCAACACTTAACCTTTTGTATATTGTATAGTGTCTAACCTTTTTGCAAAATATTATTTGTGTTTACTTTAGCCGAAGTGTTTCGTTCACTTTTACAGAGAATTACCTGAAAAGGTCATGTTCATTTTCAGCTCTGTAGTAGGTCTAACCTCGAATGTCGTTGAAAAGGACTTGTGTTTCTCATTTACTTAGATTTTCTATTGCTGCGTTGTTGTTATTTTCGTTCTTGTTATATAAGCTAAACTTGATTTGTATTTTTACCTGTTTGTCTATGTTTATCTCTGTCTGTTTGTCTGTCTCTATTTGTTTGTTTTTCTTACCTTTGTTTTCCTTGGTTCTTGTCTGATTTATGTTTTTGTATGTGTGTGTGTGTGTGTGTGTGTGTGTGTGTGTGTGTGTGTGTGTGTGTGTGTGTGTGTGTATGTGTGTGTGTGTGTGTGTGTGTATGTGTGTGTGTGTGTGTATGTGTGTGTGTGTGTGTGTGTGTGTGTGTGTGTGTGTGTGTGTGTGTGTGTGTGTGTGTGTGTGTGTGGTTTGTCTGAAATAGCACATTTCTGAATCCGCGTGTTTGGTCTTAACGTGTTTCTAAAATGCCAGAAAGAGAGAGAGAGAGAGAGAGAGAGAGGAGAGAGAGAGAGAGAGAGAGAGAATAGAGAGAGAGAGAGAGAGAGGATATAGAGAGAGAGAGAGAGAGAGAGAGAGAGAGAGAGAAGAGAGAGAGAGAGAGAGAGAGAGAGAGAGAATGAATGAATGAATGAATAAGTTTTCTTTATTGAGGATAATAGATTAAGCAACAATGCTTTTTTTCGTCCAGTCCTCATGCAAAAAAAAAAGAAAATGAAGAAAAGAAACCAAACATAAATACAAAGAACAACCAAAAGAATTAAAACTAAACAATTGTCTGCCCCAGCCTTCTTTTAGGCACACACACACACACACACACACACACACACACACACACACACACACACACACACACACACACACACACACACACACACACACACACACACACACCACCTCCCCCCACCCCTCTATACACAAGGTATCATAAGCATATAAACATGAAGATAAAAATAAACTCGAAAAAAAATTGAGAGAGAGAGAGAGAGAGAGAGAGAGAGAGAGAGAGAGAGAGAGAGAGAGAGAGAGAGAGAGAGAGAGAGAGAGAGAGAGAGAGAGAGAGAGAGAAAATCTAATCGCATTTCACATATAAAATAGAACAATATCAAAAGTGTCATAAATATAAAAAATAAGTTATAAAAACAAAAACAAAAAAAAGGTATACGAGAAAGTTGGAGATATGCATATATACTTGCATGTAAATACATTCCTTCATACAGTTATGCACACACAAAGTATGTCAAATATCTAGCCACAATTGACATAAAATATAATTATATAGTAGCACACGTGTGCAAACATGGTATATTTTAAAGCAAAATAGTTGATAAAGTTTTAACTTTTTAAAAAAATACAAAAATACACAGACAATAATTAGATGCAACGAATGAAATGGGAATATGTGCGAACTTTTTCAAAACATTTCAGGGGACAATATTGAGGTATTAGAGATATTCATCAGAAAATCGTAAAATATTTGTTTAAACCTCTTAAAATTTGATTCATATTTCAAGGAGATAGGAAGTCTATTCCACAGCCAGCTTCCAGAGTAGACAAAGCTTGATTTATAAAGGGTGATACTGGGAAGAGGAAGATCTAATTTATGGCTGTGTCGAAACTCATTAATAGTAAAGTTAGCTGTTAGCGAAGGTGGGGAGTTACCATTTAAAATTTTGTGCATAAGAATCCCTTTGTTATAAAGCAATCTGGACTTAAGAGGAAGAATGTTAGCAGACTTGTAGTCCTCGCTGGTTAAAGAAGACGATTTGTTTAGAGTTACATTCACAGCACGTTTATAAACACTGAATAAATATTTCAGTGAATTTTGACTTGCCAAATCCCAAAGTGTGGATGCATAATCAACGGTAGATTGAATAAATGAGCAGAAAAATATTTTACGGGTATGCAAATTTAAAAAATGTTTAATCTTGTTGAGCTGATAGACTTTAGATGCAATTGTTTTGGAAATGGCATTTATATGTGGGGACCAGGAAAGATTGTGATCAATAGTTACGCCTAACAGCTTATGGCTTGAGACTTGTTCGACTGTGTCTGCATTAATGTATATGGGAGGTAATGATAAACATTTTATGTTTTGCCGTTTCTGTCGAGTTGCTAACAACATGAATTTAGTTTTTTTTAGGATGTAGAACTAAATGGTTAAGGTGTGTCCATTCTAAAAGTAGATTTATGTTGTGCTGTAGGGTTTTGCATACTTCGGTTGGGTCATTATTGCCTGTGTCAATAGTCGTGTCGTCTGCAAATAGATCGCATGATGTCTTTATGGCCAGTGGTAAATCATTTACATATAATGTAAAAAGTACAGGTCCAAGTATCGATCCCTGTGGAATACCGTATTTGGTTGGAAGTAAATTCGATAGTTTGTTATTTAAATATACTGTTTGCTGCCTATTGTTTAAGAACGATGAGATAAGGCCTAGAGCATTGGAAGATAAGTTGTAGCATGTAAGTTTTTTTATGAGAAGATTATGGTTAACAGTATCAAATGCTTTGGCAAAATCAACGAATATAACTCCAGAAAAGTGAGATTTGTTTATGTTGGAAAGCCATCTTTCTGTAAGTTTAAGTAAGGCTGTGTGGCAAGAATGTTTAGCTCGGAATCCTGATTGGTTTGGGTGAATCAAATTGTATTTATTTAGATGTAACAATAAACATTTTAAAATATGTTGTTCTAATGGTTTTGAGAGTACAGGCAAAATAGAAATGGGTCGGTAGTTAGATGGGTCGTCGGTTCTTCCAGATTTGTAGAAAGGAATTATTTTTGCTTGCTTAAGAATTGTTGGGAAAGTATTTTTTGTAATGCAGAGATTGTAAATGTAAGTGAGAGTATCTGAAATAACAGGCGCAGCAATTTTTAGTATTTTACTATCTAATCCATCTATCCCTCGGGTGGTAGACTGCTTTAAGTGTTTCAAAGCAAAGAATACTTCATGAACACTCATGAGAGTGATTTCCATTTCAGAATCTATATTCTTTTTTTTTCGCAAACTCCTTTAACATTTCGAGATCATTATCTTGGGATAGATCGTGAACTATAATCTTATTAGCGACAGTAGAAAAATGAACGTTCAATTCATCAGCAGATAAGTTGCTAATAGAGTTTAGGTGTGTGTTTGTATTTCTGTTCGTTAGTTGATTGATGGCTTTCCAAATATTTTTACTGTCTTTCTTTTGGCTAATTAATTCCACAAAATATTTCTTCTTTTCTTTACGAATAAGTGATGTAACGTAGTTTCTTTGCTTTTTATAATCTTCCCGGGGGCCTTTTAATAACAGAAAGTCCCTGTAGTAGATATTCAGTTGTATTTGTTTCGTTAGCCAAGGGGGTTTTACACGGTATTTGACTCTCTTAGTTAGCAAAGGAGCGTGTTTATTATATATTGTATAGAAGACATTGTACCAAAATTCAACAGCTTTTTCTGGGTCTGTAATTTGATAGACGTTAGATAGGGGTGAATTGGAAAGATCTAGAGTAAAACTGTCACTGTCAAACTTTGAGAAATTTCTATACGTGATAACTTTATGGTTTAATCTAGGAATCCTGACCCCTTTCTTGGACCAGGTGATACAAATGGGGAAATGGTCACTACAACCAAACACAGGAACATTAGTTTCAGTAATTGTGTTAGGATCTGTAACATAGATGTGATCAATTAGTGTGCTTGAAGAATGGGTTACTCGTGTTGGTGATTTAACTAGCTGTTTTAAATAAAATGATTCATAAACATTTTTCCATTGATTGTGTTGTTTTAGTAGGTCTATATTAAAATCACCTAATAGTATTAAATCCTTTGGATCGTCATTGAGTGCCTCCATCATAGAACTGAAGTGATTTATCCACATGCTGTTCTCTGCAGGGTTCCTGTATATGAATGAAATAATTAATGGCTTAGAGTCTTTAATTTTTACCTCAACCCAAATGGATTCTACATTGTGCTGTTCCAACGTTTCAAGCCTTTTATATGGTATGGACTGGTGTATATAAACTAATAGGCCAGTTTCAAGAGAGCCCTCCGGGTCTCTGCGTATACATTGATACCCTGGTATAGAAATATCATTATCTGTAATATGAGGAGATAGATGTGTTTCTGAGAACCCAAAAATGTGGAAGTTTGGTTTGTGTGCTTGATAGAGATATAAAGAGAGAGAGAGAGATAGAGAGAGATGAGAGAGAGGAGAGAGAGAGAGAGAGAGAGAGAGAGAGAGGGAGGGAGGGAGGGAGGGAGACAGAGAGAGGGAGGGAGAGAGAGAGAGCGAGAGAGAGAGAGAGAGAGAGAGAGAGAGAGAGAGAGAGAGAGAGAGAGAGAGAGAGAGAGAGAGAGATGAGAGAGAGAGAGAGAGAGAGAGAGAGAGAGAAGAGAGAGAGGAGAGAGAGAGAGACGAGAGAGAGAGAGCGAGAGATAGAGAGAGAGAGACGCAGGCGCAGAACAGACGATTTATTCCCGAAAGTCCATGGCCCCTTAGAACTGGAATATACAAAAATAAGTTATACAACATAAGCCAGTTAATTATTATAATGATGACGTACCAAATTCGCACTACTTCATAACGAACTAGAAATGTATTATTGTTGAACGTTTTACTACTAAAATGATGCACAACAAGAAACTAGTACTCCAATAATTTCATTCTTACATTAGAAACCCAGTGACTTTTGCGTCGATTATCTAACCCTACCAACATTATTTTTATATGCTTCATAGGGCAATGTATCCCTGCTTATCCGAGTTATTTGTAACCAGTACTGAATGCTTTTTTATACCAGCGAGTAAGGATATTGGATATCTACCCTCTCTGCTTTCAAAGCGAACCTCAAAACACACCTGTTCCCCCGTCATTAAAGCTCCGCTCTCTTTCTCCTTTCTTCCTTGCCTTTAGGTCTGTTTCTGATGTATTCCATTTATGTCATCCGTGTGTGTTTACTTTGTATTTCGTTTTTGT
>CM065696.1:8343122-8358122 GCA_017654935.2 Phymorhynchus buccinoides | reverse complement strand
TATCATTTCTGGCAAAGCCAAACAGGGAGGTAGGGAGTGAGAGAGAGTGAGCGAGAGAAAGAGAGAGAGAGAGAGAGAGAGAGAGAGAGAGAGAGAGAGAGAGAGAGAGAGAGAGAGAGAGAGAGAGAGAGAGAGAGAGAGAGAGAGAGAGAACTTTAAACTTGAAAACTTGAACTTTATTTTTCAAGAATAAAGCTTTTAGGCAACGCCTAGTCTTCCCATCTGTATTCTATGTCCAATACGAACATAGAATACAAACATGGCAAGGCATACTATTACACATACGGAGCTGATCACAAAGGTAGCGAAACAATTAATATTATACAACGATCGATAGGCTGAAATATGGGTTTATAAAACTTGCATACACACATGTATAATTTTCAATACTCGCGCGTGCATACAGGCATGTAACAAGAGAGAGAGAGAGAGAGAGAGAGAGAGAGAGAGAGAGAGAGAGAGAGAGAGAGAGAGAGAGAGAGAGAGAGAGAGAGAGAGAGAGAGAGAGAAGAACGAACGAACGAAACGCGCAAGACGAACCATTTAAATGAATAGGCCGTTGCCCGTGTCATACGGGACCAGAGGGGAAGGGGCGCAAGAAAAAAAAAAAATCAAAACAATAATCTTGAACTAATACATTAAACTTTCAACAAACATAAGCAAAACATATGTAATTTTGCATCAAAGAGTATCTGCGAGTTTGCAAATCAACTGCAACATCATTTAGAATGTACATTCAAAATAGAAACAAATTCAATACAGTCAAAGAATTGAAACCTGAAGGAAACGTTTGTGGCATATAATATATCTTAGACAGCAACAGAAAGCATATTACTAATTAAGCATGCTGCATAACTTGGTTTCTAAGATTAAACGCTTTTCATAAGCATAAATCAACTGGCATCCATATTCTCGAATTAGAAAGCAACAAGGTTAACTTGAAAGCATTTGGTTTTAGATAATATTTTTCTGGAATGTACATTTGACGAAGGGTTTTGTATTGTTCACAAACAAGATTGAAATGAAGTTCAGTTTCTTCGTCACCAGAACAAAATGGACAATATTTTATCTCGATTAAGTGAATATCTGTAACGGTGAGGTTTTAAAGGTGACACACCAAGTCTTAGTCTTGTTAAATACTTTCGTAGAATATGAGTTTTAATTGTATACATATATTGTGGAACTTCACACAATTGTCTAAAAGTTGAATAGAATGTGTATCTCCCATTAGCCATTATATTAGAATCGAGATCCTGCAAATGGCAATCAAACAGTCTTTGTTTCAAAACAGAAAGGAAGGACTTAATATGTCCTACTCCCTGATTATCCCAGACATAACGAAAACCATATCTACATAAAGTGTCGCAAACTTTTATAACCCGATTCTTTTTCCCATTTGAATGAAATGTATATAACATATTATAAGCTTTCTTTGGTATACGGTATTCTTTCATCATAGTCAGTTTTAACCAATATTTTATACATTTTGTGTAAGTTTGAATATACAATGGATATCTATTACTTTCACAATATATGAGAACAGTGGGTGTCTGTATACTAACATTTAGGAGGCGTTTGATAGCAAACAAATGTACTCTTTCAATGGCAGTATGGTCTGCGGAAAGGCCCCAGACTTCTGCTCCATATGTTAAGATTGGTTGGACTTGACAGTCAAATATTTTAAAGAACAGTGTCGGGTTATTTTCTCCGAAAGACCACACAAATCTTAGAATTCCAAAAATACATTTTCTAGCTGAGAGAGAGAGAGTTTGACAATTTGACAGTTTTATTGTCATCACCATAAAAGGTCTCATGACAAGGGTGTAAGCAAAATGTGTCAACTTAATAACAAATCAAGCATAGATAACAAACATTACTTCAACAATGAAACATGAATTGCTGGAGAGAGAGAGAGAGAGAGAGAGAGAGAGAGAGAGAGAGAGAGAGAGAGAGAGAGAGAGAGAGAGAGAGAGAGCGTTTATGATCGAATGCAGTCGCTCACGCACTCATATCATTAAAGCAGGCGACAGACTATGTGACTGCCTCATGTGACTCGATCAGGTCGTGACGTTTCACCTCATTTGCACACCATGCTGCTTGATCAGTCTGACTCAGTCAGGTGACAGGGCCGAACAGGGCGGGTTCTAAATTTCACTGATCGAGTCTGATCGAGTCAGATCGAGTCAGATGACTTGTGACCTCTTCTGTGCGGGAAACAAAATTTGGTCAACGTCACGACCTGGTCGAGTCATATGAGGCAGTCGCATAGTCTGTCTCCAGCTTAACCTACATTACTGACATTTTTTTCTTCGGTTTCCCTCTCCAATTTACCTAAGCATACGATTGAAAATAGAAACAGTTTATGTTCTCTGTGGTAATAAGCGGATTTCTCTCTCTTTATCACCGACACTTAACTGTAGCATTCTTAGTTTCGGCTTGGTGCAGTAAATTAGAGCTTTCGCCACTTGGGTTCACAGAACACTTTGCCTGGGAACGAGGTTTCAAGCGGTTCAATTTTCTTCGCCCATGTCTCGTATAAAATGAAAGTTTCACACTGTAACCCAGTCACAATAGCGAGAGAGGGGGGGGGGAGAGAGGGGGGAGAGAAGAGAGAGGGAGAGAGAGAGGGGGGGGGAGAGAGGGAGATAAAGAAAGAGAGAGAGAGAGGGAGAGAGAGAGGGGGGGGGGGGAAGAGAGAGAGAGAGAGAGAGGAGGAGAGAGAGAGGGGGAGAGAAAAGAAGAGAGAGAGTGGGAGAGAGAGAGAGAGGGAGAGACACAGACAGGACAGACACACAGACAGACAGACACACAGACATAGCACGAGACAGAGATATATGGTGCTTATGATGTTGTTGATGATGATGATGATCTCTTTTTCTTCTTCGTTCGCTCACACATTTTCCTGTCATATGAGCGTAGATGCGTCATGCTGCCATTATGCGCCTAACTAAGAAATAGTTAGGCCCGGCATGTCCGACTTCGGCTGAAGAAATCTTTGTAAGAATTTCTAGAAACAAGGCAGGAGAATGGACCAGATAGATATAGATAGAAAGATAGCAAATAACAGTAAGCAAAGGGAAAAGGCAGAGTTAAAGAGAATGACAGAATTAGAGGACGTTACAAGCACAAAACTCCCAGAAGGTGGGGGAACTATTTGTGCAAAAGACCCCCCCCCCCCCGTATCCCCACGGGGGAGATGATGATGATGATGATGATGATGGTGATGATGCTGCTGTTGTTGTTAATGGTGATGTTTATGAGGATGAGGATGTTGATGAGGATGAGGATGATGACAGATGATGATGATGATCAATATCATGATGGTGATGATGATGATGAGGAGGAGGAGGAGGAGGATTACATTATGATGAAGATGATGATGATGCTAATGGAAACTCTGTGTGTCTTGTGTTTGCGCATGCGTGCCTCTGTGTCAGTAAACATAAACTAATATATTTTAATGGAAAGCCATGATTCTTACAAGCAACCTCTTTATTTAGTTGCAACGACTGCCTTTTGTGTGAAGTGTTTCTGTCTACACTGCGTTTTAACGAAGCAGCTTACAGTGAACCAAACTCCTTTTGCTGTCATGACGCAACTTTCACTGACACTAAATATGAAAACAACCTAGACAAAATCGTCACAGTAAACAAAAACAAATAATAACACAAACGACATCAATAAAAGGACAAACAATCAAAAACACACAAAAAACGAAACCAGATAGACAGAAAAAAAATCAAAGAACAAAAGTTACATATCACGACAAACTTATATATCTACTCCTTTGCCGATCATAATATGATATTATCGTAGATTGCAAGGGCAAATAATGAACAATAAAGGGCTCAATTGTAATGATACAATCAAACAATCGAAAACAACGTAATTGTAATATTCGCTGCTGAATCGCTCGCCCGTGTATGGTATTAGTATTAGGAACTTTATAGTCACAGACGCGTCTCTGTGAAATTCGGGTTGCTCCCACCTGGAGAGCGCGTCGCAGCCAGAGGCGCGCCACTCAATTTTTTTTTTTTTTTTTGCATGCGATTTTTGTCACTGATGAGGGGGGGGGGGGGGTAAATTTTTACCAAATGACAACTTTTTCGTTGCCACTGGGTTTAGCGTATGCTAAGTGCATGGGCACACGGGACCTCGGTTTATCGTCTCATCCGAAAGACTCCACGTTCAGACCGTTAAGGCCTAGTGCAGAATGAGAGGAAAAAATCCCCTGTACCCAGGTTCGAACTCGGGTTTACTTGACACGAAGCGAACGCGCTACCACTGTGCCACTCTGCACTCTGGTGTATGGAAGGAATTCCTTTGACAGCATTCATACTTGTTGGACCAATAGCATCTACTTTCTGCCATTCTAGAAATGTCAACACGAACGATAGTGGCCATTACTTAGGGTATTACACGGGTTACATTGTTCTTTGCTGTGTGCTGTTTTCATGAAGACAAGGAGATAATGGGTAGGCACGGGTCTAGTGTTTTTTAATATATTACTTGGCAATTTGAGTGGATAGCATTTCGTTTGCCATTTCCACGTGTATGTATGCACGCGCTAACCAATACAATGAAGAGAGCGTAAACGGAGGGACGGGGGGTGGGGGTGGGGGTGGAAGGTGAAGGGAAAGGAGGGGGGGGGGGGTGGCGCAGGAAATACAAATGTTCTCTTTGCTGTGATATTCCTTCTGTTGTATTGAAAGAGAGACCGGTAGGGAGGGGGAGGGAGAGAGAGAGAGAGAGAGAGAGAGAGAGAGAGAGAGAGGAGAGGGAGATAGAGAGAGAGAGAGAGAAAGAGGAGAGAGAGAGGAGAGAGAGAGAGAGAGAGAGAGAGAGAGAGAGAGAGAGAGAGAGGGAGAGAGAGAGGGGGAGAGAGAGAGAGAGGGGGGCTCCTCGAGAGAG
The DNA here is from genome assembly GCA_017654935.2 of Phymorhynchus buccinoides. NCBI lineage: Eukaryota > Metazoa > Mollusca > Gastropoda > Neogastropoda > Raphitomidae > Phymorhynchus > Phymorhynchus buccinoides. Next base: position 8,353,211 of record CM065696.1, on the reverse strand, counting down.
AGAAGAGAGAGAGAGAGAGAGAGAGAGAATACGAATACGAATACGAATACGAATGTTTTATTGAGGGTAAAAAGGATAAGCTACAATAGCTTCTTTACACCTGGCCCTCTCACTCACACACTCACACCATGCATCAGGCAAATGCAAAATTGACATAAAAACAATCAAGTCAAGAAAATGAAACAAAAATTGGCACATGAAATAAATGTCAGAGAATCAAATTGGAACATTAAACAGATATACAGAGAGACATACAAAATTTACAAGAATCTTGGCATAAGTTGATAATTGCAGTAAAACTCATTAACATAACTGGTGGACAAGATTGTCCATTATGTACTTGTGATAAGATTTGCGAAAGGAAGATACGCTAGTTTTATTTTTGAAATTATCAGGGATGTCGTTCCACAGTTTACCACCTGAGTATGTAAGGGATGCTTTATATAGATCTGTTCTGGGGCGGGGCATTATTAATTTGGTTTTGCTTCGAATTGCATGGACTTTAAATTTAGTAATAAGATATTTTGGTACTAACTTATTTATGATCTTGTACATAAGGGTACCTTTGTTTAGTCGACATTTCAAATCAAATGGTAGAATGTTGAGTTCCTTATAGTCAATGGTTTCAAGGGAGAACGATTTAAGGAGTATGAGTTTAAGAGAACGTTTATATAATCTTTCAACGTGTTTGAGTGTGTTTTTACTAGCTGAATCCCAACATGTTGATGCATAATCAATGTCAGGCTGAATATAGGCATGGAAAAAAAGTTTACGGGTATGTTGATCCAAAAAGTGCTTTATTCTATTAAGCTGGAATACTTTTTTTGATATTTTCTTGGCCAGTATTTGCATGTGTTGTGACCATGATAAGTTGTTGTCAATGTATAGGCCGAGTAATTTGTGTGAAGTAACTTCTTCTAGAGACTTTTCATAGATAGTTGGTGTACTTAATTGATTATTAAAGTTTTGCCTCTTTTGTCTTGTTGTGATTAACATGAATTTAGATTTTTTTGGATGTAGTGCCATATGATTTTGCTCTGACCAGTCAACTAAATTATTAATGTCACTCTGCAATTCAGAACAGATTGAGTCAGCATTATAACCGTTTTTATGGATTGTGGTGTCGTCTGCAAAAAGTTCACACGGTGAAGTAAGATGAAGCGGGATGTCATTTATATAAATGGTGAAGAGTATAGGTCCTAAGACAGAGCCTTGGGGAACTCCATAATTGACTGATTGAAATGAAGATGTAATAATATCTTTGGAGACTGTTTGTCGTCTGTCAGATAGAAAGGACGAAACGAGGGCGATAGAATCTTGGGTTAAACCGTACAATGATAGTTTTTTTTAATAGAAGGGCATGGTCAATAACATCAAAGGCTTTAGCAAAGTCAACGAAAATAACACCGGTGAGAAGGTCATTGTTGATATTGGAATGCCACTGTTCGACTAGATTAGTGAGTACAGTTTGGCAGGAATGATTTTCTCTAAAGCCACTTTGGTTACAATGGAAAAGATCATGTGTAGTAAAGTATGTCTGAAGATTACGTTTTAAGTGCTTTTCTAGAGGTTTGGAGAGGTTAGACAAAATAGATATAGGTCGGTAGTTTGACGGATCTTGGGGGTCACCAGATTTATATAGTGGTATCACCTTGGCATCTTTAAATAATTGGGGATAACAGCCTTTCTCAATGCAAAGGTTATAAATATAGGTAAGACAGTCAGTGATAATAGGCGCAGATAACTTTAAGATATAATTATCAATATGATCTAAGCCGCAACATTTAGAATGCTTGAGTTGAAGTAATTCTTGGTACACCTCATGTACAGCCATATACTGAAAACTGAGTTTAGGGCCTAGTTTTTTGGAGTCACAGTACTCCTTCAGTAACAATAGATCGTTAGAACTAGTTCGGTCAGCTAGTATAGTTTTATCAGCTATGGTACAGAAATGATTGTTGAGTTCTTCTACAGAGAGATCGTTAGCCAAGGGCGCACTATGTGTTGAAGATTTACAGGATAATTGGTTAATTGCTTTCCAGATAGATTTTGAGTCTTTTTTAGATTGTATAAGATCACCAAAATACTTTTTCTTTGCAACTCGCTTCATATTTGTTATTTTGTTTCGCTGCTTTTTAAAAGCCTCGTCCTTACCAGTTGTTTGTACTAAATTTTCACGAGTCTTTATTTCCGCATTTATATTATCGTTTAACCATGGGGGTTTACCTTCAGGCTTGACACGTTTGGTTATAAAAGGGGCATGTTTATCATATATTTGGATGAAGGTATTATACCATTTTTCAAGGGCTTTATTGGGGTCAGTGTACTGAAACACTGTGGAAAAGTCGGTCGTACATAGATCGTATAAGAAATGCTCAGGGTTAAAGGATTTGTAGCTACGAAATGATACACACCTATGAGAGCATTTAGGGATTTTGACGCCTTTTTTTGACCATGTTAAACATATAGGGAAGTGATCGCTTAATCCGAAGACAGGAACAGAAGTTTCCACAATGTGCTTTGGATTAGTGACGTATATATGATCAATGAGTGTTTGAGTCTGTAGTGTTATTCTGGTGGGATTATTAAGAAGTTGTGATAAATTGTAAGATTCATAGATATGTTTCCAGTTATCATGGGGTTTGAGTAAATCAAAGTTTAAATCACCAAGCAATATGATATCAGTATAGGATAAGGAAACATTGTCCATCATGGATGAAAAACGATTAAACCACTCCACTCGTTCATCGGGGTTTCTATATAAAAAAATCCCACAATAATTGGTGTGTGACCCTTTATGCGAATTTCAATCCAGATACCTTCTATGTTGTACCTATCGAAGTCATGCACCTGTCTATAGTTCACTGACTTGTGAATGTATGCCACCATGCCTGTGTGTAGCTTACTTGAAGCATCTTTTCTAATAACATTATACCCAGGCACAGAAATTAGATTGTCAGACACAACATCAGATAACCTAGACTCGGCAAAAGCGAAACAATGAAAACAAGTATTAGAGTTTGACAAGATAGAAGGCACATCAGACATTTTATTTAACAGATGGCATGCATTTAAATAACCGATTTTAAAACCCGGTTTCGATAACCATTTTGGATTGTTGGTTACATTAGCCATGGTAACACAAGTACCTAAAAACAACAATCACCAACAAAAGATAAAACAACAATCACTAACAAAAGATAAGACAACAATCACCAACAAAAGATATCACTAACAAAAGAAAAAGCCAATAATAATATTTTTAAAGCCAAATCTATTAAAAAATAAGTAATTTGTGTGGATGAATTAAACTTAAGGAGAAAACAGTGAACACCTTAAAACAAAAACAAACGTGTTCAAATTAATCAACGATGGGAAACTTAAGCGAGGTAATAATAAAAGGTAGAGCTAGAAATGTAATTAAACAATAAAATTGTAAAATAAAAATAAATCAAGCCAATAAAGCGTCCACTATTTGTTCCACAAAATAAGGAAAACACAATACAGTCAAGACGCTAGTAAGCTGCACAAGGGAGACAATAACAGATCAGGTCAGGCAGCACAGTGTTTCTGTTATTGTAGCACAAAGCCTGCACGCCAAGTAAGAGCAGAATCAGTTCAAATGAGGTAGAAAACTCAGAAAGGCAGGCAAGCGCAGGAGAAATAGTGGTTAACAGTCAAGATCCAAACACACTGTTTTGATATCAACGACGAATCGAGAGCACTGTAAATATACAGTTCAGCACAGTTTTTAGGGCAGGCAAAATCAGTAGTGTCCAACACGTATAACCAGTCCCTACCAGCAGATTTGAGTGATCTTCACAGTCAATGTTCCCCAGCACGCAGCTGGGGAACACAACACTGCAAATACACAACAGATTTCACTGACGAGAAGTTGAGATTTGCACAAAAGTCATATAATGGACCTCAGGCGCAGGCAGTTTAGAATGTCACCATTCGCTTATGATTAGTCCAAAGGTGAGTCGAACTAGTATCCACACAGTTCTGTAGCACGCAATACGAATACATGTCTTGACACGCATATTGTCCAGGGATAACCACGTTTGAAATCGAATATAGGGCATGCGAACTCATATACTACACGATACACACACACACAAAAAACACACACACGCACGCACTCACACACACACACACACACACCCACACACACCATATGCACACGCACGTACGCACGCACGCAAACACACACCAAAAGCATATAAAATGGAACAGGGATATTTTCCGATTTTCAGCCACAAATCAAATGTAATCAATGACATGTGGCCAAAATGTTAATATGTAACTCAAATGACAACAAATGTTATCAATAAAACAAGCATGTAGTAAGACGAAACATTTTTCATTGAAGCAAATGTGTGTCACAAGGACGAACTTATGACATTAGAGCAAACACACACCGATAATGCAGACAATTATTAATAAACAAGCATATATCATTTATGCAACATATCATTTAAGAAAGCATTTATCAGTAAGAAAACATATGAGAGGGAGTGAGAGAGAGCGAGCAGAGGAGAGAGAGAGAGAGAGAGAGAGAGGGAGAGAGAGAGGAGAGAGAGAGAGAGAGAGAGAGAGAGAGATTGAGTGAGAGAGAGGAGAGAGAGAGAGAGGAGAGAGAGAGAGAGAGAGAGAGAGAGAGAGAGAGAGAGTAACAGTGACATATAGAGGCACACAGATAGACAAGTTTCAAGGTTTATTTCCGAAAGCCCCTTGGGGGTACATGGAATAAAAGTAAAAATTGGAAGAAAATGAACAGAAAAGAAACAAAACTCAAACAAAAGAAATGAAAACAATACAAACCACAAATGACACAGAAAGGGCCCGGCATAAGCAGCTGAGAGACAGGCAGACGGGAAAACGAATAGAAACAGAGGGAAACAAAGAAAGAGAGAAAGAAAGAATCAGGGAGAGAGACGGAAAGAGAGATCACAGCCAAACAGATATTCAACTAAAGCTTCAAAACGCTTGATCACCAGCCGCGCGACAGCATTTGCGGCTACAGTGACATTGACCTTTGAGCAATGACCTTCATTTTCGAACCTTACCTAGATATCCTAGCCGCTTATCCGCATGGAAACGTTGGAGACCCTACGTGCCTCCGTTCAAACGCTATTGTGGTAACATACATAGTCAGCCAGCCAGGAAGAAACAGACAGACAGCCATGAAAGTATTAACCAGTTTTCGTTACGCGGCTGGTTAGAAAAATAAGGGGCTGGTTAAAAAGATGAACAGAGAAAGAGAGATGCAGACACAAAGAGAGGCCAACGCCCAGGGAAGCCCAGGTGCGATTTGTTTAATTAAAAATGAGAATTCGGGTTTGTAAGTTTACAAATTATTCTAAGACTTTCTTTATACCAATGTACGAAGAAAACCATGATTCGCAATGTCAGTCAAGTCAAGTCAAGTCAAGTCAAATGGTCTGTTTTGAGGACTGAAGGAATAAGCTTGACAGCTTTTTTTCATGCTGTCCTCAGAATGAAAAAGTAATACGAAAGCAACTCGAAAAATAACTCAACATGCTAAACAAAAAACATTACAAAGCATCAGTGAGACAGGATGTATGCCTATATAAATAAATAGATAATTTTGAAATAAACTATCAGCATACAGCTAGCACAGTTCCTCTGGTCTGTAGAACTTAACAGTTAGAGCATTTCAAATGCCAAAATTAGTCAAATGTGATCACACTTCTGTGTCCAAATGTCTCTACTGGTCTACTTAAAAGTTAGAGCATTTCAAATGCCAAAATTAGTATTAAAAAAACATAACACGTTTGTGTCCACATGTCTCTAGAAGTGAACATTCAAATCAAGACCAGTTATAGTAGTAACTCAGTATTGTGATATCTGTTCTAAAGCATAAAGAGAACTAGTTTAGTTTTCCCTCCTTTGTTTTAGGGGAGGCATGACATAAATCAGCCCAAAGTAATAGATATCTAGAGAAAAAGCAAAACCAGAAATCAGGTTCACAGTTGACACGAGTAGAAAGAGTGTGCTATCACAGTAACACCAGGGCAATCCTTCACCCCAGACAGCTACATGCCCCCAGCAATACTCATCAAAGCTTTCTGTTTGTTTGTTTGTTTCCCTGGTCCTCCCTTTCAGTCCTCTTGTTGCACCTAGCTAATGGTCACAATTCACGTCGCTATTTTTCGCTCCTTCCGCATGGAAACGCGGTGCACAGCCAGCTAGGTACTGCAGACTCTTGAGCTCACCATGCCTTCAACATTATGATAGTTGACCTCGTTGCAGTTTGGATCCAAAACCCATCTTTTGTCACAACGGAAACCGCACATTCAGCAACACATCCCAAGTATTTACAAATCAATATAAGCATGTGCACGCCTACAAAACGGCTTAAAAGAGCGCGCACACAAAAACAAACACAAAAACACTAAGAAAAACATGAGGGCAGTGAAAAGAAAGGGAGAATGAATAGGGCTGACTGGGTTGGGTCAGAGAAGGCTTAAAGACCCACCAGATCACGGGTCAAAATCACGGGTTTCACGTGTTTTCCCTCTGTGTAAGAAATCTTGTTTTGATCAGGTTTGATTCCCATACAAAATGCCCCCAAATTCAGGAGGAAACTCTTATGTGGGTCACAGCTACCCAAAAAGAATACCCACGTGACTTAATCGTGGTGGGTCAGTGGGTCTTTAAAAGGAAGCAAGAGCATGAAACTTAAAGTAAGGATCTGTGGGGTCAGTGCTGTGAGTGATATGCCAGTCATAGTATTATTACTATCGTTTCACTGTATTGCCATGAGGAAATAGCGAGCATAGCAACGTGTATCTTGACCATAAACAGCAACAACAACAAAGCCTTTAGTCATCCCCTTCCTCACCCATCCTCTTTTGCACCCCCACCCTCCTCCACCACTACCCACCCTCCCCCTAGGCTCTCTCTCTCTCTCTCTCTCTCTCTCTCTCTCTATCTCTCTCTCTCTCTCTCTCTCTCTCTCTCTCTCTCTCTCTCTCTCTCTCTCTCTCTCTCTCTCTCTCTCCCCCTCCCAGAAACATGCTTGTAGCAGAAATTAATCAACGTCTATTGCGTAAATGGTGGTTTGTTGATGGTTTTGTCCCACATGGCGGTGCCAATCGGACGTTAGACCCAACTTTCACTCATATTCTCTTTCCATTTCCTACTTCTCCTCTTTCCCCCTCTCGCATCTCTCTCTACCCCGTTTTTGTAATGTTAAGTAACTTTCTATCATGTTATGTTGGTCAATACAAATTATACTCTCAAAAACATAAAACAAAACAAACGCATTTTGTTTGGGGGGGAAGACGATTTATTTCAAATTGCATTAATGGGTTGCTACACTGCTTACGATTATATAGTAGGAGTTCGTCAGATTGATTTAGACGGTAGAATTTCACGAGAACCATGCTTCACAAATGTCACAATCGGATTGCATTGGGGTCGAATCGTGTGCAGTGTAGTGGCCCTTTCACGGTGTCCATTCTGTGCACGTGCAACCCGACTAGCGCTCAATGCGTGCACACACGTGATGCGAAGAAGCGTGTGAGTATTTTCCATAGTTTGGGTACGTTACATCCTTCCAGCAAAACTCTGACCTCCTCAGGGAATACTTTAAAGACCCACCAGATCACGTGTCAAAGCCACGGCTTTCACGTGTTTTCCCTCTTATAACTGGAAAGAAATATTGTGTTGACTCAAGTCTGACTCCCATACAAATGGCCCCAAATTCAAACCGAAACATCAGTTTAAAGAGCAGCCTCAATTTGACCTTGGGGACATTTCTATGTGGGTCACAGCTACCCAGAAATAACCAAGGGACTTAATCGTGGTGCGTCACTGGGTCTTTAAAAAGTATGCGTTCCTTTTTTTGGGACAGTATTATATTAACACAGGCGTCGACAAATAATAATAATAATGGGAATTTATATAGCGCTCTTTCTCACATGAGCTCAGTGCGCTTTACATTGATAACAAGAACATTAAAGGCAAACACATAATTAGTCATTATAAAGTAAAATAAGCACGATGCTTGCACGCGACGTTCTCTTACTTCCTTACACACACACACACACACACACACACACACACACAACACACACACACACACACACACACACACACACACACACACACACGCACACACACACACACTCACACACAATTAATTATACAAGAGTAAAATAGTTACAATATGAACATTCTAAGAAGAAACATAGAGACCACATTCACATTCCCAATCAAGTTTGAATACAATACTGCAACTTGAAATACAATCATACTGCCATCGACATACCAATTACATGACTAATTGTAATAGACAAATTTTGCAAAAACAAAAATACCCTTCTACCTCATTTAGACAACAGGACAGACATAACTGCAGACAGACAGACTGACGGACTGACAGACAGGCGAGCAAACAGACAGGCATGTTGCCTGTCTGTCGTTTCCGACAATGACTGCCAGATAGCAGAAGAGGCAGCTGCTATTACGGCTGGCTGGGCTGGCTACAATTTGTTTACAATGGAGAAACCTTGCACAGGGTACATCCCCACTCTCTCGGCCGAAGGGATTCGAGGACGAGAGTTGGCGTTGGGGAAGAACCCCCCCCCCAAAAAAAAAAAAAAAAAAAAAAAAAAAAAAAGGGGGGGCCAACCAATCCCACTGGCTGCAGCACTAAAGCCAGTGCAAAATGTCCCCTAGTTAAGAGAGTCATAGTCTTCCACGAAAGACTCAACTGTACCATGATATTCAAATACTGTAGAAAATCATATATAGTACAGCTCTCATTTACTATTGGCCCTTTCTACAGGCTAATGTCAACCGGTGATAAAAGCCATTTGAGTAAAAGCAGACAGAAAGGGAAATAGGCATTAACAAAAAAGCAAAAAACCAGCGAGCTTGATTTTGATTTTCTGTTAGAAATTTCCTAATACCTTTTTATTTCTAAATTGGAAGCGATCGTTTCTGCTTTATGCTTAATTAAGCTTAAAATGTTCTCAATCTGCATCCTAGATTGATTTATTCGCCAAATGTTTTTTTATTTTGCATTCTTAAATCGCGAATCCGCATTTGGTTGTCCATCATAATAATCAGGAGGGAGATTGTCCCTCAAAATAACACGTTATGGGCTTCCTACATTCTAATCTCCATAATACATCCCCATCCACCCTCTCTCTCTCTCTCTCTCTCTCTCTCTCTCTCTCTCTCTCCTCTCTCTCTCTCTCTCTCTCTACTCTCTCTCCCTCTCGTACTCTCTCTCATCTCTCCCTCTCTCTCTCTCTCTCTCTCTCACTCCCGCGCTCGTCATCTCTCTCTCACGCCCCTCTACCCTCAGTCTCTCTCTCTCTCTCTCGCTCCTCTCTCTCTCTCTCTCCTCTCTCTCTTTCTGTCTCTCTCTCAGTCTCTCTCTATCTCTCTCTCTCTCTCTCTCTCTCTCTCTCTCTCTCTCTCTCTCTCTCTCTCTCTCTCTCTCTCTCCTCTCTCTCTCTCTCTCTCTCCTCTCTCTCTCTCGTCACGAATTTCGACGTAAATCTTATTCATTAAACATCTTTGCATCCATTAGAATTGCTGCCATTCTAAACACGGAAAGTGTGGCTACCCCCCCCCCCCCCCCCCCCCCCCCCCCCCCTTACTTTTTTTTTTAAGACACACTGACGCACCACGATTAAGTCCCTTGTTTTTTTCTGGGTAGCTGTGACCCACATACAAATGTCCCCAACTTAAAATTGAGGCTGCTCTTTAAAATAATATTTCGTTTTCAATTTGGGGACATTTGTATGGGAGTCAAACCTGGTCAAAACCAGCTACAAGAGGGAAAACCCGTGATTTTAACACGTGACCTGGTGGATCCTTAAATGCTACAATATCACAACAAATTAAAACAAAGTCGAAATTAAAACACAGAAGAAACGGTTTGTTTTGCTCTGGGGTTTTTTTTTTTTTTATTAACCCTTTCACTGCCAGCCATATTTCAGCAAAAACATTTCCATTACATTTACTTGGGTAGAGAACAAAATCCATCTGCAGTATTGGGGATTTTTCTGTGACATATATAAAAATAAGGTCTATCCTTACTTCCCA
>CM065696.1:8324452-8329452 GCA_017654935.2 Phymorhynchus buccinoides | reverse complement strand
TTTCGTGATGCTGGGTCACATTTGTGAGGCATGACTCTCGTGAAATTCGACTGCCTAAATGAATATGATGAAATCCAACTAGCTACGTTCACTAAATTTGTGGTTCCCCGTATACAAACAAATCTGATGAAATATATGTGATTATTTTAGTTTTTTTGTATCAGACATTTTATTTGATTCGTATGTTGGGGTCTACTTGAGAATAGTGAACGAAAATAGTAGAATTATGTTTTAGGCGAAATTGAATAAAGGGGGAGAACTGTCTTAAATTAACTCCCCTCCACCAATGTTGATTACGATGCCAATCATCTAGCAATGAGTGGATCAGAGCCAAAGGGAAGCAAACAAAGCATCCTCTTCCAAAAAGGATGTGCCAGGTTCGCCTTTACGACCCTTCACCCACACAGTACACAGTCATCAACATTGGTGGAGAGAATTATGTACACACAGGATGTGCCAGGTTGGCCTCTACGACCCTTCACCCACACAGTACACATCAACACTGGTGGAGAGAATGATGTACACACAGGATGTGCCAGGTTCGCCTCTATGACCCTTCACCCACACAGTACACATCAACACTGGTGGAGAGAATGATGTACACACAGGATGTGCCAGGTTCGCCTCTACGACCCTTCACCCACACAGTACACATCAACACTGGTGGAGAGAATGATGTACACACAGGATGTGCCAGGTTCGCCTTTACGACCCTTCACCCACACAGTCATCAACATTGGTGGAGAGAATGACGTACACACAGGATGTGCCAGGTTCGCCTTTACGACCCTTCACCCACACAGTACACAGTCATCAACACTGGTGGAGAGAATGACGTACACACAGGATGTGCCAGGTTCGCCTTTATGACCCTTCACCCACACAGTACACATCATCAACACTGGTGGAGAGAATGACGTACACACAGGATGTGCCAGGTTCGCCTTTACGACCCTTCACCCACACAGTGCACATCAACACTGGTGGACAGAATGATGTACACACAGGATGTGCCAGGTTCGCCTTTATGACCCTTCACCCACACAGTACACATCAACACTGGTGGAGAGAATGATGCACACACAGGATGTGCCAGGTTCGCCTTTACGACCCTTCACCCACACAGTACACATCAACACTGGTGGAGAGAATGATGTACACACAGGATGTGCCAGGTTCGCCTTTACGACCCTTCACCCACACAGTACACATCAACATTGGTGGAGAGAATGACGTACACACAGGATGTGCCAGGTTCGCCTTTACGACCCTTCACCCACACAGTACACAGTCATCAACATTGGTGGAGAGAATGATGTACACACAGGATGTGCCAGGTTCGCCTCTATGACCCTTCACCCACACAGTACACAGTCATCAACACTGGTGGACAGAATGATGTACACACAGGATGTGCCAGGTTCGCCTTTACGACCCTTCACCCACACAGTACACAGTCATCAATGGTGGACAGAATGATGTACACACAGGATGTGCCAGGTTCGCCTCTATGACCCTTCACCCACACAGTGCACATCAACAATGGTGGAGAGAATGATGTACACACAGGATGTGCCAGGTTCGCCTCTATGACCCTTCACCCACACAGTACACATCAACACTGGTGGAGAGAATGATGTACACACAGGATGTGCCAGGTTCGCCTCTATGACCCTTCACCCACACAGTACACAGTCATCAACACTGGTGGAGAGAATGATGTACACACAGGATGTGCCAGGTTCGCCTTTACGACCCTTCACCCACACAGTACACATCAACACTGGTGGAGAGAATTATGTACACACAGGATGTGCCAGGTTCGCCTTTACGACCCTTCACCCACACAGTACACATCAACACTGGTGGAGAGAATGATGTACACACAGGATGTGCCAGGTTCGCCTCTATGACCCTTCACCCACACAGTACACATCAACACTGGTGGAGAGAATGATGTACACACAGGATGTGCCAGGTTGGCCTCTATGACCCTTCACCCACACAGTGCACATCAACACTGGTGGAGAGAATGATGCACACACAGGATGTGCCAGGTTCGCCTCTATGACCCTTCACCCACACAGTACACAGTCATCAACACTGGTGGAGAGAATGATGTACACACAGGATGTGCCAGGTTCGCCTCTATGACCCTTCACCCACACAGTGCACATCAACAATGGTGGAGAGAATGATGCACAAACAAGTCAACATTTATTCAAAAGTGGCATAGCCTTCTATTTTTAGACGGAAAATATGAAACCTCCGCCAAGGGGTCGTGGGGAGGGGGAGGGGGATCACACGCAGCTCGGATTTACTAACGGCAAGTGCGTGTCAGCTGTGAGCGTGGGGGGGGGGGGGGGGGGGGGGAGGGGGATGGGGAGGGGGTTGAGGGGAGGAGGGAGGGGATGAGGGGGGCTGGGGGGAGGGGGGATGGAGGGGGGTGGGGGTGGTCGGGTGTGTGTGTGGGGGGGTGTTCAGGGGGGTGGGCTGGAGGGGGCCACAGTTCTCAACCGATCGACACCAAATTTGGTATCAAGCATCCTTGGCACCCTCGGAAGGTCATGCCGTCCTTACTTTTCGGAAACCTCCGCCAAGGGGTCGTGGGGAGGGGGGTACCACACGCAGCTCCACACGCACTTGCGGTTAGTAAATCCCAGCTGTTCGGGTTGTTTCCTTTTTTTTTTTTGGTTTGTTCTTTTCCGTCTGTCCCAAGGATCTCCCGAACCGCTTGACCGAATTGCTTCAAGTTTTGTGTGGTGGTGTGTCCCCATCAGAGAAAGGCATCTGTGCAAAACGTTTTGCCGTCCTGACCTTGACGTTGGTGTATGACCTTCAAAACCGAAAATCGTTAAGAGGCCATAACTTCCACACCGCAGGTCCTAGAGTCTTGAAACGTGGCATGGATGTACTTTCGCTTATGGCCGTTCTGATGATGGCGTACCAATGAAGGTCAAGGTCAACATCAGGGAGATCAGTATGCCTTGGAAGTGGTAGGGGTCTAATCATTGGGTTTTACTGTCCCACGCATATCTCCCGAACTGCTTTACCGAATCGTTTCCAGTTTTGTGTGGTGGCGTGTCACCATGAGAGAAGGCATCTGCGCATAAATTATCACCGTCATGACCTTCACCTTGGCCTATGACCTTGAAAACCGAAAATATTTAAGGGGCTATAACGTCCACACCGTTGGTCTTAGGGACTTCAAACTTGGCATGTAGGTACTTTGGCTTATGGTTGTTCTGATGATTGCATACCGATCAAGGTCAAGGTCAAGGTCATGAAGATCGGTAGGCCTTCAAAGTGGTAGGGGTCAAAAAATTGTATTTTCAGCCACAAAAGTAAAAATATAATATTTTGCGGACCTGGCGAAACCGGTACTCAGCGGTACCGGTACTTGGCGTTACCTGTACAAGGCGTTACCGGTACTAGGCGTTACCGGTACGGGGCGTTGCGCTAGTCTTTATATAACCATGTAACCGGTGCCAAAAAAACCCCAACCAACTTAATTTAACATTGATAAATGTATCTCTCAGAAAGATTTTGTGTGTGTGCAAGGTGAATGGAAAAGAGAACTTGGGGGGTGCATAGTGCATGTTTATGGTGTCTTTTGGCAACCTGGGGGGGTTGCTTAGGTGTGGCGTTCTGCGGCGCTGTGCAGGACAGTGTTGAGCGTTTCCCATGTGTGTGTCTTCTGCCGACAGCGTTTCGATTACTGCAGGGGGTGATAGCTGCGAGCAATATCACATTTGACGTGAGCGAATAAAAAATAAGTTTATCTTGTATCTATGCTATTACTTTGTTTTAGTTATATTAGCAATTCGAGGGGTGCCTGCCAGAACTGTCTATCTGTGTTCTTTACTCCTGTATTATAAGTTCAATGGTTATAAGATTGTCTTCCTTTATGTTATTATGTTTATGCATTACTACATTAATCAGATTGTAAATGAAATAAAAACACCAGTGTAAGTTTTTTTAAATGAAAGGCATAGAAGCTAACCCAAATAATTACTCGCCAAATAAATACGTCCAATTGTGGCTGCAATGAAGCGCACTATGTTTTCAGATTGAAAGGGGATAAGTTGTAGACGAAATAAAATAGAGATAGGGTTGTGGTGTGATGCGGACTGGGATGTAAAGGACAGGCAAGGGGTTATTGTATGGAATGCAACATTTCTCTGACAAATCTCTCTCTAATCGTGTCTTGCTCTTCCAGAAAGATTATGACTTTCGCCTCGTCGGGTGCTGAAACACCTAGAAAGGCAACCCTTACCAAGAAAGATAATTCAGCTGCAATATGTTTAGAACACTGTCACGCTGGTTCTGCAAAATGTAGAACTAATTATATCTTTAAAAAAATACCACATTATTATTTCTGTCCAGAATTCAAACTGTAATTCAAAGGACAGAGAAAATGAACAAGCAGTCAGAAACATTGACGAACTCCATAAAGCAAAAGTACAAACTCATCTTTGAAAAACAAAGTTAGAAACCCTGGATAAAAGCAGCCCTTTAACATCCATCCCTGCAAGAACTGCAACCGAAAATAAATAAAGATTAAAATCGTACAAAAATGTATTTAAGTAATTTATAAACCTTCCAAAAATAATCAAACTCTGTTCATAAATTAGTGTGCCAATGTATATTATCTAAACACACGAGGATAAGGGCAAGAACATGACTTCCTTGTTGGAGATAGACATCTGTGAAAGTTGTGGGTAGAGGTCGTATGGTGCTGAAGTTTGTGAACCATGAGCCCATTCAAGAGAAGAGCAGGGGAAGGGGTGTGCGTGTGTGTGTGTGATTGCATTGTAAACCTGTCTCAACGTTGACACATGATGTATCTATGTCTGCACATGTCCAGACCTTCACAATGAAATTTCGTCCTTTCGCCTGGTGGAAAAGGAAAATTATTTAGGAATCTGCGGGTGACGTAGTGCATGGTTTATGGCTGTACGTCTACAAGTTTGTTTTTACAAGGGTCTGAAAGATCAGTC
>CM065696.1:8301029-8306452 GCA_017654935.2 Phymorhynchus buccinoides | reverse complement strand
TGGTCTCCAATCCAGTCTATGCCTTAGTGAATTCGGATCAAAGTCATGTGGATCAGTGTGTTCTGGGGAGCTGTCGGTGGACGGTCGTGGTGGTGCCCTCCGGGAAGGACCTCACTCACGCTGGCTCCTCGACTAAGATAATAGTGTCGTCAGTAGGGGGCTTAGTAGGTGGTGTCCTGAACAGGCTCCGCTGAACTCCACCGAAGTGACTCAGCAGCAGTGCAGTGTCTCCTCGGTTGGTTGCCTCCTGACGGCCGAACATAGTTTCGCTCCACTTGAACAGCTGGTCTCGGATTTTGCGACCTGAACAAGCTGGGGTGTGGCTGCGAATTGGGATTCGGAAAGAGCGGCGTGGGTGCAACGCCACTGTACGGCCCAGAAGATGGGACAGCAAAAAAAAAAGCAAAACAAAAAGATAAGACATGAAAATCGAGGGTTATTTTGTCTGAAAGAACAATCAACCTTATTTAGTTCGTTCGTGATAGTAATTTTAGGCAAACACACAATAATAATGCCCCTCGAAATATGACCATGAAACAAAAACCAATGTCTTGTTTAATGGGGAAAAACTACGACCATCGAAAAGAGAGTATATTTGTTAATGGCCATGTTGTTGTTGTTGTCGTACACTAGCTAAAAGACTCCAGGAATCATCCCAACACTCAAAGCACTTGAACACCATGGTGCAAATGCATCAGCTAGGGATGAACACAGTACGTGTGTGACCGTTTGTGATTACCCCGCCACGTGTGCAGCCACACTCCGACCTCGAAGGAAGTATGGGCATGTATAACCACAGTTCTGGTCCTGTAATCGTGAATGCGTGTTACAATAGTATATACGGGTTGTAATGTATAAATTAGAAGAAAAAAATGACACAACGATTGGCTAGTACATTTTATGCTAATGATATTTACATTTTACATCCCGGATTAAGTGTTTTGGTCTAAGACGCATTCGTGATAACAGTACCTGGTGCTATGTAATCCTTCTCCAACAGGGACAATGCCCATCTGTTTGATAATTAGAACTATTTCACCTGTGCGCGAGCACTGCTGCTGCTAATAGACCGCTTGTCATCTCAGACAATGTGAAGCAACAAAAATGAAGAGAGAGTAGAGAGCCCAATTAACGATATTTAAAACCAATGATGCTATTACAGCCATCAGCAACATCAGCACAATCTTCTTCGTCGTCGTCGTCCTCTTCTTCTTCTTCTTCTTCTTCTTCTTCTTCTTCTTCTTCTTCTTCTTCTTCTTCTTGTTCTTCTTCTTCTTCTTCTTCTTTTTCTTCTTGTTCTTCTTGTTCTTCTTCTTCTTCTTCTTCTTCTTCTTCTTCTTCTTCTTCTTCTTCTTGTTGTTCTTCTTCTTCTGCTTCGTCTTCGTCTTCTTCTTCGTCTTCTTCATCACCATCATCATCATCGTCACCATCATCATCATACTAATCATCCCCATCATTATCCTCATCATCATATTGATGATCGTCATCGTCATCATCGTCGTTGTTGTTGTCGACAACATTGATGTCGTCATCATCATCATCATCAACAACATCATCATCGTCGTCGTAGTAGTAGTCGTCGTCGTCATCGTCTTCGTCATCATCATCATCATCATTATCGTCGTCGTTGTTTTCGTCGGCGTCGTCGTTATCATCATCATCAGCATCAGCATCAGCATCATCATCATCTTCACCACTATCATCATCATCATCATCATCATCATCAACAAGAACAACAACAAGAACAACAACGAGAACAACAATATTACAATAATCATCATAAATGCAAAAACTAAGTAGTGATTCTTCATCGAGGGAAATCCAAAACTAGCAATGAGAGTAAAATAACAACAATAATGTGTCTTCATATTTAAGGGTTGCAGTGGAACGAGTCTTAGGTCAGGTCGTGGTTATATTGATGGTAAACTTCTTCCAAATGACCCATGATTTGTAAGTGAATAACAACAGAAAGAAAACAGAAATGCATCCACGCTAATGGTGTGGGAGAGAACGGTTTGAAGGCCAAGTGTGTCTGAAAAAGTCAGTTTTGCAGAAAACGATCATAAGATAAGGATTGATGATCTTTTCAGAGTCAACACATTTATGGTATCCATGTGTCTGTCTCTGTCTCTGTCTCTGTCTCTGTCTCTGTCTCTCTCTCTCTCTCTCTCTCTCTCTCTCTCTCTCTCTCTCTCTCTCTCTCTCTCTCTCTCTAACATGGGCAGACGGCCCTGTTCAGTAAACCATTGTTCATTGTTGTTCATTCGTCATTGTTCATTCTCTCATATTCTCTCTCTCTCTCTCTCTCTCTCTCTCTCTCTCTCTCTCTCTCTCTCTCTCTCTCTCTCTCCTCTCCCCCCCCCCCCCCCTCTCTCTCTCTCTTTCTCCTCTCATCTTAAACCTATTTGTCACAAACCAATGTTGGAGCGGTTTTTTTTTTCCTTTTTCTTTTTCTTTTCAGCTGAACATTTGATCATAGTTTTGTAGTTCGTGGAGTGATTGAAAGTTAAACGTACCATGAAAAGAGAGTGCTCTATGGAAGTAAGAAGCTACAAAAAGAAACCGTTTCGCACCAAAGTACCTTAGAAGAAGACGATGATGAAGATAAACTGCGATTAGGCTGTCCTGCAGAAAGAGAGACTGGGGGTCAAGTTGGACTGTCCGCAATCTAAAGAGGAACGATTATTGCTGACCTTTTCTGGACCTGTTTTGATTGGTCGCGAGAGAGAGCGAGAGTGTGAGAGAGCTGACACTGAAATAAATGTGTCTGGAGAGTGTGAGAGAGAGAAAGTGAGAGAGAGGGAGAGAGAGAGAGAGAGGGAGAGAGAGAGAGAGAGAGAGAGAGAGAGAGAGAGAGAGAGAGAGAGAGAGAGAGAGAGAGAGAGAGAGAGAGAGAGAGAGAGACCGAATGAGAATGAGAATGAGCAATGAACAATGATTTACTGAACAGAGCCGTCTGCCCATGTCAAATGAATTGACAGAGAGAGAGAGAGAGAGAGAGAGAGAGAGAGAGAAGAGAGAGAGAGAGAGAGAGAGAGAGAGAGAGATGTGACGAGGTAATGGGTTAACAGGCTAAGCCTCTAGGGAAGACTTTTAGTATGTTAAATTTTCAAACAAAAAATTTGCCTTTAGCCCACTTCTCTAGGGTATGGGAGGTGAGCAACTTTCCCGGCCCCTTTTCATCTAATAAATTTATATTTGTGCCCGGGTTCTGGCTCGTATGATTGTAAGAAATACAAGTGGTTGATTTGCTCTAAATGGCAGACAGAGAGAAGTAGGGTTTTACATGAAATTACAAAACTTCCACTCTCATCAGTCTGACCAAAGGGTTCAGAATTATTTGACACTTGTATTTTATTTACTCACAAAATCTGCATAAGATTATGCAACAATAATAATAAAGCAGCTCAATGGCGCCAAAACAAAATATGAATGAAAAACAATGAAATCCGAAAGGATTTACAAGACTTTTGTCTTTCTAGAAGGTTAGCCCCAAGCGGGAAGGGTCACTTAGTGTCCTTGTTTCCAGTTAGTGTGTTTTTGGCACTGTCGTGGGGACTTAGCTGGCTGTCAAGTTCCTCCGTAGTGATCGGCGAGTGCTGGGTTGGCTGGGCTTGCTCGTCAGGTGAGAGTAGCTCCCAGTCGTTCCGGTTACGGCTTCGCGGGATGGCACGGTTCAGGCGTGGTCTCCTCGCGGATTCTGGGTGTCGGGGCGTCTTGGCGGCGTTCCCGTCTTGGTGCTTGTGAGTCAGGGATGATCGTCCTGCCCACAATGCCCTGCTGATAATCACAGGAGAAGGTGGATGTAGATCTCTATGGCTTAGAGACAAGGGGCTTCAGTCGGCAGGGAATTAGTGGATCCCAACCGGCTAGAAGGCTGCCCTTGTACAATAGCACTAAGAACACATAATCTGAATTTCAGTTAACAAACTGAGATCAGTAAAACATAAAAGGTGATCAATCCAACATCACTCTCCATCCAACACCTGGAAAGGAATGGTATCATAAAGTGCAAGATTGCAACCCACAGGCTTCCTACTAAAAATATACAAAAGGGTTAGTAGGCATAGAATCCGGTTCTGGTACCAAAAGAGTTAAAGTCAAAAAACACACACACACAAATAATCAGTGCACATAAATAGAACAGAATGTTTACCACTTCTTTTCAATAACATATCTACTCCTTATTCATCATTGAACATAGGATCTAGATCAAAAATAGGATCAAACAAAACAAATCTCAATCACCAGCCATCAATAATACTCACTAGTTGGGCTATTATGACTGGCTGGGAGAGAGGTTGAGTCTGCAATGTTGCTCCAGCCAGGTTTCAGCGTCTTGTGTGAAAGTATGTGTAGGCTAACTTTCCTCACTACTCAAATTTTCCCCTTCCATTTTCAAATAATGAAAGTCTGTGATTGGTTTATAGCAGTCGACACGTCACAAGATGATGTCCTAGTAGTACAGAACAATCACACGCCGGTTACATCATTATCACATGCCGACATTCCTATCCTTCTCGTGATTGGAAAGGAAAATCGTCTTCAAAGGGCGCCGACTGTGGATGTCACTTTCTCGTGATGGGGAACGGTGATAAGGGGAGTAAAGGGAGACCGCCAGTGTAGGTGTTACATGCTGAAAGGGGAGGTAAACCGGGCTTCAAAGAGATAAATGCCTTAATCGGCGTCTGTTTGATATTGAATGGCAATTAAAGTGGGGGGGGGGGGGGTAGAGGAGAAAGGGAGAAAGCGGGTCGTGCGGGTCAATTACGTCACAGAGACAGAGAGAAAGAGAGAGAGAGAGAGAGAGAGAGAGAGAGAGAGAGAGAGAGAGAGAAAGAGAGAGAGAGAGAGACAGAGAGAGAGACAGAGAGAGAGAGATTACAACAAACAAATAAATCATTGGATGTTTTTTTTGTGATTTCATGTTTTGTTTCGCATCATTGTTCTGTGTGAGTTTTGGATATATATATATATATATATATTGCCAGGTCATTACGGCATTATGGCATGGTGTAGACTGGTACCCCATTATTGTATTGTAAAGGGCTGGGTGTTTTTTTCCCCGAACAAACATAATTATATAATAACATAAAACTTAAAAGAAAGAAAGATTAACTGAATGTTGCAAATGTATAAGCATCATCATCACCAAGACCAGTCATTATATGATTACTCCTCTCTCTCTCTCTCTCTCTCTCTCTCTTCTCTCTCTCTCTCTCTCTCTCCCTCTCTCTCTCTCTCTCTCTCTCTCTCCTCTCTCTCTCTCTCTCTCTCCCTCTCTCTGTCTGTCTGTCTGTCTCTCTCTCTCTGTCTCTCTCTCTCTCTCTGTCTCTCTCTGTCTCTCTCTCTCTCTCTCTCTCTCCTCTCTCTCTCTCTCTGTTTCTCTCTCTCTCTCTTCTCTCTCTCTCTCCTCTCTCTCT
>CM065696.1:8288529-8296029 GCA_017654935.2 Phymorhynchus buccinoides | reverse complement strand
CCTTTCTGCCTCTGCCTCACACACACACACACACACCACACACACACACACACACACACGCACACGCACACGCACACACACACATACACACACACACACACACACACACAGTCTCTCTCTCTCTCTCACTCTCTCTCTCTCTCTCTCTCTCTCTCTCTCTCACTCTCTCTCTCTCTCTCTCTCTCTCTCTCTCTCTCTCTCTCTCTCTCTCTCTCTCTCTCTCTCTTTCTCACTCACTCACTCTCTCTCTCTTCCACATACCCTTTTCCATTAACCCAACCACCACCACCCAAAAACAGATCAAAAGAATAATGATAATAAAATAAAATAATAAGCATCGCATACTGTTTCCAACGTCAATTCTTGTGAAGAAGGGGTTTCATTTATAAAATGAAAATGTATCCTCTTTTAGAAATTCTTAAACATAATTTGAAAATGTCGCACTCCGTTCTTATTTTAATGTCTTGCAGCAGAAATAAAATACACTGGTATTGAGCTCAAGAGTGAGATGAACAGCTGTATAATATCACAAAGTTAGCAAGAAGCAAGTTTGTTTTTAATGCCAGGTGTAAAAGAAAGGTATAAGAGGTATGTGAGGGTATTTTTGTGTGTGTGTGTGTGTGTGCGTGCGCGCGCGCGTGCGTGCGTGTGTGTGGGTGCGTAAGTGTGTATGTATGTATGTGTGAGGGGGGGGGAGGAGGGGGAGCGGGCGTGCGTGGAGGGGGGGGGGGGGGGGGCTGAAATATGACTGGCGGTGAAAGGGTTGACGAGATACAGCTTGAAGAAGAAACATATAGCGCAAAGAAGGAAATTTCGGTTTCCAAGGTCACACTTCAAGGTCAAGGCCAGCATGGTGATAATTTATGCTCGGATGTTTTCTTCTCTAGGGTATACAGTACCACACACAATCTGAAGCGCTTATGTCAAGTACCAATGTGGAAAATATGGCTTAAAACCCAATGTGTAGACCCCTACCACTGTCAAGGCCTACTGATCGCCCGGACCGTGACCTTGACCTTGATCGGTATGCCACCATCAGAACGGGCATAAGCCAAAGTACCTTCATGCCAAATTTGAAGACTCTAACACTAATGGTGTGGGCGTTATGGCCCCTGAAAGATTTTCGGTTTTCAAGGTTTTCAAGGTCGTACGCCAAGGTCAAGGTCACGACGGCAAAATGGTTTGCGCGGATGCCTCCCTCTCATGGTGACACGCCACGTGATTTGACGTGATTCTGTCAACCCGTTCGAAAGATATCCTTGGGACAGACAGAAGGAGATCAGCGATCTTTTTGACCTTGACCTTGATCGGTATGCCATCATCAGAACGGGCATAAGCCAAACCACCTTCATACCAAGTTTCAACATCCTATGTTGATCGGTGCCCGAGATATGGCTAAAAATATATTTTCGGTTTTCAAGGTTGTACGTCAAGGTCAAGGTCACGACGGCAAAATGGTTTCCGTCGATCTCTTCCTATTAAGGAGGCACACCTTCACACAAAATTTGACGCGATTCGGTCAAGCGGTGCGGGAGATATACTTGGGACAGACAGAAGGGAAAAAAACCGAAAAAAACGAAAAAACACACCAAACAGACAAACCAGCCCATCGCAAAGTCCGATCACCTTTGGTGACGGACAATTACATATAGAAAGTTTTGTGGCTGAATACTGTTATAGTGGCCGATTGGTTATTATCTCATATCAAGTTGTCTCCATGTTTGAAACTTGCACTATATCGGTTTCTAAATATTTTCCCCTCTCGCATGTTTGTTTGTATTTTAAATCGAATGTTAAAGAAATTGCTGATATTTCAGATTATATTTCTGTCAGTCTATTTTAACTATGTCCTCATTGAAAATTAAACCCAATCTCAGAATGTTATATGCTGAAAGAGACCTGGGTCTGTTTTCACATCGATAGGAGAGCGTGCATACCGCATTGAAGACATTGGAGGGTTATCTTCTTTCAAGATTAATAATTAATATCCAGATTGAAAAGATGAACTGTAATTTTGCGGAAATCTCTCTCTCTCTCTCTCTCTCTCTCTCTCTCTCTCTCTCTCTCTCTCTCTCTCTCTCTCTCTCTCTCTCTCTCTCTCTCTCTCTCTCTCTCTCCCCCTCTCTCTCTCTCTCTCTCTCTCTCTCTCTCTCTCTCTCTCTCTCTCTCTCTCTCTCTCTCTCTCTCTCTCTCTGAGCTGTCAGACTATTGCCACGTCAAACATTTTTGTTAAGGCTTCTCGTGTCATAATATTGCCAAGTCGGACCACTGCCACGTCAGACAATTTATTTAAAAGCATCTCGTGTCCGACTATTGCCACGTGTTGAAATGTTGGTCTATTGTCGCGTCAGACTGTCGAACCCTACCCCTCATTCCGAGTGTACGGGCGACACTTGAAGTTCTGCTGAGTGGCAGACAGCAGAAAGGAGGAGCAGTCATCCTCCCTCACCACGGATGTTGATTGACTTGACACGCGGATGGGGCGACGTACGATGCCTTGGATGATCTCTGCAGCCGCCGATGTCCAGCAATGTTCCGGGTTCACCGGAGACGAGGGCCTCTGCTGGGAGGAATCACAATCGCCTGCAGAGACTGCTGGACTCGAAGTGTGTCTCCCGCCGTGTGTCGACGACACCAGCATCCCGGTATGGAGAAGGCCGCCCGGTGGTCCTGAAGACAGGGGATATAGCAACCAGCAGCCATGGGGGAGTTGAGATCGACAACCTATGAGCTGTCTCACAATACTACGCATAAAATAGTAAGAGACTTATCACCATGATATTTCAGAGGTCTTTCAAAAAATCCTACTACTTTAGAAGGACTTCTAAGATATCATGATGATAAGTCTCGTATTATCTCAATGTGAATACAGGCCCAGCTGCTTTCAAAAGAAAGCCTCTTTCAATACCCCCAGATTTTCATGTCATTATAACGACTAAATTCACAGACCAGACGTTAATATTCCTGACGGTGGGGACCAGTACAGAATGTCGATTCCCCCAGCCAACGGTTTGATGACGGTCCCATGAGGCTTTGAATCTGAATGAAGCCTAATCATTGGTGGAGACGGTTTCCTGTATAATGGCTGCGTCGTTTCCGCTTTTCTCTTTAAGCATCAGCCGGTAGTTTTATTAGAAAGAGACTGGATTGTGTGTAGATAAAGGGCGGTGTGTGTGTGTCTGTCTGTGTGTGTGTGTGTGGGGGGGGGGCAGGAGGATAGATAGTTGGTTGGATACACATAATTTGTGTTGTGTCCGGAGAGAGAAAGAGAGAGAGAGAGAGAGAGAGAGAGAGGAGAGAGAGAGAGAGAGATGGGAGAGAGAGAGAGAGAGAGAGCTGAGAGAGAGAGAGAGAGAGAGAGAGAGAGAGAGGGTGGGAGAGAGAGAGAGAGAGAGAGGGTGGGAGAGAGGAGAGAGAGAGAGAGAGAGAGAGAGAGAAAAGAGAGAGAGAGAGCGAGAGAGAGAGAGAGGGAGGGAGAGAGAGAGATAGACAAAGACAGAGAGAGAGAGAGAGGAAGGGAGATAGAGAGAGAGGGAGGGAGGGAGAGAGAGTAGAGAGACAAAGACAGACACAGAGAGACTGAGAGTACATCGAAATGAGTGATCACAGGCTTCCATAACTCTGTCTCCACTCCAAACCCACCCACCCACCTCAATTCTCTCTAGGACCTCACCCCCACCCCACCCACCCCACACACACACTTATCCATACCCACCACCACCCCTCGCCATTTCCTTTTTTCCCTCTCCTCTGTAATCGAATCTGGCAGGAAAGGCTCAAATCGAGTAGAGCAGTGTGGACAGAAAGACGACATAGCAGTAGACATCCAAATCACACATGTTTGTGGCCCCAGGCTAAGAGGCTAAGAATGACCACACCACTCCACTCCTTTTTTTTTTTAAAAGAAGAAAAAAAACAGAAACAGGGAAAAGGAAAGAAAAAACAAACAAACAAAAAAACATTCCAAAAAGCAGCCAAACCCTAAGCAGACAGGGAGATCATTCTAAAGAAATCCGCTCGTTGGGGGTAGGGGATGGGGGGTGTGTGTGTGTGTGTGTGTGTGCGTGTGTGTGCGCGTGTGCGTGTGCGTGTGTGTGTGTGTGTGTGTGTGTGTGTGTGTGTGTGTGTGTGTGTGGTGTGTGTGTGTGTGTTTGGTGTTGTGTGGTGTGTGCACGTGTGAGTGGGGGTACGCAGTATAACTCTCTCTCTTTCTCTCCTCTCTCACTTACCAATCTCTCTCTCTATCTCTCTCTCTCTCTTCTCTCTCTCTCTCTCCCCTCTCTCTCCCTCAGTTCTCTCTCTCTCTCTTCTCCCTCTCTGTGTCATAATGCTCCCAATTGCCACAGAAGGAATAGAGAGTAACACTAGGTTACAACTTGAACGTTAAAACGCTATATCGCAAAGCCGCGCGGCACATTTTCACCTCCCAAACAGCACATTTTCTGCTCCAGAGACTTTGCCCTTTGCCTAATGACCTTCGTTTTTGAACTTGGCCTAGATATCCTTATTACCTATGCGCATGCACAATTTGAGCATCCCAAGTCGTTCGAACGTTATCGTGTTGATGTACACAGCCTGCCAGTCTGGAACAAAGAGACAAACGTCACTAAAAACATTACCATCTTCACTTGCATGGCTGCTAATAATGTAAGAAGATAAAAAAGGAACGCCAAAGATTTCATTACAAAAAATAAAACAAGTGCAACTCCGAGCGGCTGCAAAGTCCCCTCGCAGCATCGCCAAGCTACTCCGAAATCGGAATGTGTACACATACATAAAAACGCATCAAAACAGCACGTAACTACATAAAAACGCATCAAAACAGCACGTAACTGAATAGGTTTTTATATATAGCCTTGGGGTTCGGACCCGTGATTTTAGCGCGCGCGATCATGCGCACACGCGCGCACAGAAACATTCATGACAACTGTGTTAAAATACATGCAAAACTTCGCGAGATATTAGCGATTATGTGTTTCGGGGTTTGAACCCCGTAACTGGCGCGACCTTGACCTTAATGTAAAACTAAATACATCAGAGGATAGCTTGCATCTTGGCAAACTAGTATACCAAATTTGATGATGATAGACTGAATAGTTTTTTAATCAAATCAAATCAACTTTATTTCAAAAACCCTGGGGGCACAAGAAAATGCATACACGAAAAACGGACGAATAGCCGGACGGACGGAGGCACGCCGGACGGACACCGAACGGACCAGACAAAAACAATAGCTCCCCGAACCTTCGGCTCGGGGACTAATAAATCAATCAAATGAACGTTGTAGTTAACATTCTATGTAAGGAGATGGAGGGAGAGAGAGAGAGAGCAGAGAGAGAGAGAGATGAGAGAGAGAGGTTCGTCCGAGAGAGAGAGAGAGCGAGAGAGAGAGAGAGAGAGAGAGAGAGAGAAGATAGAGAGAGAGGAGAGAGAGAGAGAGAGTTCGAGAGAGAGAGAGAGAGAGAGAGAGAGAGAGAGAGACAGAGAGAGAGAGAGAGAGAGAAAAAGAGAGAGAGAGAGAGAGAGAGAGAGAGAGAGAGAGAGAGATTACACAGAGAGAGAGAGATACGAGAGAGAGAGAGAGAGAGAGAGATGAGAAGAGAGACAGAGGAAAGAGAGAGAGAGAGAGATTAAGGAGAGAGAGAGAGAGAGAGAGAGAGAGAGAGAGAGAGAGAGAGAGAGAGTCACACACATACACGCGCGCACACGCACATGCACGCACACGCACACACACGCACGCACACGCACGCACACACGCACACACACACACACACGCACACGCACACGCACACACACAAACACACACACACACACACACAACACACACACACACACACACACACACACAATGCCATACTATCTGTTCACCCCTTTTTCTATAAGACTTCTCCGTTTAAGGCCTACCCACCCAACATACGATTCGATTCATTGCGGACCGATTTTGACATTTGTGTAATTCTACTGCCTACACAAATCTGATGAAATCTTGCTAGTTCACAATATTAATTCTGTAGTCCGCCGTACACGAATCTGATGAAATATCTGTATTTTTGTATCAGCCATTCTATTGGATTCGTGTATCGCGGTCTACAGTACAGTGAGCGAAAATAGTAGCGTTATTTTTAGACGGAAGTATTTCGCGTGAATCTCGACTCACAGACATCACCACACAATCGCATCGTATGGAGGTCAAATCGTATGCAATGTGGCTAGGCTTGAAATGCTCCAATAGAGAGACAAGAGCAACGTGAACAGGCAGCAGAATCATAGAAGAAAGACAAATGGAACATCACAGATTTTATTTAGCCTGAGGCGCTAGCACAAATCAAATCCCCCACAAGCAAACGAAGCAAGCACACACGCACGCGCACGCTCGCACACGCACGCACGCACACACTCACTCACACACACACACACACACACACACACACACACACACACACACACACACACACACACACACACACACACACACTCACACTCACACACACACACAACAACAAAAATAGCACACACAAATAGCACAGCTAAATTACTTTTTTTGACAAATAATATGCGCGATCAGATAAAAGACGATGCCTCTCGTTCTGTCTCTGCCTCTGTCTGTCTCTCTGCCTCTGTCTGTCTCTCTGCCTCTGTCTGTCTCTCTGCCTCTGTCTGTCTCTCTGCCTCTGTCTGTCTCTCTCTCTCTGTCTCTGTTTCTCTGTATCTCTCTCTCTCTCTCTCTCTCTCTCTCTCTCCTCTCTCTCTCTCTCTCTCTCTCTCTCTCTCTCCTCATCGCACCATCAGCTCTCTACCCCCCACCACACGTTTCTATATTCTGTTTTCCCACAGCCCAGTCCAACTCTTCACTGTGAAGGTAGGCCGGTGTTGCATAAAAAAAATTACCCATGAAATAAATACTCCTTTCCTCATTCAAATTGTTTGCTGTTTGGGAAAGATTCGCCCCTAAATACATTCAGAGGCAGGAAGAACAGAAGATTCATCATTAATACTGAGACGTCAGGGATAAAAACAAATTCTTCTAATATTTATTATTCTTTATTTTTGTTTGCACGGATGGTTGTTGATATCGTCCAACATTTTGAAAAATACGAAACTAAGTAAAGATGTGCCACCCCCCATGCATTTCTCGGTTAATTGTATTTTTCCGTTTTTGCCTTTCTTACCATACATAAAGCTGTATTTTAGGAACATGTTTAGCTAATTACCTTTTTGGAATACTAACCCTAACCCTAACCCTACCCCTAAACCTAACCCTACCCCCCACTATGTACTGCAGTACACCGCGATTTGTCACAGTTGTGGTTCGTTGCGTTTTTCCGTCTTATACGGTGGGGGGTAGGGTTAGGGTTAGGGCTAGGGTTAGGGTTAGGGTTAGTATTCCAAAAAGGTTATTAGGTACAAATGTTCCTAAAATACAGCTTTATGTATGGTAAGAAAGGCAATAACGGAAAAATACAATTAACCGAGATAGGTAGGGGGGGGGGGGGGTGGCAC
>CM065696.1:8273529-8276029 GCA_017654935.2 Phymorhynchus buccinoides | reverse complement strand
GAACTCTTTTCTTTTTTTTTCACTGTTCTCTCTCTCTCTTTACTTCTTACACAAAACACATGATACACTGTTCTCTCTCTCTTTACTTCTTACACAAAACACATGATACACTGTTCTCTCAACTACACAACAACAACATACACTGTTCTCTCTCTTTACTTTACACAATACACATGATACACTGTTGAATCTTGATACTTCTACACAAAATCAAATACACTGTTCTCTCTCTCTTTACTTCTACACAAAACACATGATACACGTCTCTCTCTTCACTTCTTACACAAAACACATGATACACTGTTCTCTCTCTCTTTACTTCTTACACAAAACACATGATACACTGTTCTCTCTCTCTTTACTTCTTACACAAAACACATGATACACTGTTCTCTCTCTCTTTACTTCCTACACAAAACACATGATACACTGTTCTCTCTCTCTTTACTTCTTACACAAAACACATGATACACTGTTCTCTCTCTCTTTACTTCTACACAAAAACACATGATACACTGTTCTCTCTCTCTTTACTTCTACACAAAACACATGATAAACTGTTTCTCTCTCTCTTTACTTCTACACAAAACACATGATACACTGTTCTCTCTCTCTTTACTTCTACACAACACACATGATACACTGTTCTCTCTCTCTTTACTTCTACACAAAACACATACAGAGTCTCTCTTTACTTCTACACAAAACACATGATACACTGTTCTCTCTCTCTTTACTTCTACACAAAACACATGATACACTGTTCTCTCTCTCTTTACTTCTACACAAAACACATGATACACTGTTCTCTCTCTCTTTACTTCTTTTTTTTTGTTTGTTTGTTTTTTGAACCCTCCACTGTCCCTGCCTGCGAACTCTTTGTATATTCAGGCTTTTTGGTATTACAAATATATGTAACGAACGACGTATGTTAAAAACAAGCGAAAATCGCAATAGTTTGTGGCACGCTGTCTATTTTTACCACTCCAATCATGAGTTACCTTCCCTGGCTTTTCAATAATTTTAATCTGTAAACCAGAATGTTATCTCTGCACCATTTCGTAACTTTTTATATCTTTTGGAAAACATTTAAAACTATTTATCCTACTTATACTCATCGAAAGAAGCACCGCATACTCGTCGTGTCTGTTGTATTGTCTGTAGCGACAATTTTGGACCGACAGACAGACCGACCGACCGACAAAGTGAGTTATAGGTTTGTGGCTTGAGCCACAAACAAAAAAATAAGAAAGGGAATATGCAAGAGCGATCGAGCCAACAACAAAAAGAATGAACATTGAAAAGAAAATGATCTTCTTTATTTTTGATAATCATTCTTGCATTCTTTTACTTCACCCTTGTTTAGTCCGTCATTCCTTGTGCGTCCAACTATGTACTGACGGGAAAGGACGGAATGAAGAAAAGAAAAGACAAGAAAAAGAGAACAATACGACGAAAAGCGGAAGATCAAATTGCCATAAATTAGAGAAAGAAAATTGTAGACCAGAACAAGGGGAAATAAGAAGGAAAGAAAGTTAGCGAAAGAATGAAAGACAAAAGAAACCAACTGCATGATACAGTGGAACCTCCGTTATAAGACCTTCAAAAAGCATCCACAATGAGGTCTTAGAAAGGGGGGTGTCTTATAAAGGAGGTAATTTTAATACTTACAAAGAAGGGCAATGTGTCAGAGAAGTAGGTCTTATATGGGAGGGAGTCTTATATGGGAGGGAGTCTTATAATGGGAGGTCTTATAAGGGAGGTTCCACTGTACAACTGAAGAAACTAAAGGAGATAGGCCAGAAAAAGATAAATATGCAAAACGAAAACGAACGAAAAAAACAAATAGTGAAAGGAATAAAAACAAATGTGAAAAGAATGAAAAGATGATAAAAACAAATAAAATAAAATAAAAAACAAAGAAAGAAACAGGGAACAACTGAAGCAAAAACAAACAAGTGCAACGCCGAGCGGCTGCAAAGTCCCCTCGCAGCATCGCCGAGCTACTCCGAAATCGGAATAAAAAGCAACAACAACAAATAAAAACAAGTGCAACGCCGAGCGGCTGCAAAGGCCCCTCGCAGCATTGCCGAGCTACTCCGAAATCGGAATGTGTCGGCTGTACACATACATAAAAACGCATCAACACAGCACGTAACTACATAAAAACGCATCAAAACAGCACGTAACTGAATAGGTTTTTTTTATATATAGCCTTGGGGTTCGGACCCGTGATTTGAGCGCGCGCGATCATGCGCACACGAGCGCACAGACAAATTCATGACAACTGTGTTATAGACCATTCATCAAGAAATGTTGTGAAAAAACTGTATTCAAATACATGCAAAGCTTCGCGAGATACATGTTTTAGCGATTATGTGTTTTGGGGTTTGAACCCCGTAACTGGCGCGACCTTGACCTTAATGTAAAACTAAATACATCAGTGGATAGCTTGCATCTTGGCAAACTAGTATACCAAATTTTATGATGATAGACTGAA
>CM065696.1:8253529-8258529 GCA_017654935.2 Phymorhynchus buccinoides | reverse complement strand
AGATGCCTAAGATTTAACTCACGAGAGTTGAAGAGAGGAAGTTTGACGAGAGAGAGAGTGAGGAGTAGGGAGATTGATTGATTTGATGATCAATTTGATTTATAGACGTAAAATGTAATACACCAAGGCCATCCTGCCCATGTCATATAGGGACAAGGGGGAGGAGAATACATATAAAACATAAAATAAAAAAGTAATAAATAGCATACATATGACACAGTTATCAAAAACGGTTATCAAATCAAAATAATTTATTACCAAACATGGAACAACATTATACCATTGCAGTAAAACCCAATCCGAGTCTAAAAACACACAAATGTGCGAAATGGACAACTTGTTGAATAAGAATAATAAGTCAAACATAGTATTACTTTACCTACTCATTTTAGCAGAGAGAGAAGAGAGGAGAGAGAGAGAGAGAGAGGAGAGATAGAGAGAGAGAGAAGAGAGAGAGAGAGAGAGAGAGATGAGAGAGAGAGAGAGAGAGAGATAGCACTATTTTCATAGCGGTCCTTATTGTCTCGTTACAGTACTTATCCAGTTCAAATTAGACCCAGACTTAAATGCGACTTCACACGCCATTAAAATGTGCAAAATTAAACAACCAGATTGGAACTACACAGACTTACATTTATCTTACCCTGAAAGAACATTTCACTAAACAAAAAGTTAAGGATTAAGAGAGAAGAGAGAGAGAGAGAGACAAACAGAAAAAGAGAGAGAGAGAGAGAGAAGAGAGGAGAGAGAGAGAGAGAGATAGCACTATTCTCTCTCTCTTCTCTCTCGTTCGATTCTCAGTTCAAATTAGACTCTCTCTCTCTTCTCTCCTCGCTAAACAAGTCTCTCTGTCTCATTTGTGTCTTCTCTAAAAAAAAGTCTAATCTGCTCTCTCTCTCTGCTCTCTCTCTCTATCTCTCTCCTACTCTCTCTCTCTCTCTCTCTCTCTTCGTCTCTCTCTCTCTCTCTCTCTCTGTCTCTCCTCTCTCTCTCTCTCTCTCTCTCTCTCTCTCTCTCTCTCTCTCTCTCTCTCTACTCTCTATCTCTCAATCTATTAAGATACTTTTTCGTCAGCAGATCGAACATGTCTGTTAGAAACGTGCTAGAAAAAAGGATTTTAATATTTAAAGCTTTTTTAAAGTTTGTATCCCGCTTGATATTTCCGGCTTGGCCTATATGAAGGAATTGTGTGTGTGTGTGTGTGTGTTGTGTGTGTGGGGTGTGTGTGTGTGGTGTGTGTGTGTGCGTGGTTGTTCGGGTGCGTGTGCTTGTGTGTGTGTGTGTGTGTGTGGTGTGCGTGTTTTGCGCGTGGTGTGTGTGTATGTGTGTGTGTGTATGTGTGTGTGTGTGTGTGTGTGTGTTGTGTGTGTGTGTGTGTGTGTGTGTGTGTGTGTGTGTGTGTGTGTGTGCATGTATGTGTAGCATAATAATTTGTGTGTGAGGTGCATGTTTAATGCACGTTTATGTCAAAGATACTCACGGAATGATGCGCTGATTGTCATGTGAGGGTGTATTATGTATGTTTAATAATTGTATGCGCGTTCATGTGTGTTTGAATGCGTGCGTGCGTGCTTACGTGTGTGTGCGTGCGTGCGTGCGTGCGTACGTGCGCGTGTGTGTGTGTGCCTGTGTGTATGTGTTTGCGTGTGTTTTGCGTGTGTTTGTGCGTGCTTGTATATGTGTATGTGTGTGCGCACTTGCTGTTTTCGTAGGAAGCTTCTTAGTCTACTTAGACGATAGGGGAAATGGGGGGTTATTATGTACGGAAAGGGAGTTAATCCAGTCTGATGGTACAAGAGTAGACGATCTTGCCGTTG
The DNA here is from genome assembly GCA_017654935.2 of Phymorhynchus buccinoides. Taxonomy (NCBI): domain Eukaryota; kingdom Metazoa; phylum Mollusca; class Gastropoda; order Neogastropoda; family Raphitomidae; genus Phymorhynchus; species Phymorhynchus buccinoides. The sequence goes on along the minus strand of CM065696.1, from coordinate 8,256,712 downwards.
AAAGGTTACCTGTTTCAGGGATAATGCGCCTAAATCCCCCCTCTTCCTGTCTGCCGGGTAGTCTTTCCATAACGATCCGTCACAAATCTGGCTCTTTCGAGATTAACTACAAAATCTGGCATTTTGAAAAACAAAACAATAAACATCGAACCTGTAAGACAGAGAGAGTAAGACATAGAGACAGAGTGAGAGAGAGACAGAGAGAGATGGAGAGGAAGAGAGAAAGACAGTGATAAAAGACAAAGATATGGGAGCTGAAGACACAAGAGAGTGATAGAGGAGCGAGAGAGAGAGAGTAGAGAGAGAGAGAGAGAGAGAAGAGATGAGAGACGTTGAAGAGAGAGAGAGAGAGAGAGAGAGAGAGAGAGAGAGAGAGAGAGATGGAGAGAAAGAGAGAAAGACAGTGATAAAGGACAAAGATATAGCTAAAGAGAGTGATATAGGCAGCGAGAGAGAGAGAGAACGAGAGAGAGAGAGGGAGAGAGAGAGAGAGAGCGAGAGAGAGAGAGAGAGAGAGAGAGAGAGACAGAGAGAGAGAGAGAGAGAGAGAGAGAGAGAGAGAGAGAGAGAGAGAGATAGAAGGAGAAATATGGAGAGAAAGAGATAGAGAGACAGTGAGAAAGGACAAAGGTATAGCAAAAGAGGGTGAAGATAGAAGCAGCAAGAGAGAGAGAGAGAGAGGAGAGGGGGGGGGGAGAGAGAGGGAGAAGGAGATACATAGAGAGAGAGACATTGAGAAAGGACAAGGTCTATAGCAAAAGAGAGAGTGATGGAGGCCAGCGAGAGAAGAGAGAGAGAAAAAGAGTACGAGAGAGAGAGATTCAGAGAGAAACCAAAAACAATAAAGAGAGAGAGGAAGTGCTTTGTGAGAAACAGAGAGAGGGAGAGGGAGAGAGAGGGAGTAAGATTGAGAGTAGCAGAGACAGACAGACAGACAGACAGGGAGACACAGAGGGAATGATTGACACTCATCAGAAGACTATGATTTAAATTTTCAGTAAAGAGTTGATGGTTTTTGGTGGGGGGGGGGGGGGGGGGGGGGGGGGGGGGGGGGGGGGTTGGGGGAGAGGGTGGGGTTGTGTATATGGTACTAAATCCGTATAAAGAATTTCGCAATTTTGCTCACTTCCAATCTTCAGTAAATTTGAGGAAATTTGCTAAATCCCTGAGTGAAACAGTAAGTTTGCAAATTTCCTGAAAATGTAAATAAATTTGCAAATTTACTAGTTTTGTATATTTACCATAACATATACATCAGCAAACAAAATGGAAGCGTTGGCCTAAATATATCAAATTGCCCTGTCTTTGGCCTGACTAAAACTCTGACCTTCCTACTTCAAGACTTACTAGCAATCGCCCCGTGGCAGTTAATTCCCGTGGCAGTTTTAACCCCATGGCAGTATTGAAAAATACTGGAGGCAATGCCCGGAGGCAGTTGCAACACCAGTAAAGTCCCGATTTTTTAATAATACAGATAGGTGTAGTGTCATCCCCTTGTAATCTCCACTGCCCCCCCCCCCCCACCATCCCTCGGCCCACCCACCCACCCCCCTACCCCACAAACCCACCCACCCCCTACCCCACCCATAACCAGCTGGCTGACCTCAGCACAGTGTGTGAACCATGGTCTCATGCCCACAGCAGTCCCCCCCCCCCCTTTAATAACAGCACGTTTGGACATATGTCGTTTCGCCTAGTGAGCGAAACTGTAACTTGGTGCATATCGCGCACATTTATGAACGGATGTTGTTCATATTTCCGGCCATGCTTTGCCCGGGTCATAGCAAGCCTGACAGCAAATGTGAGGCGATTCGGTTAAGAGTTATTCGTGAAAAGGTGAAGCGGCGTCTAGCGCTTTTGGCACACGGATAGTCCCCGGCCCGGTCATCTTCCTGCTAAATTCGAAGGCAATCGGCCCAGAAACGCCGGAGATACGGGCGCCGAGAGACCGGCGGATGCGCATTTCGCGCATTTGCGAAACCGCGCAAATGACACGGCCGCCTCGGTTGCCGTTGCCATCGCCCAGTTAGGGCTCACAGCAAATTTGAAGCGATTCGGTCGAAAAACGGCGGAGTTATAAGGCCCGTTTCGTGTTTCAGACACACAGACACACACACACACACACACAACACACCACACACACACACACACACACACACACACACACACACACACACACACACACACACACACACACACACACACACACACGGACAGTTGGCTTATTACTATATGATGATGTTTAAATGGCCTGCTACACTACGTACGATTCTATTTCAATGTGATGCGATTTTGACGATGTGAGTCATGATTCTCGTGAAATTCCTGTATTGGGTCTACTTGAGTATAGTGAGCGAACATAGCAGAATTTAGTTTTTTAGAGGGAAGTATTTCACGTGAATCATGACTCACATCGTCACAATCGCATCCCATTGATATCGGATCGTATGCAGTGTAGCAGGCCTTAAGAGACGCTGACGGTTAGGTACCGGGTTTGTTTTTAATTCTACGTATCGAGAAACAGAAAGGATGATCCTCAATGCTAGATACCAACTTTCGGGTACAATCAATGTTCCTGTGTCCAGAAGATTCCGTCTTGATATTGTGTCCAAGGTTGCTTTTTTTTAATGAATCTTTAATTTACTGTCTTTTCACATCAATAGTGATTTTAGACAGAGGTTTTTGTTTCTTGACCTTTTAATATACTAACCCCTTTCTCTCTGTCTCTATCTGTTTGTCGGTCTCTGTCTATCATACCCTATGTCTAACTGTGTGTCTGTCTGACTGTCTATCTGACTGTCTGTCTGTCTCTCTCTCTGTCTGTCTGTTTGTCTGTCTGTCTGACTCAGCGTTATTTCAGCTGCTGTTTGTCTTTGGCACCGTCAACGGCTAAAGTCAATCCAGGAATATCAACCACGTTAAGTCAGAGATAGAGAGAGAGAGAGAGAGAGAGAGAGAGAGAGAGAGAGAGAGAGAGAGAGAGAGAGAGAGAGAGAGAGAGAGAGACAGGACACACACACACAACACACACACACACACACACACACACACACACACACACACACACACACACACACACACACACACACACACACACACACACACAAAGACAGAGAGACAGACACAGCGAGAGATGGAAAAAAGACAAGACATGGTCTGCAAGGTCCAAACTTTGAAGACTTT
>CM065696.1:8238529-8246029 GCA_017654935.2 Phymorhynchus buccinoides | reverse complement strand
AACATCTATGCCAAGAGAAGAATAGCGGGGAGAGAGAGGGGGGGGGGGGGAGGGGGGGATTGGTTGGACTGGTGGATGAGAGAGAGAGAGAGACAGAGAGATAGTGAGAGAGAAAGAGGGAGATAGAGGAGGAGAGAGACAGACAGACAGAGAGATAGGACGAAAAAAAAAGAGAGACAGAGATAGGGAGAGAGGTAGAGACAGAGAGAGGTAGAGACAGACAGACAGACATAGAGATAGGGCGAGAGAAAAAGAGAGAGACAGAGATAGGGAGAGAGGTAGAGACAGAGAGAGGTAGAGACAGACAGACAGAGACAGAGAGATAGGACGAGAGACAAAGAGAGACAGAGATAGGGAGAGAGAGGTAGAGACAGAGAGCGAGGTAGAGACAGACAGACAGACATAGAGATAGGGCGAGAGAGATAAAGAGAGAGACAGAGATAGGGAGAGAGGTAGAGACAGACAGAGAGAGGTAGAGACAGACAGACAGACATAGAGATAGGGCGAGAGAAAAAGAGAGACAGAGATAGGGAGAGACAGAGAGATAGAGACAGAGAGAGGTAGAGACAGACAGACAGACATAGAGATAGGACGAGAGACAAAGAGAGACAGAGATAGGGAGAGAGGTAGAGACAGAGAGAGGTAGAGACAGACAGACAGACATAGAGATAGGGCGAGAGAAAAAGAGAGACAGAGATAGACAGAGATAGGGAGAGAGGTAGAGACAGAGAGAGGTAGAGACAAACAGACAGACATAGAGATAGGGCGAGAGAGAGAAACAGAGAGACAGAGATAGGGAGAGATGGAAGAGACAGAGTCTTCAGTCTTCAGATACTTTATTTTACAAGGATAATAATTTAGGCTGGGCCTAGTCTTCCATTCTGTCCTTGGTTCTAAGCATGCAACATGTAACTAATGCTATAAATGAACATTGAACCAAAGAAGGGAAACAACAACAGTAGCAGTAATATAACAACGACATAGCAGACAGAGCATCTACATCAGCAATGAAAACAAACAAAAACAGAACACCATCCGACCAAATCAGTAAATAAACAAAGGCAAAAAATTAAAACACCAATATTTCTACCAAATGTAAAATGTGCAAACCCAATGACACAAGAAGAGAGAGAGAGACCCTTCTAGATAGCCGATGATAGAACAGAGGAGAGAGAGAGAGAGAGAACGAGAGAGAGAGAGAGAGAGAGGATAGAAGAGGCGGAGAGAGAGAGAGGCGGATGGGATTCCACCAGTGATAAGAGAGATAGAGAGAGGGAGTGAGAAAAAGAGAGAGAGAGAGAGAATGAGGAGAGAGAGACGTATGGTCCGGTTTTCAGGGGGGGGGGTGCTGAGAGATGAGAGAGAGAGTGAGGGGGTGAGAGGGAGTGAGAGGGAGAGATGAGGAGGAGAGAAATAGAGAAGGAGAGAGATTGAGAGAGAGAGAAGAAGAGAGAATGGGACGAAGAGAGAGAGAGAGGTAGATGAGAGATAGAGAGAGAGAGAGAAACAGACAGTATAAAGTCAAACGTACATTGTTGAGAGATTGGAGACTTCTGACTTTAGAGATCAAAACGTTGTTTAACCAGCATGCTAATATTATGTTTACGTCAGTTCTTCCATTCTGTTCTTGGGTGCTAGTAAACATGCAACACGCAATTCACACCACAACTGAACACAGAGGTGACGCAAGACGAGTTAAATCTACAATTACAACACAAACAACAGCAACAACACAGGGAGGACAGACAGCACCCAGGAGAACAAGCCATATGAAGTCAGTAACCTCAAGTGGTGTGTGTGATGACCTGCTGTGCCACATGCCCCGCCCCCCCCCCCTGTGTGTGTGTGGATGTGCCACATGCCCCGCTGTGTCACGTGTGTGTGTGTGGTGTCCACAGTGTGTGCTGTGTGTGATGTGGTGTGTGTGTGTGTGTGTGTGTACGTGTACGTGTGGTGTGTGGTGGGTGTGTGTGTGTGTGTGTGTGTGTGTAGTGTGTGTGTGTGTGTGTGTATGTGTACGTGTGTGTGTGTGTGTGTGTGTGTGTGTGTGTGTGTGTGTGATATGTGCTAGTGTTTGTGTGTGTGTGGTGGTGTGTGTGTGTGTGTGTGTGTGTTGTGTGTGTGTGGTGACTGCATGCCAAAACAACAGCGGGTTTATCATGATCCTCCCTCGTTAGGGTGCTTTTTTTTTTAGAGGAGTGCGATGTGTGTGTCAAGTCACGTCAACCCAGCGGCAGCATATAGGGGTTCTCAAGGTCAGCACTTTGTATAAGTTCTCAAGGTCAGCATTCTAGGTTCTCAAGGTCAAGCATATAGGGGTTCTCAAAATGAGCATATAGGGGTTCTCAAGGTCAGCACTAAACATTCCAAATTTTTAGACGCAAGCATAGGAACACATGCACGCACACACAGAGACATTAAAGACACACACACGCAAACGCACGCACGCACGACAACGCAACGAAAACGCATGGGCACACGCGCGCACACACCACCACCATGTACAACACACACACACAACATCCATACACACACAACACACACAAACACACACATTTCAGATATTATTTTGTATTGATGTTAAATCTGTTTAACGTTCCTCCGGTCTGAAAAAGACCCATATGGGACACTGGTAGATATAAAGTTTGCGGGAAAGAGTCCTGGAGCTATGCCCGGAGGCAGTGCAATTCCAGGAGAGTCCCGATTTAAAAGGGGGTTTTTAAGATGTGTACAATAAATGGAAAATGGCGTTTTACCTCCTCCACGGTCTGGACAGACACATATGTTTACATTAATAAACATAAAGATAGTGGGACGATTACTGAGCAATGCTGGAGGGCAGTGCACACAGTCCCGAGTTTTTAACAATATAGTTATGTGTAGCGGTAACCACGCCTCAGTTCCTCATCGGCTATGGTACCGCCACAGCGCAAAGCTGACAGTTAATTAATGTGATGTGCTAATAATGTCATTCATTATCTGTCTTACAAGCTTTAACATATTCTCATGCAAGAGAGAAGAGAATGTATTATATTATTCTGTGTTTACAATTTAATTCAGTTGTTGTCTGTACGATGGGTCCTCCCAATTTTGGATTCCTCTACATTCCGGATTATCCGCCAATGAAAGAGTTGACCGGATAGCTATATAATATTGCAGCCACTCTAAACGGTTGAAATATTCCTCTTATTACAGACACGAGAGCTTTTATATTTGATTCTTAAACAAAATCTTTTTCTGGTATTTTGTGTGCGTACCTTGCTGGTTGTCCCCCCTCTATTTCCTTTTCATTATTTTTCTCTTTGCATTTGTGGCAGGGCTGAGTGTAAAAAGGCTGTAAATTGCTTATCTCATTGCTCTGGGTCCCTGGGTATATACAATTTCGTTTCGCTTCGTTTCCTCTCTCCCTATTCTCTCTCTCTCCTCTCTCTATATCTCCTATCGCTCTCTCTCTCTATCTCTCTCTAAAAATCTCTCTCTCTCTCTCTCTCTCTCTCATCTCTCGCTCTCTCTCTCTCTCTCGCTCGCTATCTCTCTATCTATCCATTCTCCTGATCTCTATCTCATCTCGAGACTATCTCCCTCTCTCCTCTCCTCCTCCTAGATCCTCATATCATCCCTTCTCTACTGTCTCTCTATCTCTCTCTCTTCTTCTCTCTTACCTCTCTCTCTCCTTCTCTCTCCTCTCTCTCTCTCTCTTCTCTCTCTCTCTCTCTCTCTCTCTCTCTCATCAGCAGCCTGTTGTTCAAAAAGAAAAGCAATATGGGTGGCAAAGAGACCTAGATGTTCTGTAAGTTGTTCACGATTAGGATAAAAAGAAAAAACTCGTTTTCTGTTCATAAACGCAGGAGACCACTATCTACCATAAAACTAGTATGTGTTATGATTTCCGGCCATTCCCGTTATTAAACATCTTATTAGAAATCTCTCTCTCTCGTCTCTCTCTCTCTCTCTTCTCCCTCTCTCCTCTCTCTCTCTCTCTCTCTCTCTCTTCTCTCTGATCTCTCTCTCTCTCTCTCCTCTCCTCTCTCGTCTCCCTCCCTCCTCTCTCCCTCTCGTCTTTCTCTCTCTCTCCCTCTCGCTCTCCCCCCCCCCCTCTCTCTCCCATCTCCCTCTCCATCTCTCACTCCTATCCCTCTCCAGCCTCTCTCTCTCTCCGCATCTCCCCCCTCTCTCTCCTCACTCCTCTCTCTCTCTCTCTCGTCTCTCTCCTCTCTCTCCTCTCTCCTCTCTCTCCTCTCTCTCTCCTCTCTCTCTCCTCTCCTTTCTCTCTCTCTCTCCATCTCTCTCGTCTTCTCGCTCCTCTTACTCCCGTCTCCCGTCTCCTCTCCTCCGATCCTCTCTCCTCTCTCCTCTCCTCCCTCTCTCCTCGCACTCCTCTCTCTCTCTCTCCCTCCCTCTCCTTCTCTCTCTCCCTCACATCTATCCAATCTCCTCTCTCAACTGTTTTTTTCACACAAAAATATGTTCCTTTATTTATATGTCATTTCAATCTCTAGAAATTATTGCGTCTTACTGCAGTGCATATTAATCTTATTATTATTATCTGTATTGTTTATTTCACCAATGCCTTTCATGGGAATAATTATATCATTTATTTTAATGTCGTGCCGTTTTCCATATACATTATCCTATCTCTCTATCCTCTATCTGCCCTTTTCCTTCCTTTAAATTTCTATGGTTCCATTTCATTTAGAAGTTCAAGTTCTTATCTCCTTGTGTTTGTATTATTTGTTTTAAAAAAAAAAAAAAAAAATACTAAAATAAGAAATTTAAAACAAAGACAATAAAAACAAAAAATAAAAAAAAAAAAAAAAAATTGCACACAAAAACAATGTCAAGTTTCCCAAAAAACAAAAGACTATATCTCATTCAAAAGTATCATAGCTCCATCATTAATTTGAATACTGGTCGACTGTGAAGAGGGGAAGTATCGTTGTGTTGTCTATGTTGTTTGGAGGTTGAACTATTACAATAATGATGTTCTGTTTTAGAAGTAAAAAAGATTAAAGTAACGACACTTTGCACTTGTTGTGTATTTGTTTGTGTGTTACTTTGGTCAGTGACGTTGCACTTTGTTTATGTATTTATTTTATAATCATATCTCATGTTATGCCATACACCCGAATCTTACTTATTTATCGATTATGCCCTACATAGCACAGTTATACTGTTATGACCTACATAAAACAAATTACCTTTTATTATCTTTCTTTTTTCTAGCTGTCCAGTCGTTTACACTATAATTATCTTCCTGGTGTCTAATTACAATGACGGTTTCATAAATTACTTCCCTTTAGCCCTTGTCTCTCTACAATGTCTTTCATAGACATTATCCCCCTTGAGCAACATCCCAGCTGATGGATTGTGTGCCTTGACCAATCAGGCAGATGACCGACAAGGGGCCTTGTCTGACCCCGCTTCCAATTGGTCTGCAATCATCATTATTATTGTCTGATGGATGAGAGAGAGAGCACAAAACGAAAGATACGAGCTAGCCATAAAAAATCTTCCGGAGAGACAGAGAGCAATTATTGTCCTGATAGAGAGAGAGAGAGACGGAGCGAGAGTGAGAGAGAGATTTATAGAATGGATACAGTCAGAAAGAAACGAATAAGAGTACAAATGTAGAGACGAGAAAAAGTTGTCAACGAAAAAAGAGAGAGAGGAGAGAGAAGAAGAGAGAGAGAGTAGAGCGAGAGTAGAAAAGAGAGAGAGAGAGAGAGAGAGAGAGAGAGAGAGAGAGAGAGAGAGAGAGAGAGAGAGAGAGAGAGAGAGAGAGAAAACTTGAAAAACTTGAAAACTTTAACTTTATTTTTCAAGGATAAAGATTTTAGGCAACGCCTAGTCTTCCAAATCTGTCCTTGGTACATATACGAACATATAATACAAACATGGCAAGGCATGATATAACACATACAGATTTGAACATAAAGGTAGCACCTTTGTACATATACGCAAAACATATAAATAATACAAACATGGCAAGGCAAATAAAAAACAACATACATATTTGACTTCCCATAAAAAGGTAGCGGGGCCTTTGTCCGCTGCATATACGAACATACTAAATACAAACATTGCAAGGCATAATTGAACTTCCTTATTACACATACAGATTTGAACATAATGGTAGCACCTATTGTACATATCCGAACATAGAATACAAACATGGCATTAAGGCATATAATTACAACATACACCAATTGAACCTAAAGGTAGCAAAGCAGGTATTGTGAAAAAAAAAGTAAACCTACAGGAAGCAAGATTAACAAAAGTAAACAAAAAAAAGGAGAACTAACACCGGTCTCGGGGAACAGTCGGTAAGTTGGCATAGGCAAAACAAACTAAGCAAATAGACAAAGAAATCAAAGAAAAAACAAAAAAAATTTTGAGGTACGTTGTTTTTTTTGGTGTGTTTTTTTTTGACAACCTAAAAGATGTCCAGAGAGCTTATTTTTTTTGGTTTTTGACGAGAACTGAATGGTAACAAAAATGACAAAAGAAAAAAAAGGGAAAATGTGGAACATCTATTTAACCTTAAGGCCAAAAGGGAAAAACAAATACATGGAATAAAACAACTCGAAAAAGGAACACTCGTGAGGTTTCATTCGCTTTTCATCATCCCTGATCTCTTCGTCTTACAAGGTTTACTTCCCGAAATAGAGCAAAGCTTCCAAAACATCCCCGGTGCTACATAAAACACGACGCTACCAAAAGTCTACGCGCTAACTCGCGATAACCTCAACCAAGGTTATGTTCTTTCCAACACCAATTCATTAAACGACAACTCAACAAAACACCCCTCCCAGACTTATATTGAGTCAAATATTTAAAAATTTTTTTCATATCAAATTCACAACACATAAAGATTAAAAATATTCGAGAACAAAACTAGACAAAATCGTTTCTTGTGCCTGTTTCACATCTACCGAATTACAAACGAACACGTTTCGACATTTCACAATACTGCTAACCTTGTCCCGAACTAAATCTTATGCCTATTCCACTTTACTCCAAACCCACCAGACAAAACCGCAAATGTCCACATGTCTATTGCAAAACCCCGCATTTTTTAAGTACGCACCACAGAGTTCTCACAACAAGCCACCAGAAGATACTACTCTCGATACACATAGGTTCGCGGGAATGACGCAAAGAATCAACATGAACGTGGTGTAAGCTTGGCATATGCAAAAAAAAAAAATCTACCAATTTAAGAACAGCTAGAGACCTCACATAAATAATAATTATAACTAACAAACTTATGCCATTGCTGCCCCCTTAGAGGTCGGACACACCCCCTAGACCTTCACTGCCACCTCCTAAATACGCAAACACACACCAGCCACACCGACACGCACAGGTTTGTTCGGGAGGCGAGTGAGAGTGGGTGGAGAAATTTGTAAGGGCGACCACGACGGCGAGCCTCCTCCAATCAACTTGTTCACAGTCCTCCACGTTTGATAAACATTCAAGCTTCGGGTTTGTCCTCTTTTT
>CM065696.1:8226029-8233529 GCA_017654935.2 Phymorhynchus buccinoides | reverse complement strand
GCTTCGGTTTTCGCTCGTATTTCCTACTATTTGGTTTGTGTATTGTTAACCCTACAATGAATCCCCGTGGGGATACCAGGGGTCTTTCGAACAAATAGTTCCCCCACCTTCCTCAAGCTCTGTGCTTGCAACTTCATCTAATCTATCGCTCTCGTTCACTCTGCCTTTTTCGCTTTGCTTACTGTTGTCTACTATCATTCTGCCATTAGGTCTAACGTGAGAAGCCCGTGCTGCTGCGGGTGCGTAATAGTACAGTATGATATGTGGAGGTAATGTGGGTGTTAGTTTGTTATAGCAAAGTATGATGTGTGAAGATAATGTTGGTGTTAGTTTGTTATAGTAAAGTATGATAGGTGGAGGTAATGTGGGTGTTAGTTTGTTATAGTAAAGTATGATGTGTGGAGGTAATGTGGGTGTTAGTTTGTTATAGTAAAGTATGATGTGTGGAGGTAATGTGGGTGTTAGTTTGTTATTGTAAAGTATGATGTGTGGAGGTAATGTGGGTGTTAGTTTGTTATATAGTAAAGTATGATGTGTGGAGGTAATGTGGGTGTTAGTTTGTTATGGTAAAGTATGATGTGTGAAGGTAATGTGGGTGTTAGTTTGTTATGGTAAAGTATGATGTGTGAAGGTAATGTGGGTGTTAGTTTGTCATAGTAAAGTATGATGTGTGGAGGTAATGTGGGTGTTAGTTTGTTTGCTATAGTAAGGTATGATGTGTGAAGGTAATGTTGGGTGTTAGTTTGTTATAGTACGTAAAGTATGATGTGTGAAGGTAATGTGGGTGTTAGTTTGTTATAGTAAAGTATGATGTGTGAAGGTAATGTGGGTGTTAGTTTGTTATAGTAAAGTATGATGTGTGAAGGTAATGTTGGGTGTTAGTTTGTTATGGTAAAGTATGATGTGTGAAGGTAATGTTGGTGTTATTTTGTTATAGTAAAGTATGATGTGTGAAGGTAATGTGGGTGTTAGTTTGTTATATAGTAAAGTATGATGTGTGAAGGTAATGTTGGTGTTAGCTTGTTATAGTAAAGTATGATGTGTGAAGGTTTAATGTGTGGTGTTAGTTTGTTATAGTAAAGTATGATGTGTGGAGGTAATGTGGGTGTTAGTTTGCTATGGTAAAGTATGATGTGTGGAGGTAATGTTGGTGTTAGTTTGTTATATAGTAAAGTATGATGTGTGAAGGTAATGTTGGTGTTAGTTTGCTATAGTAAAGTATGATGTGTGGAGGTAATGTGGGTGTTAGTTTGCTATGGTAAAGTATGATGTGTGAAGGTAATGTGGGTGTTAGTTTGTTATAGTAAAGTATGATGTGTGAAGGTAATGTGGGTGTTAGTTTGTTATAGTAAAGTATGATGTGTGGAGGTAATGTTGGTGTTAGTTTGTTATATAGTAAAGTATGATGTGTGAAGGTAATGTTGGTGTTAGTTTGTTATAGTAAAGTATGATGTGTGAAGGTAATGTTGGTGTTAGTTTGTTATAGTAAAGTATGATGTGTGGAGGTAATGTGGGTGTTAGTTTTTTTTATAGTAAAGTATGATGTGTGGAGGTAATGTGGGTGTTAGTTTGTTATTGTAAAGTATGATATGTGGAGGTAATGTGGGTGTTAGTTTTTTTATAGTAAAGTATATGATGTGTGAAGGTAATGTGGGTGTTAGTTTGTTATAGTAAAGTATGATGTGTGAAGGTAATGTTGGTGTTAGTTTGTTATAGTAAAGTATGATGTGTGAAGGTAATGTTGGTGTTAGTTTGTTATAGTAAAGTATGATGTGTGAAGGTAATGTGGGTGTTAGTTTGTTATAGTAAAGTATGATGTGTGGAGGTAATGTGGGTGTTAGTTTGTTATTGTAAAGTATGATGTGTGAAGGTAATGTTGGTGTTAGTTTGTATATAGTAAAGTATGATGTGTGGAGGTAATGTGGGTGTTAGTTTGTTATGGTAAAGTATGATGTGTGAAGGTAATGTTGGTGTTAGTTTGTTATGGTAAAGTATGATGTGTGAAGGTAATGTTGGTGTTAGTTTGTTATAGTAAAGTATGATGTGTGAAGGTAATGTTGGTGTTAGTTTGTTATAGTAAAGTATGATGTGTGAAGGTAATGTTGGTGTTAGTTTGTTATAGTAAAGTATGATGTGTGAAGGTAATGTTGGTGTTAGTTTGTTATAGTAAAGTATGATGTGTGAAGGTAATGTTGTTGTTAGTTTGTCATAGTAAAGTATGATGTGTGAAGGTAATGTTGGTGTTAGTTTGTTATAGTAAAGTATGATGTGTCAAGGTAAAGTATGATGTTAGTAAGTGTGTAGTAAAGTATGATGTGTGAAGGTAATGTTGGTGTTAGCTTGCTATGGTAAAGTATGATGTGTGAAGGTAATGTTGGTGTTAGTTTGTTATAGTAAAGTATGTGTGAAGGTAATGTTGGTGTTAGTTTGTTATAGTAAAGTATGATGTGTGAAGTTAATGATGGTGTTAGTTTGTCATAGTAAAGTATGATGTGTGAAGGTAATGTTGGTGTTAGTTTGTCATAGTAAAGTATGATGTGTGAAGGTAATGTTGGTGTTAGTTTGCTATAGTAAAGTATGATGTGTGAAGGTAATGTTGGTGTTAGTTTGTTATAGTAAAGTATGATGTGTGAAGGTAATGTTGGTGTTAGTTTGTTATAGTAAAGTATGATGTGTGAAGGTAATGTTGGTGTTAGTTTGTTATAGTAAAGTATGATGTGTGAAGTTAATGTTGGTGTTAGTTTGTTATAGTAAAGTATGATGTGTGAAGGTAATGTTGGTGTTAGTTTGTCATAGTAAAGTATGATGTGTGAAGGTAATGTTGGTGTTAGTTTGCTATAGTAAAGTATGATGTGTGAAGGTAATGTTGGTGTTAGATTGCTATGGTAAAGTATGATGTGTTAAGGTAATGTTGGTGTTAGTTTGATATAGTAAAGTATGATGTGTGAAGGTAATGTTGGTGTTAGTTTGTTATAGTAAAGTATGATGTGTGAAGGTCATGTTGGTGTTAGTTTGTCATAGGAAAGTATGATGTGTGAAGGTAATGTAATGTTGGTGTTAGTGTTGGTGTTAGTTTGTTATAGTAAAGTATGATGTGTGAAGGTAATGTTGGTGTTAGTTTGTGTATAGTAAAGTATGATGTGTGAAGGTAATGTTGGTGTTAGTTTGCTATGGTAAAGTATGATGTGTGAAGGTAATGTTGGTGTTAGTTTGTTATAGTAAAGTATGATGTGTGAAGGTAATGTTGGTGTTAGTTTGTTATAGTAAAGTATGATGTGTGAAGGTAATGTTGGTGTTAGTTTGCTATAGTAAAGTATGATGTGTGAAGGTAATGTTGGTGTTAGTTTGCTATAGTAAAGTATGATGTGTGAAGGTAATGTTGGTGTTAGTTTGCTATGGTAAAGTATGATGTGTGAAGGTAATGTTGGTGTTAGTTTGTTATAGTAAAGTATGATGTGTGAAGGTAATGTTGGTGTTAGTTTTTGTTATAGTAAAGTATGATTTGTGAAGGTAATGTTGGTGTAGTTTGTTTGGTAAAGTAAAGTATGATGTGTGTTAAGGTAATGTTGGTGTTAGTTTGATATGGTAAAGTATAATGTGTGAAGGTAATGTTGGTGTTAGTTTGCTATAGTAAAGTATGTGTGAAGGTAATGTTGGTGTTAGTTTGCTATGGTAAAGTATGATGTGTGAAGGTAATGTTGGTGTTAGTTTGCTATGGTAAAGTATGATATGATGTGTGAAGGTAATGTTGGTGTTAGTTTGCTATGGTAAAGTATGATGTGTGAAGGTAATGTTGGTGTTAGTTTGCTATGGTAAATTATGATGTGTGAAGGTAATGTTGGTGTTAGTTTGTTATAGTAAAGTATGATGTGTGAAGGTAATGTTGGTGTTAGTTTGCTATGGTAAAGTATGATGTGTGAAGGTAATGTTGGTGTTAGTTTGCTATGGTAAAGTATGATGTGTTAAGGTAATGTTGGTGTTAGTTTGATATGGTAAAGTATGATGTGTGAAGGTAATGTTGGTGTTAGTTTGCTATGGTAAAGTATGATGTGTGAAGGTAATGTTGGTGTTAGTTTGCTATGGTAAAGTGTGATGTGTGAAGGTAATGTTGGTGTTAGTTTGCTATGGTAAAGTATGATGTGTGAAGGTAATGTTGGTGTTAGTTTGTTATGGTAAAGTATGATGTGTGAAGGTAATGTTGGTGTTAGTTTAATATGGTAAAGTATGATGTGTGAAGGTAATGTTGGTGTTAGTTTGTTATAGTAAAGTATGATGTGTGAAGGTAATGTTGGTGTTAGTTTGTTATGGTAAAGTATGATGTGTGAATGGTAATGTTGGTGTTAGTTTGCTATAGTAAAGTATGATGTGTGAAGGTAATGTTGGTGTTAGTTTGTTATGGTAAAGTATGATGTGTGAAGGTAATGTTGGTGTTAGTTTGCTATGGTAAAGTATGATGTGTGAAGGTAATGTTGGTGTTAGTTTGCTATGGTAAAGTATGATGTGTGAAGGTAATGTTGGTGTTAGTTTGCTATGGTAAAGTATGATGTGTGAAGGTAATGTTGGAGTTAGTTTGCTATGGTAAAGTGTGATGTGTGAAGGTTAAAAGAAAACATATTTCTGCCTTATTAATCCATTCTCCCTTTTGTCTTTCAAGTAATATTTACACAGATTCTCTCCAGCCGAAGACGGACAGGCTGGGGCTAACTATTTCTTAGTTTGACGCATAACGGCAGCACGGCGCATCTGCGCTCATATAATCGGAAACTGTCTGAGGGATCGAAGAATAAGAATAAGAAGCCCACAATGTTAACTTTTACTGCTATCCGCCCCCTTCCTCATCATTCTTTCCGTAAGCTTATAATATTCCCGACCAGGTTTGACTCCCACACAAATGTCCCCAACTTGAAAAAAGAAGCATCATATTAAAGAGCAGCCTCAAGTTGAAGTTGGGGACATTTGTATGCGGGTCACAGCTACCTAGAATAAACCAAGGGACTTAATCGTGGTGCGTCAGTGTGTCTTTATCCTCCCCACCCTTTCTCCCCCACCCCACCCTCACGTATCCGCTTATCGTACTTCAGCACTAAAGAATGTACATCAGTACTAAACAGTGTGAAGTTAGCTGTTTCTGCGTCTGAGTTTGTTTCTATATGAAAACGTACGGGTGCGACAAACCCGAGAGATGGTCAGGAATTAGCCATATAGATTTTAGTTATCAGTATTTAGCTTGCCACTATTGTGGCCTTGCAGAAGGCTGACTTGGGTTTGTTGTCGGTTAGAGCTTTCTGTTTGATTTACTTAACTATGTTGCTCTCTCTCTCTCTCTCTCTCTCTCTCTCTCTCTCTCTCTCTCTCTCTCTCTCTCTCCTCTCTCTCTCTCTCTCTCTCTCTCTCTCTCTCTCTCTCTCTCTCTCTCTCTCTCTCTGTGGGGGGGGGGGGGGGAGGGGGTGCGTGGGTATGGGGGGGTGTCACTGTGTGGTGTGTGTGGTGTGAGTCTCCAAGGATAGAGACAGAGTTGTGATTGGGGTGGGTGGGGGGGTATACAAGAGATAAGATAAGAGTGATAAGAAAACATAATTTATGATTATAGTTTACCTTTCTGTTGCTTTTTCCCTTGTTATTTATACTGAATTCTTTATAATGTTTTTGCTTTATTATGCATTTCATGATAATTTAGCCCTTGCAGTGCCTCCATGTCATTAGGACCTGTTTTGGGTTGATGACATTAAGCTTGTCCAGTGTCCAGTCTCTCTCCTCTCTCTCTCTCTCTCTCTCTCTCTCTCTCTCTCTCTCTCTCTCTCTCTCTCTCTCTCTCTCTCTCTCACTCTCTCTCTCTTTAGCCCTCTCTCTCTATCTCTCTCTCTCTCTCTCAAGGACAGATTGGAAGACTAGGCGTAGCCTAAAATCTTTATCCTTGAAAAATAAAGTTAAAGTTTTCAAGTTTTCAAGTTTTCAAGTTTTCTCTCTCACTCTCTCTCTCTTTAGCTCTCTCTCTTTCTCTGTCTCTCTCTCTCTCTCTCTCTCTCTCTCTCTCTCTCTCTCTCTCTCTCTCTCTCTCTCTCTCTCTCTCTCTCTCTCTCTCTTCTCTCTCTCTCTCTCTCTCTCTCTCTCTCTCTCTCTCTCTCTCTCTCTCTCTCTCTCTCTCTCTCTATCTCTCTATCTCTCGAGGGCATGGTGTACGAAAGCTTATGCTTATCTATTAACCCTCAATAAACATTCGTATTCGTATTCGTATTCGTATTCGTATCTCTCTCTCTCTTTCGCCCACTCTCCCATCAAACACACGCAAAGACAGACAGACAGACAGACAAACAGACGCATAATAACTAAGAGATGCGCACACACACAGACGCATGGATAGAACATCTAAACAGATATATCACATGGTCAGTTCCACGATCGCAGGCTCACTAGACTGCGACTCACTGATAACGGACGATGCAACAAAACCGTGTCTCTCTGTCTCTCTGTCTCTCTGTCTCTCTCTCTCTCTCTCTCTCTCTCTCTCTCTCTCTCTCTCTCTCTCTCTCTCTCTCTCTCTCTCTCTCTCTCTCTCTCTCTCTCTCTCTCTCTCTCTCTCTCTCCCAAAAGCGCTTCATGACTCATGGCACATGTCATAATATTATCCCACCCATAGCACATCCGGAGTTTGAATGTTTGTTGACTAGAGAAGGAGCATGCAAACATCAAGTTCCACTTCACTTTACGCAGACTCATAACACGACTAAACGTTTTTATTCTTCAAAATCTCCATAATTATGTAGCTTAATCTTGTTCTGCTGTGAATCATCTCCTTGTTCGTTGTCTTCTTCTTGCTATTCTTGTTGTTGTCCTTTGCCGATCTACGATCGCAAAGGAGTATGTTTTCGTTCGTGTATGTTTCTTTGTTGTTTTTGTTGTTTTTTGTCTGTTTGTTTGTTGTTGTTTTTTCTGTCTGTCCCAAGGATATATCCCGAACCGCTTGACCGAATCGCTTCACATTTTGTGTGGTGGTGTGTCACCATGAGAGGAAGGCATCCGCGTAACAATTTCGCCGCCGTGACCTTGACCTTGTTGTTGTTGCTGTTTTGTTCTTCTTCTTCTTCTTCTTCTTCTTCTTCTTCTTCTTCTTCTTCTTCTTCTTCTTCTTCTTCTTCTTCTTTTTCTTCTTCTTCTTCTTCTTCTTCTTCTTTTAGTTAATACAGTTTTCTTTTACTTTTGGATTTTTTGTTTGGGCAGAAATGTAAAAACGCCTTCAGCAATGATAGTTCTTAACCCCCAAATCAACAATTAATCAATCAATCAATCAATCAATCAATCTTCTTGTTCTTCTTCTTCTTGTTCTTGTTCTTGTTCTTCTTCTTCTTCTTCTTCTTCTTCTTCTTTTTCTTCTTCTTCTTCTTCTTCTTCTTCTTCTTCTTCTTCTTCTTCTTCTTCTTCTTCTTCTTCTTCTTTTCGTCGCCTTTCTCCTCTTTCTCCTCGTTGTGTTTCTTGTTCTTGTTTTTCGCCTACCCCACATCC
>CM065696.1:8213529-8223529 GCA_017654935.2 Phymorhynchus buccinoides | reverse complement strand
GGTCATTCTCTAGGTCACTCCACACAAAGGTGCGTCACTGACCTAGTGTCCTGAGGGAATTCCCGAAAGACCGGTTCATAAACCCAGTGCCCTGTGAGAATTCCCAGAGGAGGACTCCTTTGACCATTGCCAGCAATCTGCATCTGCAGCACCATTGATTTCTGCTTTCTCCTTGGCACCGTGTGTCTGTGATCGTTGTGGAATATATGAATGCATGATTAAGAATTATTGACTGGATGGCTACATGACTTACTGGCTAGATGGGTGGATCAATGGATCAGCTGATGGATAGGTGTATGAATGAATGAATGCATGCATGAATAAGAAATAACCTTTCAGTTGAACAAATGAACACTGGTTTAACCCCTTGACTGCCAGAGAAAAATAAAGAAAAAATCATTGGTCAAATCATGCCATGAAAAAGACAACTGATAGAGCCAATCTAGCAAAATGGTCTGGGGACATAACTCTCTTGATTGTGTTAGAGCAAAAGCCAGCATATCAGAGTTATTCCTCTTCATCTGATGACATAATCAGTGATGTCATCAAGTCAGTATGTGATACGTTGGTGGCAGTTAAGGGGTTACTTCGATTAGGCCATTACCTATCCATAAGAAACAGGGTCAAAGTACAAAAAGGCAGTCCAAATAACAATAGACCAGAAACAACACAATATGGTTCACTTTCCAAATACTCACCCATGTAGTCATGCGTTTCCATCTACGAAGAGAATAGAAATACATAACGCTCACTTTAAAAAACAAAAACAAACAAAAAACCGCTAACTTATGAAATTGAAACACGGATACATTACACAAAATATTGGTATAGAATCGACCAAGTTCACGCAAATATTTCAGTCTGATATAATCATATAGCACCTTTTAGTTTCTCAGTAATGTTGGGATGTATCGGGCGTACTCTTTTGATAAATAGTGGACAACATGTGGATGTGACGGACGGGACCAATATATAGATATAGGGCTTAAAATGATGACTGTCTTCATAATTATTACGACTAGCAATCGCCCCGTGGCAGTTAATTCCCGTGGCAGTTTGAACCCCATGGCAGTATTGAACAATACTGGAGGCAATGCCCGGAGGCAGTGTTAAACCAGTAAAGTCCCGATTTTTTAATAATACAGATACGTGTAGTGTCATCCCCTTGTAATCTCCACTGCCCCCCCCCCCCCCCCCCATCCCTCCGCCCACCCACCCCCTACCCCACCCATAACCAGCTGGCTGACCTACTCGTCACCCCAGCACGTGTGAACCATGGTCTCATGCCCACAGCAGTCCCCCCCCCCCCCCTTTAATAACAGCACGTTTGGACATATGTCGTTTCGCCTAGTGAGCGAAACTGTAAATTGGCGCATTTATGAACGGATGCTGTTCACATTTCCTGCCATGCTTTGCCCGGGTCATAGCAAGCCTGGCAGCAAATTTGAGGCGATTCGGTTAAGAAACGGCGGAGTTATTCGTGAAAAGGTGAAGCGGCGTCTAGCGCGCGCGTTTCTGAACCGATTCGCTTCCGGTTTGGCACACGGATCGTGCCCGGCCCCGGACATCTTTCGGCCAAATTCGAAGGCAATCGGCCCAGAAACGCCGGAGATACGGGCGCCGAGAGGCCGGCGGATGCGCGTTTCGCGCATTTGTGAAACCTCGCAAATGACACGGCCGCCTCGGTTGCACACACACACACACACACACACACACACACACACGGACGGACAGTTGGCTTTTTACTATATGATGATCTCCAATATGCTGAAAACAATATAAAATGAAAAAAAGCCTTTGGCTGCTTTAATGATAATGGGAAGAAGACGAACAGAGGGGAATGAGAGAGAGAGAGAGAGAGAGAGAGAGAGAGAGAGAGAGAGAGAGAGAGAGAGAGAGAGAGAGAGAGAGAGAGAGAGAGAGAGGGAGGGGGGGGGGGGGGGCAGTGACAAAGAGAGAGAGAGAGATCTGTTTATATTTATGATACCCTGTTCTACACTAACAGGGATGCGGGGAATTTGCCCATGATAATCATTCCCTTCTGAAGAGTTCCCAGCTGTGGGGCTACTGAGGTCTACCGGGAGGAACGGTCACCGAGCCGTGAAATGGAACATGGCCACTGTGTGAGGGAGGCTTTGCTTTGGCGGGAGACGGCATTATTACTGTAGCCAACCCTATGCTATATCATCACCTGGTAAGGATCTCACACAGAGCGAGAGAGAGAGAGAGAGAGAGAGAGAGAGAGAGAGAGAGAGAGAGAGTGGAGAGAGAGAGAGAGAGAGAGAGAGAGAGAGAGAGAGAGAGAGAGAGAGAATGCGAATGTTTATTCAGTTCAGGCCTAGGCCCCTCACTGAAGTGAGAGAGACAGAGAGAGAGAGTGAGAGAGAGAGAGAGAGAGAGACAGACAGAGAGAGAGAGAGAGGGGGGGGGGGGGGCGTGCGAATGTTTATTCAGTTCAGGCCTAGGCCCCTCACTGAAGGGGTGTCAAGTAATACAATGCATGTTAATATAAATACATAAACAGCCATAATTACGATCATCATCATCATCATCATCACTTCAAAACTAACTGATTTTCTTTCATCTCTCTCTCTCTCTCTCTCTCTCTCTCTCTCCTCTCTCTCTCTCTCTCTCTCTCTCTCTCTCTCTCTCTCTCTCTCTCTCTCTCTCTCTCTCTCTCTCTCTCTCTCTCTCTCTCTCTCTCTCTCTCTCTCTCTCTCTCACCTCTCTGATGTTGATGCTCTGACTACCATGTCGTTGCTATATTACTGTTAATCGTTGTTTCTGTAGCGATGTTCCTGTGTCTCAATGTTCATGTATAGCATTAGTTATGTAATGCATGCTTAGAACCAAGGACAGAATGGAAGAATAGGCCCAGCCTAAATTATTATCCTTGTAAAATAAAGTGTCTGAGTCTCTCTCTCTCTCTCTCTCTCTCTCTCTCTCTCTCTCTCTCTCTCTCTCTCTCTCTTCTCTCTCTCTCTCTCTCTCTCTCTCCTCTCTCTCTCTCAATCCTTCTTGTTGGTTAAGCAAACAAGCAAACAACATTCTTTCTAAAACACCACTGAGGGAGTGAAAAAAACATGACGTAAAAAATAAAACAAAACGAAAACAAATCAGCAAAACATGTTTCAAAGTTTCAAAGAAAAAAAGCACAATCTCAATATGGATAAATATTAACACAAAGGCCCGAAAAACAGGAAATGACAAGGAACGTCAACACAGTGATACAAGCGGTTGCCGAGACAACGGATTCCGAACTAGTCAGTTCCATGACAAGTTCAATTGTGTGTGTGTGTGTGTTGTGTGTGTGTGTGTGTGTGTGGTGTGTGTGTGTGTGTGTGTGTGTGTGTGTGTGTGTGTGTGTGTGTGTGTGTGTGTGTGTGTGTGTGTGTGTGTGTGTGTGTGTGTGTTTCTGTGTGTGTAGGTGTATTGTTTGAGTGTATTTGTATATGCTGGTAACTTCACCACAAGTACATACAAAAATGAAACAAAGAAATAACGAATATATAAAAAGGGGGTGGGGGTGGTGGTGGTGGTGGGGGGGGGGGGGGGTGTGGGGTGGGGGGAGGGGGTCGGTAATGACATAATAGGATTAAAACGAGAAAAAGAAAACAGAAGGGAAAACACAGCAACAATAGTCTGCAAAAGTGTGTCAATAAAACATTTGTTTAAACAACAACAACAACAAAACAATAGTCGTTGAGCATCATTATGCATCATTATTTTTTAGAATTATTATTTTTGTTGTATTTTTATTTATTTATTTCTTAGGTCACTGTACTATTAAAAAAATCTGTCTTGCTTAATATTTTCAAGTTCAAGTTCAAGAATACCTTAATATCTCCAAAAGATAAATTCAGGGATCCTTCTTCGCTAGTTACAAGAGAGAGAGAGAGAGAGAGAGAGAGAGAGAGAGAGAGAGAGAGAGAGAGAGAGAGAGAGAGAGAGAGAGAGAGAGAGAGAGAGAGAGAGAGAGAGAGAGAGAGAGAGAGAGAGAGAGAGAGAGAGAGAGAGCGAGAGAGAGAGAGAGAGAGAGAGAGAGAGAGAGAGAGAGAGAGAGAGAGAGAGAGAGAGAGAGAGAGAGAGAGAGAGAGAGAGAGAGAGAGAGAGAGAGAACGAACGAACGAACCAACGAAAACATTTTTTTATTGAGGAAAAAAGAGTAAGCACACAATGGGCTTTTTTACATCTTGCCCTCAAAGAGAGAGAGAGAGAGAGAGAGAGAGAGAGAGAGAGAGAGAGAGAGAGAGAGAGAGAGAGAGAGAGAGAGAGAGAGAGAGAGAGAGAGAGAAATACGAAATACGAATGAAATACGAATGTTTTATTGAGGGTAAAAAGGATAAGCTACAATAGCTTCTTTACACCTTGCCCTCTCACTCACACATTCATACCATGCATCAAGCAAAGAAAATTTGACATAAAACAATCAAGTCAAGAAAATGGAACAAAAATTGGCACATGAAATAATTGAAAAAGAAATCAAAAATGGGATTTAAAGCAAACATGGATAATACTTAACAATGGTGAACTTGAATTGGTAGTTTAAATTGAGTACGAAAAAAGGGAAACCATTTTGAGACAATGACAATTTTTCAGAATAAACCCAATTTTAAGGAAAAAAAAAACCAAAAAAAAAAAAAAAAAACATTATATGATAACATGGGAATATGAGAGAGGGACAGAGAGAGAGAGAGAGAGAGAGAGGAGAGAGAGAGAGAGAGAGAGAGAGAGAGAGAGGAGAGAGAGAGAGAGAGAGAGGAGAGAGAGAGAGAGAGAGAGTGAGAGAGAGAGAGAGAGGAGAGAGAGAGAGAGAGATTGATTTATAAGAATCTAGGCATAGCTGATGGCATTAGTAACGTTTGAAGTAAAACTCATTAATTATCATTAGTAATAAACAAGATTGTCTATTAGGAGCTTGTGATAAGATTTTCGAAAGGAAAAGACGCTAGTTCTATTTTTTAGATAATCAGGGAGGTCGTTCCACAGTTTACCACCAGAGAATGTAAGGGATGATTTATATAGATCTGTTCTGGGGCGGGGCATTGTTAATTTGGTTTTGCTTCGAATTGTATGGACTTTAAATTTAGTAATAAGATATTTTGGTGCTAGCTTATTTATGATCTTGTACATAAGGGTACCTTTATTTAGTAGGCATTTCAAATCAAATGGTAGAATGTTAAGTTCTTTATAGTCATTGGTTTCTAGGGATGACGATTTAAGGAGTATGAGTTTAAGAGAGCGTTTATATAGTCTTTCAACATGTTTGAGTGTGTTTTTACTAGCTGAATCCCAACATGTTGATGCATAATCAATATCAGGTTGGATATAGGCATGGAAAAAAGTCTACGAGTATGTTGATCTAAAAAGTGTTTAATTCTATTGAGCTGAAATACTTTTTTTGAAATTTTCTTGGACAGAATGTCCATGTGTTTTGACCAGGATAAGTTGTTGTCAATGTATACGCCGAGTAATTTGTGTGAAGTAACTTCTTCTAGAGGCTTTTCATAGATAGTCGGTGTTCTTAATTGATTTTTAAAGTTTTGCCTCTTTTGTCTTGTTGTGATTAACATGAATTTAGACTTTTTGGGGTGTAAGGCCATATGATTTTGCTCTGCCCAGTCAACTAGATTATTAATGTCACTCTGCAATCCAGAACAGATTGAATCAGCATTTTTGCCATTTGTATACACTGTGGTGTCGTCTGCAAAAAGCTCACACGATGAAATAAGATGAAGGGGGAGGTCATTTATATAAACGGTGAAGAGTATAGGTCCTAAGACTGAGCCTTGGGGAACTCCATAATTGACTGATTGAAATGAAGATGTAATAGTATCTTTTGGAGACGGTTTGTCGTCTGTCAGATAGAAAGGACGAAACGAGGGCGATAGAATCTTGAGTTAAACCATACAATGATAGTTTTTTCAATAGAAGGCCATGATCAATAACATCAAAGGCCTTAGCAAAGTCGACGAGAATGGCACCGGTGAGACACAGCTGTTTCGGGAGGAACATTTAGTTTATCTATATTTTCAGAAGTTGTTTCAAGCCAACTTTAGTTTACCATAAGTTGCTTTTCATAAATTACAATCACGAATATGTTGTAGTATGTGACTAAATTACTTATATTCAGTGGATATTGCTAGATGTTCACTCATGGGCAATTTTATTTATGTTTGTGTATTATTCAAGAACATTTTCTACTAAATATGTTGTATGATACTGCTCAACAAAATAAGTTTTTACCATAAATCTGATGGAAGAAAGATATTAAAAATACAATGAAGAACACACAGCCCAAATATTTTTACAAGCAAAAGCTTGGTGCAGTTTTTATCTAAGATTTATAAATTCAGTCTTTTAACTAAATAGCTTGATTTTGTATGGGGTGGAACAGCTGTGGAGAAGGTCATTGTTAATATTGGAATGCCACTGTTCGATTAGATTAGTGAGTACTGTTTGGCAGTAATGGTTTTCTCTAAAGCCACTTTGGTTACAATGGAAAAGATCATGTGTGGTAAAGTATGTTTGAAGGTTACGTTTTAAATGCTTTTCTAGAGGTTTGGAGAGGTTAGACAAGATAGAGATAGGTCGGTAGTTTGACGGATCTTGGGGGTCACCAGATTTATATAGTGGTATCACCTTGGCATCTTTAAATAATTGGGGATAACAGCATTTCTCAATACAAAGGTTATAAATATAGGTAAGACAGTCAGTGATAATAGGCGCAGATAGCTTTAAGATATAGTTATCAATATGATCTAAACCGCAACATTTAGAATGCTTGAGTTGAATTAATTCTTGGTATACCTCATGTACAGCCATAAACTGGAAACTGAGTTTAGGGACCTAATTTTTTGGAGTCACAGTACTCTTTCAGTAACAATAGATCGTTAGAAGCCTAGTTCGGTCGGCTAGTATCGTTTTATCAGCTATGGTACAGAAATGATTGTTGAGTTCTTCAACAGATAGATCGTTTGACAAGGGCGTACTGTGTGTTGAAGATTTGCAGGATAATTGGTTAATTGCTTTCCAGATAGATTTTGAGTCTTTTTTAGATTGAATAA
Source organism: Phymorhynchus buccinoides (assembly GCA_017654935.2). NCBI lineage: Eukaryota > Metazoa > Mollusca > Gastropoda > Neogastropoda > Raphitomidae > Phymorhynchus > Phymorhynchus buccinoides. The sequence continues at coordinate 8,216,462 of CM065696.1, read as the reverse complement.
GATCGCCAAAATACTTTTTTTTGGCAACTCGCTTCATGTTTGTTATTTTGTTTCGCTGCTTTTTAAAAGCTACATCCTTACCAGTTGTTTGTACTAAGCTTTCACGAGTCTTTATTTCCGCATTTATATTATCGTTTAACCATGGGGGTTTACCTTCAGGCTTGACACGTTTGGTTATAAAAGGGGCATGTTTATCGTATATTGGGATGAAGGTATTATACCACTTTTCAAGGGCTTTATTTGGGTCATTGTACTGAAAAACAATAGAAAAGTCGGCCATACATAAATCATATAAGAATTGCTCAGGGTTAAAGGATTTATAGCTACGAAATGCTACACATCTATGAGAACATTTGGGGATTCTGATGCCTTTTTTTGACCACGTTAAGCATATGGGGAAGTGATCGCTTAACCCGAAGACAGGAACAGACGTTTCAACTATGTGACCAGGATTGGTGACGTATATATGGTCAATGAGTGTTTGGGTCTGTAGTGTTATTCTTGTGGGGTTATTAAGTAATTGAGACATATTATAAGATTCATAGAGACGTTTCCAGTTATCATGGATTTTAAGAAGATCAATATTCAAATCACCTAGCAATATGATGTCGGTATAGGATAAGGAAACATTGTCCATCATTGCTCCCCTGAAACAACAAGCAGAGAGAGAGAGAGAGAGAGAGAGAGAGAGAGAGAGAGAGAGAGAGAGAGGAGAGAGAGAGAGAGAGAGAGAGAGAGAGAGAGAAGAGGAGAGAGAGAGAGGAGAGACAGACAGAGAGACGAGGAGAGACAGACAGACAGACAGACAGAGGATAGTCGGCGGCGGCCTCCTTTCATCTCACAAGATGGTGGCTTTGTAGCGCGGTGGAATCTCTCATGTCTTCCGTTCGGCGTTGACTACACGGAGCATTTTTCTTGAATGGCTAAAAAAAAAAGGCCAAATCTGGAGTGGCAGTCTCCTCCACACCGGATGCCGGCGAACAGGGAAGGTGATCTGACTGATGAGGCAGCTCTGGCTTCCCTTCCTTGCGGCCCTTCTGTCTAGCGAGCTGATCCGCTCTGTTGGCTTCAGCTAGGACAGGCCCTTTGTCCTGGCGACCGCTCTCCAGTTCTCGAGGGTGACTGCAGCGTTTCTCCAATTATTGAAATCGATGCCTTGGCTCTTCAAGTCCCGTTTACCCCCCGTGGGGATACCAGGGGAGTCTTTGGTATAAATAGTTCCCCCACCTTCTGGAAGTTCTGTGCTTGTAACTTCCTCTAAACCGTCACTCTCTTTGACTCTGCCTCTCCCCTTTGCTTACTGTCATTTACTATCTGTCTGTCTTACCAGTCCATTCACCTGCCTCTTTTTCAATAAACGCTTTCAAAAAAAAGATTTCCTCCAGCAGGAAGTCGGACATGCTGGGCCTAATTGTTTCTTACTTAGGCGCATAACGGCAGCATGACGCATCTGCGCTCATACTTGACAGGAAACTGTGTGAGCGATCGAAGAAGAAGAAAAAGAAGAAGAAGAAATAAGAAGAAGAAGTCCCGTTTACACGGATCTTGGAAGCGCAGTTGCGGGAACCCTCGCTCAGTTTCTCACAGTAGGTCCCTTGGAGTGCGCCCTACCTCCTAGCCGTGAACGTGGCCCAGCCACCTGAGGCGCCTACCGCAAAAGAGAAGGGCGTGGATGCTTGGAGGATGTCCGCACATTGGATAATCTCCGTGGGGTCACTCTGTCCTGTTACTTCACCTGCAATATGCGCCTGAGGCGACGGAGATGAAAGGCGCTGAGGCGTGTCTCTAGTTGGGCGCGCACTGTCCAGGACTCGCTGCCATAGGGACGGGTGCTGAGGGCACACGCTTGATAGACCTTCAATGTGGTTCACCTCGTTCAACAGGTGGTTGTTCCTGACACGCACACAGGATAGCGCGCGTGTGTGTGTGTGTGTGTGTGTGTGTGTGTGTGTGTGTGTGTGTGTGTGTGTGTGTGTGTGTGTGTGTGTGTGTGTGTGTGTGTGTGTGTCTGTGATTGTTGGTGCACCAATGGTGGAGTGTCTGGGTGTTGTCGGTCTAGCTGTGGTCATCGGTGTGTGTGAGATGTCTTCGTGGGTCGACGATTAACTTGATGACATGACTGAGGCTTGTTGGCGCATTGCTTACTCACCTACCTGCACGTCATAGTGTGTGTGTGTGTGTGTGTGTGTGTGTGTGTGTGTGTGTGTGTGTGTGTGTGTGTGTGTGTGTGTGTGTGTGTGTGTGTGTGTGTGTGTGTGTGTGTGTTTTGTGCTTACATGTGTGTGTGTGTGCGTGCGTGCGTGCGTGTGTGTGTATTTATATGTGCGCGCGTGTGTGTATGTGTGTGTGTGTGTGTGTGTGTGTAGACATCACGTCTCTGAAGTCACAACAGACTGGGAAAGTAAAAACAAATCTCTGTGTCACTGTTTTGCCTTTGGGTTCCATTGTCAAACCTCTATTTCTTTATGGAATAAAGCAAGCAAACACTTGGGTGGTTGTAATTTGTCTGTGACTCATGTCTGACTGCAACTAATATACCCAGCAACACGAAACTGGAAACATGCTGAGTACAGCAAATAACATTGAAGCGATTGTCTTGAAGTTTCCGTTAAGAACATGGTCACAGTTTGCCCAGCAGAGGTTATAAAGCACCGTCCTCTAACCCCCACGTTTGGCGCTGCTGTGAGCGTGAATCGCGCTCATACCGATTCCTTCTTCAAATTTGCTGCCAGGCCTTGCCCCGATAACAGCAAGCCTGACAGCAAATTTGACTATCTCGATCTCCTCTGGTCTCTCTCTCTCCCTCGGAGTTACTAAGGCCCGAACTCTCTCTCTCTCTCTCTCTCTGCTCTTCTATGCGCTCTCTCTCTCTACCTCTATCGACCTCTCATCTCTCTCTCTCTTCTCTCTCTCCTCTCTTCGCTCACTCTCTC
>CM065696.1:8206029-8208529 GCA_017654935.2 Phymorhynchus buccinoides | reverse complement strand
TCTCTCTCTCTCTCTCTCTCTCTCTCTCTCTCTCTCTCTCTCTCTCTCTCTCTCTCTCTCCCTCTCACCGCCCCCCCCCTCCCCCCACTCACACTTGACAAAGTATGCGTGCACTAATGGCTAGCTTAGTAATCAGAGTCTAAACCCCCACCCCCTCCACCCCACCCCTTTAAGAACCCACGCATGGAACATGCTGCTATCTCAGACCATCACAACGCCAAGTGTACTAAGCCTTACATCAGCTGTACATACAGCTGAACTAAGCTCTACTACTACTACTTCTACTGCTCCGTGCATCCGTCCTGTGTCTGTGTGTGTGTGTGTGGCTGTGATTTGTGCCCTGTGTGTGTGTGCGTATGCTTCACTCATTCCGCGGTTTTTCAAACCCAGTGGCTCTACTCTTCGTGCGGGACAACAGTTAGCAAAGTTTGTTTGTCACACACAGTGTCACACACACACACACACGCACTGTCACTCACGCACTTGTCTTCTTGGAGCGTGACACTGCGTGTGTGGGTTTGACATCATACACTGTGGTGCTGGTTGGAACAGAACATTCGTGACTCTATTCAGTCACATTTTGTTTGTCGTGCTTGTGGTGAGAGTGATTTTTTAAAAACGTTCTTGGAGATTCGGTTCTTGTGGGGGGTTTCTTCTCAGTGTGACGAGTTTGATTTTGTGACGACAGAGATCGATGTGTTTGAAAAAAGAAAAGATCGTAAGTTGTTGGAAAAGCTGTGTTTGTTCTATTCATTTTCCTAGATTTGCTATGTTTGTAAAATAAGTAAACTTTAGTCATTCGTAACTCTGTGGGTTGTGTGTGTGTGTGTGTGTGTGTGTGTGCGTGCGTGTGCGTGTGCGTGCGTGCGTGCGTGCGCGTGCGCGCGCGCGTGCGTGCGTGCGTGCGTGCTCGCGCGCGTGTGTGTATGTGTGTGTGTGTGTGTGAAAAGCTGTATTTTCCTCCTTGTAGAATATCTTATTTTGTTAGCCTCCCCCCCCCCCCTTTTTTTTCTTCTCTCTGTTCAACCGTTTTGGTACTTTGCATTATGCTGACCATGACAGCAATACCTTGGCGTCTCACAAACTACATTCGAATTCTAAACTTGTAATAAAAACAAACAAACAGAAAACAGGTACATAAGGCATTTACTACTGACGCAAAGAGAAATGAAGGAACAAGGAGAGGAAAAGAAGAGGGTGAAAACCAGGAGGGTAGAATAACATGTAGAACAAATACATGTGGGCATCATAGAAATAAGCAAAACAACAATTCAGTAAAATGGAAACAAATCCAGGATAACATTAAAGCTGAGAAACGGAGAAACGGGTTTTAAAGGTGGACCCTGACGGATGAGTCAGTTTTTGCAAGGAGCACGTCGAGATCACCAGAAAGACAGCCTTTTCAAGGATAGGAACACTCACTTTGCTCTGGTTTCCTAGAAATCAAACCGTCAAAACGACGATTCCTCCTTGGCGGAGATGCCTGAGAGAGAAGCCATTTTGGATGGGGTGGGAGGAGGCCAATCCCATTGTGGTTGAAGCTTTTATTTCTTTTTTTTGTAGTGCAGTAATAACAAAAAAGAAGCTATTTCCTTTGTTGTGAGCGAAACTCCTTTAGATAAACTGTATACAAAAAAATATATAAAAATAAAAAGGCTTGTATTGCGAAAATGTGCAAATAATTTGGTGTAAACTCGGGCGGCCATTAGAAAAGAGACGACACACGCCTTCTCTTTCAGTGAAAGAATTCGACTTCCAGCACCTCCGCTAAGGAGGAATCGCCGATTTGACGATTTGATTTCTAGGAAGCCAGAGCGAAGTGAGTGTTGCGATCTCTGTAAAAGGTGTTTTCATGGTGATCTCGACGTGTTTCTTGCAAAAACTCATCCGTCAGGGTCCACCTTTAACAAAGATAAGAAAGTGTGTGTGTGTGTGTGTGTGTGTGGGGGGGTGGTGATATGAATGTAAAGCTCAAACAAAAGCCTGGAGATATGAGGAATAAATAGAAGAAACGTTGAATGGATTGCATAAAATATTGACAATAAAGACAGTATGAGCAAATGAACTGCAACATAATCATTCTGGTCAGTTGTTGTTGTTAGCTTTGTCTTTCTTTAAAGACATCCCTTGTTAAGGGATGTAAAACTATGGATTATTATAGTAGACTGAAACATCTAAACCTGTTTTCTCTCAAAGGAAGAAGAATTAGGGAGGTTCTCGCTGAGGGCTTTAAAATATACAATGGTCAAGTTGAATTTTCTTTGAAAAGAAATCTTGGATTCTCTTCAATATAATCTAACAAGGAATGAATATGGTACAGTTTTATGAAAAGGTTTAATACTAATATAAGGAAAAATTGTTTCAGCATCCGTGTTGCTGACTTCTGGAATGAGTTACCTATTAATCTAGAACGTGCACCTAATACTAACACATTCAAAAACCGCTTGGATGATTCTCCTAAATATTTAAATATGTTTAGAAGCTTTGACAATTGATTTTT
>CM065696.1:8196029-8203529 GCA_017654935.2 Phymorhynchus buccinoides | reverse complement strand
TGCATAACTTACTTAGCTCTTTTAACTCATTACGGACGAATTCCGAGGATACTCGGAACAGGATGACGTCAGTCAGGGCCTAATTCAGAGTATTCTCGAAACAACGATTATTGAGCCTAAAACTTGTCTGAATCCATGGTTTCTCAATCCAAACCACGTTTTTTGAGTTACTTCTCTTCGTCACTCTTCCAGCATTTATGTTTGGCACTTCTATTTCATGTAATAATGTTACAAATGTCCACAAATCGGCCCTATGCAAGCCTCACAAAATGCTCCAACAAGTTTTCATTCACAGTAATTGATATAGGGAGGCTAGTAATTCTGATTGCAATGCAAGCAATCACGATTTTAAAGTGAAAATTAAACTTGGGTCAACCAGTAATGTTGCTGGAAATGAATTACAGACAGAGGTGAGTTTTGTTGCTCTTTGTTATTTGTTATATTTTTTTACAGGCAACCCCAGGCCAGTAATGTTTGCCTCCGGCAGCAAAGTCCTGAAGGGGTTAACTAAATGTGACACAGCGCCACGAAAGGGACATTAAGTTGCTGGGCTAGTTTCTCCCAACAGGCTTGCAAAGTCAAAAATCTCATTTTGTTTTATCATTTTTGAGTTATGGGTATTTTCGCGCTCTCTAACATCTCATCTTTCATATTCATAAAGGATAACCTTTATTATGGTATCTCAATACCCCCCAAAAAAGTGCTTTGAAATGAGTAAGTTGATGGATTTTCTTCAGCTAGGCTTAACTTTAGACTGCGGTTTATCAAAATGGCCGACAGTCACCCTACCAACTTTAAATGCTCATAACTCTAAAACAAAAATCAAAAACAAGAATGGTTCTTATATCATTTAAAATAAAATTGTTTGATTTGTTTAACTGGACCATTGTGAGAGAGTGGTCATGTTGACACTTAATGTCCCTTTCTTGGTGCTGGGTCACTAATGGGTGACCCATCTTCACAAAATGGGTCGCGTTGTCCCTGGATCACTTTCCCACTAGGGGCAATTTTAGGAGGAAAAGGGTCAAATCATCAATTTTCAGATTTTGACTTATTATTAAGCAATAGAGTTTTTTCCACCTGACAAAGAAGCATAAAAGTGTACAAGCGATACCTTCTGCCTAAAAAAGTGTTTTATATTAGAAATATATGGTGGTTAAGTACACGTATTGAAACTGTCCGGTTGCGATTTCTCATTTCGCCGATTCCTTGAGTTACGACTTCAAATGTTAATAATGTTGCATTAAATGGTCCGATTAACACAACGTTTGGTTTGCTGGAAAGTTATTTCAACGCCGAATAAAAAAGAATATTAAAAACTAAACATGACCCTTGGGACATTACGGAGACATTCTGGAGTCGGGTCACATAAATATCTCCTGTTTATTTCAATAGACGATTTTCTGGAGAGAGAAAAAATTAGGGGAGAGCACATCGTGAAAATTGGAGTTGTTTACCTCCATTACTCGGTCAAATACCATAGCAATAATGCAGCAATGGCATCGAAGCTTGAAACCGCAGGATGCGAGCCAGCGACTTGCAAACATTTTTGTTTAGAAAAATTAGGGGTGGCCAGTGTCCACAAACTGATAAAGCTAGGAAAATGTGACGCAAAAATACAAATGACATAAATTTTAGAATGACGCGCGGTGTTCTAAGTGCTGTATGTCTGATCAAACACACGAGGCCAGAGCTGGGAACTACCTGATGGTAGAGTAACTTCCCCTGTTTGACCGATTGAATTAGGCGAGATCACTCCCACACACCATGAAATCACTCCCCTTAGTTATCTCCGAACAATCCCTATTCCAGGACTGGACTGGTTTAGAATCAAACCCGATGGGTTGTATCGTATATATTGTTTACCCATGTGCCACTGTGTGACTGTGACCTTTGAGTTACTACCGTGCGAAATGTGTTCTGATCACTAACATCAGACTCACTGAGAATGCGCTCATATGGCTTACCACGCACGCACCCTTTCTGTTGTGTGTTTTAAACCTTTTTGCTATCTACAACAAACAAACAACCACACGACAAGTGTAAAGTGACGTTATTTTATTCACAAGAGACAAAGCAAAACTACTGGATATTTCGCCGAATGCGCCTTTATCAACACAGACAAACAATTAAACAGCAAACAGCAAATATAGCAAAAGGAGCAAAAAGCAGGCAACAAAAGGAGCAAAAAAAAACAAGATCAAAATTTAAAAAACCACTACTTCCCCTCTACAGTCACTACTTCCCCTCTACAGTCCAATGCGTAAATGACCCTTGGGGTATTACGGATATATTGTGGACACGGGTCACATAAATATATCTTCTGTTTATTTTAATTGTAGTCCCAATCCCGTTTTGCTATCTGTTCCGATGGTTCGTGTATCTTCCTGTTAAGAGGATTAATAACTCCATAGCATGAAAAGTCAGTGCTTGTGGACGAATATAGTTATCGTGACAAAGATACCACGACTGGAGTTAGAGCTGACAGACAAAAAAGATTCAGGTTTAATCCACTATCTGAGAAAAAATAGGGAGAAGGGTGCCTTAGGACGTGCGCACACGCACACACACACACACACACACACACACACACACACACACACACACACACACACACACAACAACACACACACACACACGCGCGCGCGCACACAGTAGATAAACACACACACACACACGCATACAAACACACACAAGCACACGCCCACACACACACGCAAGCACACACAAGCACACACACACTCACTCAAGTCTCATCTCTCTCTCTCTACTCTCTCTCTCTCTCAGTCTCTCCTCTCTTCTCTCTTTCTCTTCTCTCCTCTCTCTCACTCTCTCTCACAGACACACACACTACGACACAGACACACACACACACCACACACCACACAGCACACACACACACACACACACACACACACACACACACACACACACACACACACACACACACACACACACACACACACACTGAGAGCGAACTACAGAAAGACAGACAGACAGAGACATAGAGAGAAACAGAGACAGACAGACAGAGAGAAAAGGGAGGGAGAAAGGGGCACTTGAAAAGCACAAAACGGTTTAAGGGTAGTTAAGGGTAGAAAGAAACTGATCATCAAGTTGATGCTGTTTCGAAGGTATACAAATAACACGCATAGGCATTGAGAAAGAGAGAGGGACATTAAGTGTCAAACTAACCATTCTGAGAAAATTATACATTTGTACACTTCAGACAATTATGATACAAAAACCATTCTTGCATATTTGTCCGTTCCAGAGTTATGAGCATTTAAAGTTAGTAGGATGAGCGTCGGCCGTTTTGAGAAAACAGTGTCTAAAGTCTAACCTAGCCATTGACCTACTCGTTTTAAAACACTTATAAGACCATTTAGAGACCATATTAAAGATTATCCTTTATGAATACGATAGATAAGATGTTAGAGAACACAACAATACCCATATCTCAAAATTGACAAAATGATATTTTTGACTTTGCAAGCCTGTTGTGAGAAACTAGCCCAGCGACTTAATGTCCCTTTCGTAGTGCTGGGTCAAATTTGTACTCCCCTGTATACGAATCTGATGAAGCATATATACTTTTGAATCAGACATTTTAATTTGATTCGTATAGTAGGGTATGCATGAGTATAATGAACGACAATAGTATAATTATTTTAAGATGGAAGTATTTCACGCGAATCATGCCCCACAGACGTATTCACTGTTGGATCGCAGTTGGATAGAAATGCCACGTATGAGGCGGGCGACAGAAGCAACGATAGACAAAAACTGAGGAATACGTAATGGAAACAGATAGCATGAGTAAAGAATATATGAAAATAATATGCATGAGCAAAGAATATGTGAAAATAATATGCATGAGCAAAGAATATGTGAAAGTAATATGCATGAGCAAAGAATATATGAAAATAATATGCATGAACAAAGAGAATAATGTGAAAATAATATGCATGAGCAAAGAATATATGAAAATAATATGCATGAGCACAGAATATGTGAAAATAATATGCATGAGCACAGAATATGTGAAAATAATATGCATGAGCAAAGAATATGTGAAAGTAATACGCATGAGCAAAGAATATGTGAAAATAATACGCATGAGCAAAGAATATGTGAAAATAATACGCATGAGCAAAGAATATGTGAAAATAATACGCATGAGCAAAGAATATGTGAAAGTAATACGCATGAGCAAAGAATATGTGAAAATAATACGCATGAGCAAAGAATATGTGAAAATAATACGCATGAGCAAATAATATGTGAAAATGATATGCACGAGCAAAGAATATGTGAAATAATACGCATGAGCAAATAATATGTGAAAATGATATGCACGAGCAAAGAATATGTGAAATAATACGCATGAGCAAAGAGTGTGAAAACAGTTTGTTGAATAACATTGCACCGTGTGAAAGTAACACTAAGCAAAGCGGGTAGAATCAGAAATGTCTTCGATGTATGGATCGCCACAAGCTGTTAGAACGGGAAACCAAATACTTTTCTCATTAGAGAAGACAGAGAGAAAGATAAGGCGAACAGTCACATCAATGGGAGCTGACATCTTTTTGATCTTGTCTTCTTTTAGTCTTTCTTCAGCTTGCAGGGAAAAACAATTGAGGGTGAGAATGAGGAGAAAGAAGAGGAGGAAGAAAAAAAGATAAATACCTTCTTCTTCTGCTTCTTCTTCTTTTTCTTCTTCTTCTTCTTCTTCTTCTTGTTCTTTTTGTTCTTCTTCTTCTTCTTCTTCTTCTTCTTTTTCTTGTTCTTCTTTCTTCTTCTTCTTTCGTTTCTTGTTCTTATTCTTCTTCTTCTTCTTCTTCTTCTTCTTGTTCTTCTTCTTGTTCTTCTTGTTGTTTCTTGTTGTTGTGTGTTGTTGTTGTTGTTGTTGTTGTTGTTGTTGTGTTGTTGTTGTTGTTGTTCTTCTTCTTCTTCTTCTTCTTCTTCTTCTTCTTCTTCTTCTTCTTTCTCTCTTCTTCTTCTTCACTTAAACTTCTTCTTCTTCTTCTTCTTCTTCTTCTTCTTGTTCTTTTCTAATTCTTCTTATTCTTCTTCTTCTTCTTCTTTTTGTTCCTTTTTCTTCTTCTTCTTATTCTTCTTCTTCTTTCTTCTTCTTCTTCTTCTTCTTCGTTCTTCTTCTTTCTTCTTCTTCTTCTTCTTCTTCATTGTTCTTCTGGTTCTTGGCTTCTTCTTCTTCTTCTTCTTCTTCTTTTCTTCTTCTTTTCTTCTTCTTCGTCTTCTTCCTTCTTCTTTTCCTCTTCTTTTCTTCTTCTTCCTTCTTCTTCTTACTTCTTCTTCTTATTCTTCTTCTTCTTCTTCTTCTTCTCTCTTCTTCTTTATCAGTCATCGTTATTCATCATCATCGTTATGTTTCAAAACGTGTCAAAATGTTTTCGTTGTTTTTGTTTTAATTTATAAAAAAAAAAAACCACCATTGTTCGTCATCTCCTATGCCTTCTTCTGTCTTTATCTTTCCCCTTTTTTTCTGTTTCCTCTTTACTTTCAAAGATTTGTTGAAATCGTTAGATCGCTTCTCTTCATTTGCACAACCCCCCCCCCCCCCCCACCCCCACCCCCCACCCAACGCCTCTTCTCTCTCTCTTTTTTGTTCTCCATTTGAAATTATGTATTGTCGTAATCTTCACACATCTTTCGTGTTAGCTACTTTGTCCTTTATCATGTCTTTGTCTCCCGTTTATGCTCTTACAAATAGATTGTTAGCCTGAATGTTCTTTGTATCAATTTTCTTACAATTAAAGAGAAACGTTGATGTCACCATTAGTGCTATTTCTTTTCCATTCTATTCTTGAATGAAATATGCCTCTCCTTCCTTACTCCTTCCTTTCGTTCTTCTTTCCTTTCCTCCTTCTTTCCCTTCTTCTTCCTTCCATTCTTTCTTCGTTCCCGTCCTTCCTCTATTCCTTTCTTCGTTCGTTGTGGTTCCATTCCTTCCTTCTTTTCCTTCTTTCCTTCTTTCCTCTTACCCTTCCTCCCTTCCTTCCTTTTTTTTTTTTTTTTTTCTTCCTTTCCTCCCTCTCCTTTAATTCCATTCCTTCCTTTTTTTTCTTCTTCCTTCACCGATCCTTCCTTCTCCTTCCTTCTTCCTTCTTTAATCCTTTCCTTCCCTTTCTCTTTGCTTCCTGCCCTTTCTTTTCCTTCCACTTCCTTTCTTAGTGAGGTTTCTTTCCCTTCCTTCCTGCTTTCCCCTTCCGTCCGTTCCTTCCTTCCTTCCTTTACTTCCCATATTCCTTAATTCTATTTGTAGGATTTAATCCAATAGGATTCATTCATTTGCTTCTTCTTTTCACGTTCCTTCCATTACGCTATCCTGTCCTTTCTTCTTTCTTGAATATAAAATTTCTTTCTTCCAGTGGCTTTCTTTCTTCCTTTCCTTCATTTCTTCCTTCCCTGAAATCCTTCCATTCCCTAATTGCCTTCATTTATTTCTTCCTTCCTTTCCTTCTTTCTTCTGACCTACCTTCCTTTCTTTCCCTTCTCCTTAAACCTTCTTCACCTTACTTCCTGTCTTCCATTAACTTCCTTTCTTGCTTTATTTCTTCCTTCCTTTCCTTCATGAAATTCTTTCTTCCTTCCTTCCAAATTCCCTGTCTTTAAAATCCAGTCCTTCCTTCCCTTTATTTCCTTCATTCCTTAAGACTCTCGTTCTTTCTTTCAGTCTTTCCGTCTTTCCTTCCATACTACCTTCCTTTCTTCCTTCCTTCCCTTCTTCCTTCCTTCCTTCCTTTCTTCCTTCCTTCCTTCCTTTATTTCTTCTTTCCTTCCTTCCTCACTTTCCTCCCTTCCTTACTGAGCCTATTCCCTTCCTTCCTCACTTCCTTTCCTTCATCCTTCCTCACTTTTTCACATCCTTCCTTCTAACTTCTTCCTTGCCCCTTCATCCCGCTTCTTCTTCTCTATTTTTTTTTCTTCCTTCCTTTCTTCCTTTCTTCCTTTCTTTCGGTCATTAGTTTTCTTTCTTTCTCTCTATTTCCTATAAGGTGATCATTATCCTTCTTGTTAACATTAGTCTTCTCTTTCTTTTTGCTCATTCTGCCCTATCTTGTCTCCTTCGTCTTCTTCGTCTTTAGTATTCATTTAGTTTCCTTTAATTATAAAACAAAATAAAATACTGATGATCCTAGTTAGAATGATCCTTTAATTGAATAGCAAGAATTACAAAGCAGAAAAAAAGCGATGCTAACAAATTAGTTCTAAGGGATACAGAGAGACAAGGAGATGAGAGTAGAAAAAGCAACCCAAATACCAAGATGAAGAAACAGAAAGACATAGAAACAGACAGAGAGAGAGAGAGAGAACACTGAACACTGAAAATGTTTTAATGCACATTGGCCTTAGGCCACAATACATATGAGAGAGAGAGAGAGAGAGAGAGAGAGAGAGAGAGAGAGAGTATAGAGAGAGAGAGAGAGAGAGAGAGAACTCGAACTCCGAAATGTTTTAATGATTTAGGCCCACATC
>CM065696.1:8163529-8173529 GCA_017654935.2 Phymorhynchus buccinoides | reverse complement strand
GGAAGAAGGTGTGAAAGGAAGATGAAGAGATGGGAGGGAGGTGGGGGAGGGAGGGGGGAATGAAGGGCTAGGGGTGGAGAGTGTGTGGGGGTGGGGTGGGTGGGTAAGTATATAGAGTCCATCTGCTGTCACAGTCTAGAGCAAAGACCAAAACAGGCTGCAATGCCAGAACCATACAATATTACCCCGTGGACTGGATTGTATGTCCTGCAGGTGGGGACTTACAGCAAGTCTGACTCGTGCGCTTTATGTATGTGAGGAAAAAACAAACGACAGTGTCAAATCGACGAGAGCATGGAAAGTCCCACTTCCTGGTATGAACCAACATGATAGCTAACGTTTACTGAGTTCATCATCTTACACACTTCGCCCCCCCCCCCCCCCCCCTCCATAAAAAAAACACCCCCAAAAAACCAACACCAGTATAGCGCTGCACAAGCGGTGACACATTCTCCAGGTAGGAACATCCCTACTTTCACAGTTTGTGTGACTAGAAAAACACTGTCATGCCATACAATGTCATGTCATACCGTACCACATCATACCATACCATATCATACCAATCCATGCAATGCCATACCATACCATACCATACCACAACATACCATACCATACCATACCATACCATACCATACTGTACCATACCACACCATGTCATACCATACCGTACCACACCATACCGTACCATATTATATCATATCATGCCATACCACAACACACCATAACATACCATGCCACACCTTACCATACTGTACCATATTATACCATACCATACCGTACCACACCATACCATACCACACCAGGCCATACCATGTCATACCATACCATACAATACCATACCATACCATACCATACCATACCACACCACACCATACCATACCATACCATACCATACCATACCATACCATACCATACCATACCATACCATACCATACCATACCTTACCATACCATACCATACTATACCATACCATACCACACCACACCATACCATACCATACTATACCATACCATACCATACCATACCATACCATACTATACCATACCATACCACACCATACCATACTATACTATACCATACCATACCATGCAATACCATACCATACCACACCACACCATACCATACCATACCATACCATACCATACCATACCATACAATACAATCAAACCTCAATTTGAAGAGTTCCAAAAATGACAGGAAAGATCAATCTTAATATAAATATAAATTGGTGGGGTATTGGTTATAACAGAGGTCATTTGTACAGTAAGATTGAACACCCGTGCAAAACAATCGATCTTAAATGAGATAATAGGTCTTCTGATCGGGGTCTGACTGTATCGATATTCAATATTCCAATCGGTGCTCAGTCCCCAGCTGTCAGAGCTTTGTAGCAAGTTAGCAACCACTACGTCACCCAACAGGCTTGTGTTAGGGAGATAGAACCAACATGAGTGCCTGGTGTGTGTGTGTGTGTTACTCAATTTAATGTCCTTCCAATAAAAGTGATTCAGACAAAATTATATTGTGTTGTGATGTTGGTGTGGAGAGTGTGTGTGGATGTGCCTGTGAGTGTGTCTAAGCAAGTAAGTAACAGGATAGCTGTGCAGGCTTAATCATAACTCCCCCCACCCCCCACCTCATTAAAATGCCGTACACTTAAAGAATATAACCGAACAATGAACTTGCTAAACATAAATATTAAGTGAACTATTTAATAAGGAATTTACAAACTGATCAAGAATAGAATAATTGTTTAGAACTGGTAGAGACAATGGTGTCGATCCATCAGTAAAACCATCAATACCCGAATTCTTCTAAAAGTTGTCTTGCTCATGGACATGAATCAGTAAATGACTGACACCCAAAGATTCTGGCACACATGCATTTAAACATTATTGCAATATTTAGTATTAAATGAATTCAACCGAAGTCTATGGACCAGACTTTCAATCTCCCTGGACGAGAAAGTAACATGTTTGTGTCATGTTTTCCCGTTGCATCTATCAGTACATGTGATAATGATAGATGAGTTCCTGAGACATGGTGACGGTGCCATCTAAATCGCGCCTCTTTTAATTACCCCTATAGCGAATTGCGCCTGTGTCA
Organism: Phymorhynchus buccinoides; assembly: GCA_017654935.2. Lineage (NCBI taxonomy): Eukaryota > Metazoa > Mollusca > Gastropoda > Neogastropoda > Raphitomidae > Phymorhynchus > Phymorhynchus buccinoides. The sequence goes on along the minus strand of CM065696.1, from coordinate 8,171,423 downwards.
ATTGCGCTCATTGTAGTCATCTTGCTCATCAATTGCGCTCATTGTGTCATCAATTGCGCTCAGTAGTCATCACTTGCGCTCATTGTAGTCATCAATTGCGCTCATTGTAGTCATCAATTGCGCTCATTGTAGTCATCAATTGCGCTCAACCGTAGTCATCAATTGCGCTCATTGTAGTCATCAAATTGTAGTCATCAATTGCGCTCATTGTAGTCATCAATTGCGCTCATTGTAGTCATCAATTGCGCTCATTGTAGTCATCATTGCGCTCATTGTAGTCATCAATTGCGCTCTTTGTAGTCATCAATTGCGCTCATTGTAGTCATCAATTGCGCTCATTGTAGTCATCAATTGCGCTCATTGTAGTCATCAATTGCGCTCATTGTAGTCATCAATTGCGCTCTTTGTAGTCATCAATTGCGCTCATTGTAGTCATCAATTGCGCTCATTGTAGTCATCAATTGCGCTCATTGTAGTCATCAATTGCGCTCTTTGTAGTCATCAATTGCGCTCATTGTAGTCATCAATTGCGCTCATTGTAGTCATCAATTGCGCTCATTGTAGTCATCAATTGCGCTCATTGTAGTCATCAATTGCGCTCATTGTAGTCATCAATTGCGCTCATTGTAGTCATCAATTGCGCTCATTGTAGTCATCAATTGCGCTCATTGTAGTCATCAATTGCGCTCATTGTAGTCATCAATTGCGCTCTTTGTAGTCATCAATTGCGCTCATTGTAGTCATCAATTGCGCTCATTGTAGTCATCAATTGCGCTCATTGTAGTCATCAATTGCGCTCATTGTAGTCATCAATTGCGCTCATTGTAGTCATCAATTGCGCTCATTGTAGTCATCAATTGCGCTCATTGTAGTCATCAATTGCGCTCATTGTAGTCATCAATTGCGCTCATTGTAGTCATCAATTGCGCTCATTGTAGTCATCAATTGCGCTCATTGTAGTCATCAATTGCGCTCATTGTAGTCATCAATTGCGCTCATTGTAGTCATCAATTGCGCTCATTGTAGTCATCAATTGCGCTCGTTGAAACGGCGGACATGGTCCTTGAGGAAACGTCCTCATGGAAGTTTTACATACATTTGTTTCAGATGATAGAGCTAGCATTGCTTATAAAAGATACAGAAAACAAAAATCAAACAGCTTTTTCTGTATTTCTTCTTCTGCGTTCGCTCAGACAGTTCCCTGTCATGAGCATAGATGCGTCATGCTGCCGTTATGCGCCTAACTAAAAAATAGTTAGGCCCAGCGTGTCCGACTTCGGCTGAAGAAATCTCTGTAAGAATTCATAGAATAAGAAAAAGGCAGGAGAATGGACCAGTGACATAGAAAGATAGCAGATGACAGTAAGCAAAGGGAAAAGGCAGAGTCAAAGAGAATGACAGAATTAGAGGAAGTTGCAAGCACAGAACTTCCAGAAGGTGGGGGGACTATTTGAACAAAAGACCCCCCGGTATTCCCACGAGGGATTTTCTGCATTTTATTTGATAGTAATCTGAAGTTTAACTTCTAAGGTACATTAATTGCGAAAACCAGGCGCAATTGATAGTCATACCCGGATGGAAGCAAATGTGTGATGTTCAAATTGGTGCAATTGAGTGGTTCTCCTCAGGCAGCTGGATTTCCCTGCTGTCCTCCTGCTGTCTAGGGGTCCTGGTGAGGCTTCCCCGGTTGATTGGAGCAGGAAGGAGGGTGCGGGGGGCTGCGGAGAGTGTATGTTTCGTGAAGCCCTGATAATCATCTCTCGGAAATGGGAGTCTAGCTGACACAGAGAGAGAGAGGGACAAAGAGAGAGAGAGGGGGAGAGAGAGAGAGAGGGGGGGGAGAGAGAGAGAGAGAGGGGGGAGAGAGAGGGAGAGAGAGAGAGAGAGAGAGAGAGAGAGAGAGAGAGAGAGAGAGAGAGAGAGAGAGAGAGAGAGAGAGAGAGAGAGAGAGAGAGAGAGAGAGAGAAAGATGACAATAAGACGGACAAACTTTAGTACGCAATGATTAAGGAATGTATGACCGAACGGTGTTTTTTTAATATATACAGGGTAATGAGATAAGCATCAGTGCTTTTTTCAACCCTGTGGTCAATCTTCTTCTTCTTCTTCTTCTTCTTCTTCTTCTTCTTCTTCTTCTTCTTCTTCTTCTTCTTCTTCTTCTTCTTCTTCTTCTTCTTCTTCTTCTTCTTCTTCTTCTTCTTCTTCTTCTTCTCGTACCCCAATCAAGAACATTAAATAAACCAAGAAATAAGTAATGCAGAACAATAATAAAGTAACATGGGCACCAACAGCAGGTCGTGACAGACAGATAGACAGACACAGAGACAGACAGACAGACACAGACAGACACAGAGACAGACAGACAGACAGACATAGAGAGACCGAGATAACGTATAACTGGCTTACACCCACCCCCCCACCCCCACCCATTTTCTCCCCATTCTCTCTCTCATTCTCCTCTCTCTCTCTCTCTCTCTCTCTCTCTCTCTCTCTCTCTCTCTCTCTCTCTCTCTCTCTCTCTCTCTCTCTCTCTCTCTCTCTCTCTCTCTCTCTCTCTCTCTCTCTCTCTTCTCTCATGTGTAATTAAATAATATTACTTTTATTCTATATCAGTGTTATGAAACATGGTGTGTCAATTTGTTAATTTTTTTTTATTTTTTGTTATGGTTTCATCAATGTTTGTAAAGCGCTGAGAGCTTGCTTTTAGCATGATTTTTATCGCGCTATATAAATGAAATTATTATTATTATTATTATTATTATTATTATTATTATTATTATAGCGAGGAGGAAAGGATAAGAAAATTCAGAGCAATAGATAAGATGTATGAAGCAGATAATTATAAATAAACTTGGTTTATCCCTTTCAATTACACGCTTCACTTTTTCTCTTACATTTCTAAATACATCGCCTTTCACAAGCTAACGAACGACCCTTACATCTATACAGAAATCTGGCTTTGTTTCTCGCTTTTCTGCTTTGCTTTTCAAAATTTAATTACCTTTGTATAAATAAACTCTCAAAGCGGGCCGGTCTGATAATATCCAGCCTATCTAAAGGGTGGGCATAAACGTCAAACGCGGTGTGATTCAAACCTGTAGCAATTTCTGAGATGCCCCATAATAAAATTCATAACCTTTTTTATCTCTGGCACTATTTTCCTCCTAACAGACGCCAGGGAGCCGTACTGATTATTATACAGTTTCACTGTTTCTTCATAAACGTTAGACATCAAAGAACAAACCTATTGCCTCCCCAGTAAATAGTTGAACGGTTCATGGGTTCTAGGGGTGAGAGTGAAGCGATTAAACTTGGGACTGTTTTATGCGCCCGGTTACAGAGTCTTGTTGATCGGACGGTTGTGTGTGTGTGTGTCCGTGCGTGCGTGTGTGTGTGCATGTGTGTTTGTGTGTGTGTGCGTGTGCGTGTGTGTGCGTGTGCGTGTGCGTGCGTGCGCGCGGGCGTGTGCATGTGTCTATGAGAGAAAGATGGAAGGAGAGCCACAGAGAAAGGTGCTTTTTTGTCTTCTTTGAAATGTTTCACTTGATCTAAATGTGTCCTATTGTCAAACATTTCATATCATACATATTATTATCATGATATAGCAATGCTCATGTTAATATGGGAGACGGAGACAAAGACAGACAGAGATGGACAAACATTGAGAGAGAGAGAGAGAGAGAGAGAGAGAGAGAGAGAGAGAGAGAGAGAGAGAGAGAGAGAGAGAGAGAGAGAGAGAGAGAGAGAGAGAGAGAGAGAGGAGAGAGAGAGAGAGAGAGAGAGAGAGAGAGAGAGAGAGAGAGAGAGAGAGAGAGAGAGAGGAGAGAGAGAGAGAGAGAGAGAGAGAGAGAGAGAGAGAGAGAGAGAGATGCACACACGCGCGATCGCGCAATCGCGCGCTTGCACAACAAGCAACCTTCCAAAACATGCAACTTGGCACCCCCTTTTCCTCTAATGTGCAGTTTCTCACATCTTTGAGATGTGATCACCCCACCCTTTCATGCCGCATAACACGCCAATTGTCACCGAGTTTCTGAGAATGTTATTTTTCCCCAGCCAGTGTTTGTTTTGCAAACACCAAGCAAGTTGTGTTCCTCCGCCCCACAGAGCGTTCTGACAGCTCCCTGGAGCGTGCCCGCTATCACACAACAAAGCACCGTTTGTTTGAGTTTATTTAATAAATCCCCGTCCCTGTCTGCTACGAGATAGTCTCGTAGTGTTTGATGCCATTGATGATGTCATAACTGTTGATGTCATCGTCCTGGAATGATGGTGTTTGGCTTAGATAAGCCAGAGAAAATATTTATCTAGACCATTTTCTCAGATTGAGTCTAACATACTGGGTATTTGTTTTAAACTTTGTAATAAGAAAATCGATAATTTCTCCTGAATAATTTCTCCTGCGCGTGTGCATGCTGATATTTTCCTGTGGCACTGAAGGGGATCCATTCAGGCGATGCTTGGTTTCTCTTTGTTTCTGCTTTGTTTTACTGGATCTGCTAACATATCGTCACATGCCTATGTATTGCACTCATAAAGGTCTGTGTACACGTTAGCATCATTCCCAAATAACACTATTTCACCATGACAACACATTTTCAAAAAACACTACTCCAACAATGCTAATTAAATGTTGTGGCAAAGACTGATGTAAAGATGATGCTTCAACGCACATGTTTTTGTTAGATGTTCTGCAAAGCTTTGTTAAAATGTTGTGGCGTGGTCTTCGTCTTTCCACATTTGTCTTGGCGTATAAAAAAAGTTTGATTATTCCTATATAAAAAAGCGTCTAAAACTTGGAATAGTCTCGAAAGTTCCAATTAGGAAACGCATCCATTTTATCTTCCTTGTAGCATTTCTGGAAATAACTTATCGAAGGTTCCAATTATAGCATTAGATTCTTCGTGAAGTTTCATTGATTGTTCGTACAGCCTACCCATTGTCCATTGTTCGCAACTAATATATCTTCCAAAATCCTCATATTTGTTTTAACTTTTCAGTTCGTAAAATCGGGCTTCAATATGAGTTGCTTTTGTTTTTGTAAAGAAATGGTTTTAATTTCCTGTTGTAGAGAAATGTCTTTGAAAGCTGCACGAACTTTTGGAAAACTTTGATAGCATACTGCTGAGGGTTTCTTTTTTTCAAACTTCCCTTGAAAGTTTACAATTACCTCTGTGTCTGGATTTGTCTATAAGAAGTATTTGTTTCTTTTTTTGGAAAGTATATAAAATATGATGCAGGTTTTATCATTACTCTATATCTCTCTCTTTGCGTTTGTTTGGTGTAAGTAGTACAGTTTACCTATAGATGACAATCCAAAATATGCAAAATAATTGAAGCAACAAAAAAGGCACTTGTGAATGTTGTTTTAATAAACGTATTCCGCACATGACACAGAATTAGGTGCTAAATGTCTCTGTATACGTGAACATCTTTCCCTCTTTTCCCATGACAACACAGTGATATGCAAGCGATCTTATGACTGGCTATCACACGTGCTGTCATGGGAAAGAGGGGAAAATGTGATCTGCCAAAAGACACCAGAAGTACAAAGAAAAAAACTTAGGCCTGGTTTACATTACACGCGTAAGTTCCGTACGGAAAACCCTAAATAAATGGAAGAAAGAAAAATTTAAAAAAAGCTTATGATAACTTTACAAATTAAAATGTCCCATATGATCTTTTTGATCGGGAGGACGTAAAACTTCGTAGGATAAAAGTGTACGCATATAGGGGAAATTCGGACACGTGCGCAAATATTTTCCCTTCTTTGTTTCACTTATTTATGGATTGCGCACGGGTTTCCGCATGGCATATCCGCTTATGTGAGTACACGACCTAAAGGTCTAATTATGCAAAGAATACTCGATAAGCTGGCCATCCTCCAAAGGTGAATTCAAAAACCCTACTGGTCTTTAATGCGTACTGTGTTCATAAAACCCCTACTGGTCTTTAATGCGTACTGTGTTCATAAAACCCCTACTGGTCTTTAATGCGTACTGTGTTCATAAAACCCCTACTGGTCTTTAATGCGTACTGTGTTCATAAAACCCCTACTGGTCTTTAATGCGTACTGTGTTCATAAAACCCCTACTGGTCTTTAATGCGTACTGTGTTCATAAAACCCCTACTGGTCGATAATACGTACTGTGTTCATAAAACCCCTACCGTTCCTTAATGCGTACTGTGTTCATAAAACCCCTACCTTTCCTTAATGCGTACTGTGTTCATAAAAACCCTACCTTTCCTTAATGCGTACTGTGTTCATAAAACCCCTACCGTTCCTTAATGCGTACTGTGTTCATAAAAACCCTACCTTTCCTTAATGCGTACTGTGTTCATAAAACCCCTACCTTTCCTTAATGCGTACTGTGTTCATAAAACCCCTACCTTTCCTTAATGCGTACTGTGTTCATAAAACCCCTTCCGTTCCTTAATGCGTACTGTGTTCATAAAACCCCTACCTTTCCTTAATGCGTACTGTGTTCATAAAACCCCTACCGTTCCTTAATGCGTACTGTGTTCATAAAAACCCTACCTTTCCTTAATGCGTACTGTGTTCATAAAACCCCTACTGTTCCTTAATGCGTACTGTGTTCATAAAACCCCTACCTTTCCTTAATGCGTACTGTGTTCATAAAAACCCTACCTTTCCTTAATGCGTACTGTGTTCATAAAACCCCTACCTTTCCTTAATGCGTACTGTGTTCATAAAACCCCTACTGTTCCTTAATGCGTACTGTGTTCATAAAACCCCTACCGTTCCTTAATGCGTACTGTGTTCATAAAACCCCTACTGTTCCTTAATGCGTACTGTGTTCATAAAACCCCTACCGTTCCTTAATGCGTACTGTGTTCATAAAACCCCTACTGTTCCTTAATGCGTACTGTGTTCATAAAACCCCTACCTTTCCTTAATGCGTACTGTGTTCATAAAACCCCTACCTTTCCTTAATGCGTACTGTGTTCATAAAACCCCTACCTTTCCTTAATGCGTACTGTGTTCATAAAACCCCTACCTTTCCTTAATGCGTACTGTGTTCATAAAAACCCTACCTTTCCTTAATGCGTACTGTGTTCATAAAACCCCGACCTTTCCTTAATGCGTGCTGTGTTCACAAAACCCCTACCTTTCCTTAATGCGTACTGTGTTCATAAAACCCCTTCCGTTCCTTAATGCGTACTGTGTTCATAAAACCCCTACCGTTTCTTAATGCGTACTGTGTTCATAAAAACCCAACATTCTTCTTTATCCTGATATTGCAAGACTCCCCATGGGAACACTAACAAAAGGCAGCGGTTGTATCAAATGTTATCATACACGGAACCGCTTTCAGTTGTCTGGATGGCTAGAACCGTTATCTGCAATGGCCCGAGTTGGGTTTTTTTTTAATCTACAGTGTGGAACTGTACCATAGAAATAAGTTATGTTCCTTCCCCTTGTGAATATCGCTTGAGGGCAAAGCTCTCATATGACGCAATATCACATAGAGCAACAGTCGGGTTTTCGGAGTAAGAAAATGAAAACTTTCCGTTTTGTTTGAATGGGGCTTTGGGTCTCGGAGCGTTTTACAAACTCAGCGAGGAGTCACAGATTACATGGTGTTGGCTTGTTTAGGGGGGAGGGGGGGGTAACGATGGTAGGGGTGGGAAATACGAACTTTTCCCTAAAGACCTACCAGATCACGTGTCAAAATCGTGGGTTTCACGTGTTTTCCCTCTTATAGCTGGTAAAGAAATCTTGTTTTGACCAGGTTTGACTCCCGTGCAAATGCCACCAAATTCAAAACCAAACATTTTAAAGAGCAGCCTCAATTTGAAGTTGGGGGAATTTGTATGTGGGTCACAGTAACCCAGTAAAGAACCAAGGGACTTAATCGTGGTGGGTCAGTGT
>CM065696.1:8138529-8143529 GCA_017654935.2 Phymorhynchus buccinoides | reverse complement strand
TGGAGGTGCTGAGGCAAGGGGCTTTTTCATAATGCTCTCCAGCGGTTTGTGGTCTGACTGAACCTTGACCTGATGCTGACCATAAATGTAATGATGGAAGCGCTCACATCCGAATACAATAGCGTATAGTTCCTTCTCGATTTGAGCATAATTCTGCTCCGTCTGATTGAGGGACTCGGAGGCAAAGGTCACGGGTTTATCCTCCTGAAATAGGACAGCGCCCAGGCCGTACTTGCTGGCATCCACTTGCAGGGTTGACGGCTTGGCTGGGTCAAATAAAGCAAGGACTGGTTGGCTAGTGAGGGTCGATTTCACCTTGTCCCAGGCTGCTTGCTGCTGGCTGTCCCAAACGAATTCAGAATCATCTTTCAAGAGATCTCGTAGTGGTTTTGTCGTTTGAGCAAGGTTGGGCGCAAACTTGGACAGGTAAGTGACCATTCCCAATATAGTCTCCAGTTCTTTTTTGTCAGAGGGTGGGGGCATGTCCAGTATGGCCTTCACTTTTGCAGGGTCAGGCTTCACACCTTCGGCAGAGATCACGTGTCCGAAGTACTCAACCTCTTGGGTGCCAATTGTGAGTTTCTCCGGGTTCAACTTGATGCATGTTTCTGTTGCTCTGTCCAAAACGGTTCTCAAATTGATGTGTTCTTTGTGCGTTTTTCCAGTGATGAGGATGTCGTCTATTAGCACCACGACGCCAGGGATCCTTTCAAATGCCTCGTCCATCTTTCTTTGAAATTCATCTTGAGCACTGATCAGTCCGAATGGCATTCTGTTAAATCGGTAGCGGCCAAATGGTGAGTTAAATGTTGTCATGAAGGAGGACCCTTCGGACAGGGTCAGATGCCAGTAGCCAGACCTTGCATCAAGCTTGCTAAACACTTTGGCGCCTGAAATCTTGGTCAGAGCATCTTCAAAGGTCGGCATGGCATAATGAGGTCTTCTGATGGCTTTGTTCAAGTCCTTAGGGTCTAAACAGATGCGGAGTTTGCCGTTCGGTTTTTCAACTACCACCAAGGAGTTGACCCAGTCCGTGGGTTGTGTGACCTTGCTGATCACTCCTGCCTTCTCCATCGTGTCCAGTTCGTCCTTCAGGCGATCCCTGATTGCATGTGGAACGCGACGAGGAGGATGAACCACGGGTATGGCGTCCTCTTTCACGCGGATGTCCACTTCTCCCAGGTTTCCCAAACCGTCATCAAAGAGGTGTTTATACTCAGTGAGGACCGTTTCTTTGTTCATTTGGCTAACGCTGTCCACTGCCAATATCATCTTGACGATCTGCAGCTGCAAAGATGCTTGATAACCAAGCACGGGCTGTGAGTGTCCTTCAGTGTCAGCAACATGGAAAGTGCCCTGGTACTTTTTACCTTTGTATGAGCAGGCCAGCTGAACGCAGCCCTTGATGTCGATCCGTTGTCCTGCATATCCAAACAGCTTGGTCTTACTGGCAGTGATGGGCGGTGGTGCTGTAAGCCTTTTGTAGATCTTACTGGGGATAACGTTGGCCTGGGCACCAGTGTCGATTTTGAATCGTATGACGTCACCTGTATTGACGGCAATGTTAGCATAAGCTGTATCTGGATGATCAGTACCGTCGGCGATGATGTCAATGCTTAGTGAAGAGTCCCCATCACTATAATCATTGTCTTGTTCAATTTGGTGTAATTCTCTTTCAGATTTTCGAGAACGGCACATTTTTGCGAAGTGGTTGAATTTATTGCATTTGCTGCACTGCCGGCGGTAGGCTGGGCATGCCTGGCGTGAATGACGCTGGCCACAGTTGCCACAGCTAAAGGTGCTCAGTTGTTGTTTTCTGTCATATTGTTCTGATTTGTTTTGGCTCCATTGGCTGCGTGGTCGTCTGTCACTGAAATCGTGCTGCGTGTGCCTTTTCTTGATGGTTTCAACTGATTCCTCTTTTTGCATTGTAGCGAGCTGGTGCTTTGTTGCTTCGTGTGTCATGACTATGTCGATAGCTTTTTCCATGTCTAGCTGGTCGCCCACTTGAAGGAGTTTTTCTCGTACTTCTTGTGATGTAATACCACACACAATCTGATCACGAACCATCTCGTTAGCGTCTTTATACAAACAGTCTTTCACTAGTTTGCGTAGATCAGTGACGAAGGTTTCGAAGGGCTCACCTGGTTGTTGTGATCTTGTCAGGAAGAGATACCGAGAAAACAAAGTGTTCTTTTTAGGGGTTGTATGCTTCTCAAAATTGTTGTACAGTACCTCAAGTTTTTGCTGATCTTCGGTCGCTAGGTTCCAGGAATTGCATATTTCTCGCCCTTTATCTCCAGTCCAAATCAACAGGTAAGCACACCTTTCTCGTTCTGTTGTTTTATGCAGGGGTCCAATGAACATGAGATCGGCCAGCTGCTTGAATTTCCTCCACTCTTCAGCGAGGTTTCTTGACTCCCAGTTAATGCTGGGTTGTAAAGTTGACGCCATGGGTCACGTTTGATGGTGGTTGTGGCGTTCGTTTTCGAACTTCTGACACCATGTATGAAGCTCTGGCTCTCATAAGACAAACACAGTGTTCTGTGTTTAAAGTAACTTTATCTCGTTCAACCTTCCACTCTCGTGTCTCCGACCAGAGTGTCTCCAATTCTCTAAACAACTGCTCACCTCATAACACCTTTCTCTCTCGCTCCGTGCTTCTTGCAGTCAGCACATGATTTTCACTCACAACAATCTTACACTAATGTAAATGTATTATGATGGTTTATTTTTGTCCTTTGCCTTTTTCATTCATCACCCATGTCTGCCCCCACCCCACCCTCTTTCCCACCCTTCCCCATGTTCCACTTCATTTTCGTGTTTGTATAATGGCCTATGGCTGATGTACATTAAACACTCAGACTCAGACTCAGACTCAGACTCTCTCGCTCTCTCTCTCTCTCTCGCTCTCTCTCTCTCTCTCTCTCTCTCCACTTCCCACTTACACATTTTACACATACGCGCACGCACAGAGAGAGAGAGAGAGAGAGAGAGAGAGAGAGAGAGAGAGAGAGAGAGAGAGAGAGAGAGAGAGAGAGAGAGAGAGAGAGAGAGAGCAACACGCACATTGAGATGAATAAAAAGTTGTTTACACCACAACACACACACACACACACACACACACACACACACACACACACACACACACACACACACAGCGCGCACACGCACACACACACACACACGCACGAGACATATAGAGAGAGAGAGAGAGAGAGAGAGAGAGAGAGAGAGAGAGAGAGAGAGAGAGAGAGAGAGAGAGAGAGAGAGAGAGAGCAACACACAAATTGAGATGAATAACAACTTGTTAAACACCACACGCACACACACACACACACACGCACGCACACGCACGCACACGCACGCACACACGCACGCACACACACACACACACACACACACACACACACACACACACACACACACACACACACACACACACACACACACACACACACACACACACACACACACACATGGATACAAAAAAGGTGGAGAAACAGACTGACAGAGATAGAGCGAGAGAAAGATCAATTCATACCTAGACAATGAAATTGAAGACATCTGCTGATCTCAAACAACGACCCCCTTGTGCAACCGACAAAATCAATTCACTAGATATCTTACCAAGAGCCATTCATCGGACTTTTCATCAATATATTTCTTAAAGGGGTACCCTGACGGATGATTTGTTTGCAAGAAACACGTTGAGATCATCAGGAAAACACCCTTTACATAGATCGCAACAATCACTTTGCTCTGGTTTCCTAGAAATCAAACTGTCAAATCGGCGATTCCTCCTTGGCGGAGGTGCTGGAAGTCAAATTATTTCAGTGAAAGAGAAGGATGACTTCTCTTTTCTAATGGCCGCCTGAGTTTAGACCAAATCGTTTGCACGACATTTTCGCAATACAAGCCTTTTTATTATTTGAAAGATGTTTATACAGGAAGTTTACGCTATGTTTATATGTTTATAAAGGAAATAGCTCCTTTTTTTTTTGCTACTGCACTACAAAAAAGAAAAAGCTTCAACCACAATGAGTGGCCTCCACCCACCCCATCCAAAATGGCTTCTCTCTCCGGCATCTCCGCCAAGGAGGAATCGCCGTTTTGACGGTTTGATTTCTAGGAAACCAGAGCAAAGTGAGTGTTCCGATCCTTGAAAAGGTTGTCTTTCTGGTGATCTCGACGTGTTTCTTGCAAAAACTCATCCGTCAGGGTCCACCTTTAATAAAAACTCTCCTCTCTACTCGCTCATTGTCGCATAGAAAAGAGCTTGCGGATTAGTGTTACAATTGCGAGCAGAATAATTAAATGTTAGCAAGAATACTAGCATTTTTTAACCTACCTGTATATCTGATTTCGGCTTTGTAGACTCATATTCTTCTTCTGCGTTACCAGGCCATAAGGTCATAAGGTCATACGCACGTGTCCGGTTTTCAGTTTGCACTGGTCTCCCCGCTGCATTCAGCCCAAACATTCCGATTTCGTAGGAGCTAGACTCATATAGAATGTCATATTGATTGTGAACACTGAATCTGACTTGGCTGATGGTGCAAACTCCCGCCAAGGAGGACCAGTATTTAGTCCGTCACCAAGACGGACTATTGCGATGGGCTGGTTTGTATTTTTTTTCTTTCTTTTTTTCTGTCTGTCCCAAGGATATCTCCCGAACCGCTTGACCGAATCGCGTCAAATTTTGTGTAAAGGTGTGCCTCCTTAATAGGAAGAGATCGGCGGAAACCATTTTGCCGTCGTGACCTTGACCTTGACGTACGACCTTGAAAACCGAAAATCTATTTTTAGCCATATCTCGGGCACCGATCAACATAGGATGTTGAAACTTGGTATGAAGGTGGTTTGGCTTATGCCCGTTCTGATGATGGCATACCGATCAAGGTCAAGGTCAAAAAGATCGCTGGAGCCTGAAAATCGGAGGGTCATTTTTTTCTCCTTCTGTCTGTCCCAAGGATATCTTTCGAACGGGTTGACAGAAT
>CM065696.1:8121029-8131029 GCA_017654935.2 Phymorhynchus buccinoides | reverse complement strand
AGAAACATACAGAGAGAAACATACAGAGAGAAACATACAGAGAGAAACATACAGAAAGAAACATACAGAGAGAAACATACAGAGAGAAACATACAGAGAGAAACATACAGAGAGAAACATACAGAGAGAAACATACAGAGAGAAACAGAGAGAAAGAAACATACAGAGAGAAACATACAGAGAGAAACATACAGAGAGAAACATACAGAGAGAAACAGAGAGAAAGAAACATACAGAGAGAAACATACAGAGAGAAACAGAGAGAGAGAAACATAGAGAGAGAAACATACAGAGAGAAACATACATACAGAAACAAACAGACAGAGAGAAACAGAGAGAGAGAAACAGAGAGAGAGAAACATACAGAGAGAAACATACAGAGAGAAACATAGAGAAAGAAACATACAGAGAGAAACATACAGAGAGAAACATACAGAGAGAAACATACAGAGAGAAACATACAGAGAGAAACATACAGAGAGAAACATACAGAGAGAAACATACAGAGAGAAACATACAGAAAGAAACATACAGAGAGAAACATACAGAGAGAAACATACAGAGAGAAACAGAGAGAGAGAAAACATAGAGAGAGAAACATAGAGAGAGAACATAGAGAGAAGAAACAGAGAGACCAAACAGAGAGAGAGAAACATACAGAGAGAAACAGAGAGAGAGAAACATACAGAGAGAAACAGAGAGAGAGAAACATACAGATAGAAACATACAGAGAGAAACATACAGAGAGAAACAGAGAGAGAGAAACATACAGAGAGAAACATACAGAGAGAAACATACAGAGAGAAACATACAGAGAGAAACAGAGAGAAAGAAACATACAGAAAGAAACATACAGAGAGAAACATACAGAGAGAAACAGACAGAGAGAAACATAGAGAGAGAAACAGAGAGAGAGAAACATACAGAAAGAAACATACAGAGAGAAACATACAGAGAGAAACATACAGAAAGATAACATAGAGAAACATACCGAGAGAAACATACCGAGAGAAACATACAGAGAGAAACAGAGAGAGAGAAACATACAGAGAGAGAAACATACAGAGAGAAACATACAGAGAGAAACATACAGAGAGAAACAGAGAGAAAGAAACATACAGAGAGAAACATACAGAGAGAAACATGCAGAAAGAAACATACAGAGAGAAACATACAGAAAGAAACATACAGAACGAAACATACAGACACAAGGGCATCGCCGAGCGGCAGCAACGCATTGTGACAATGCAAACCCGGCCAGAGTTATGTCCTCCCCCCCCCCCCCCCCCCAATAAACACACCACTTTCCACCCTTACAGAACGCTTAAAATACATAGCCCAAAATTTGAAGCGATTCTGTTCAGTAGTTCACGAGATACAGCTGAACAAACTTCCTTGCACCGAGTGATGTCCTCTCAAGGTCAAACTTCAAGGTCAAGGTCAGCACGGTGTTCATTAACGAAAGGAAGCTTCCTTTTCAAGCTGTCTACCCCTCTGACAATTTTAATAAAAATCCAAACAGTAGTTTTTAAGATAATCTATACAAAGACAGACACACAGACACACAAACCGATCGCAATACCTCGGCCTCTGGCCGGGTAATAACACCAGACAAATAAGACGTTTGCGCCCCGTTCTATTTGGATTCCTTTACATCTCTTAGCATCAGCTTGTGTTCCCCCCGCCTCCCCCCCCCCCCCCCCCCCCCCCAGTGTTTTTCTCACAAATCACCATTTCCATAGCATAACCCTTTCTTCTGTCGAACCAGAGCCGTTTTTCCTCCACACTAATAGCAGCCTGCGCCATTTCGCACGAGCCCCTCCAATTCCGTTTAGCAGCCCGGAAGCTATGAATGACATGAGAGGCATTCTGTTTTGACCCTGTGTCTGTTTACCGCTTTGCTGCTTTTTCTTCTTCTTCATCTTGCCTCTTCTTCTTCTTCTTCTTTCTTTCTTTCTTTCCTTCTTTCTTTATTTCTACTTATTCTTGTTCTTAACCCAAATCAATCAATTTATTTATTTCTGTCTGTCTTTTTTGTTCCTTCTTCTTTTTCCATTGTTTGGGTTCTTCGTAATTTTCTGCCTTTTCTTCTTCTTCTTCTTCTTCTTCTTCTTCTTCTTCTTCTTCTTCTTCTTCTTCTTCTTCTTCTTCTTCTTCTTCTTTTTCCTCCTCCTCCTCCTCCTCTTCTTTTTTATACCTTCTCGAAGAAAAGTGCCAAGATTATCTTTCATTTCCTACAATAGATTTTAGATAGGCCTACAATGGATTTTCCTTCGAAGGACAATCAGTTCAGATCCACGTTTACAACAACAACAACAAACATCGTCCCTGTTAGCATGGGCAGTGGGATCCACAATTCCTTCGAATTTAAACTTACGACCCGACCCTTGACTGAGAATGTCATTTACCAAACCACTGAGCCACGAAGATCGTTCTCGATCTCTTACACAGCTTATCTACAACATCTTCAAACTTAACGTCGGTTTCTCTACAAGCATTGCGATCAAATTATTCGTGTACTTTTAGCTTTGATAGAAAAAGGACGACCCCTCTCTCTCTCTCTCTCTCTCTCTCTCTCTCTCTCTCTCCCCCACCCCCCACCCTGTCATCCTTTGAATCCCACAAGCTAACGACCCATACTCCGTCATTCACTAAGGTGTCCCAAAATGGTTTTCCTTTGTCCTCTCCTTGGTGGCTGGGAGGTGTCAAAACGATCGTTTAGCGGTCACTGATAGGCCGGCTAACCCGGGGCTAACTAAACTTTACTCAAACAACCGTCATCACACACACACACACACGTACACAGACTGAAAGACACACACGCACACGCACACACACACACACACACGTACACACACTCACACACACACACACACACACACACACACACACAGAATGAAAGACACCCACACGCGCATGCACGCACGCACACACATGCACACACACTTCACAGTAACACACACAAACGCACGCACACGCACGCACACATACACACACCACAGTAACACACACAATTACACACACGCATATGCACACATACAGACACACACACACGCGCGCATGCACGCATGCATACACACGCTCGCTCGCAGGCTCTCACGCAGGCACGCACACTCAGACGCACATACACACACTCACGTTATACTGCTGAGAGAGAGAGAGAGAGAGAGAGAGAGAGAGAGAGAGAGAGAGAGAGAGAGAGAGAGAGAGAGAGAGAGAGAGAGAGAGAGAGAGAGAGAGAGAGAGAGAGAGAATTGAATTGAATTGAATTGAATGAATTATAATTATAGAGGGTAATAGAATAAGCAATAACATGCTTTTTTACATCCAGCCCTCTGGAGAGAAAAACAGTACTAAAAGTAGAAATAAAAAACGAAAATGAGCACAGATAAAGCAACATAAAGCATCCGAAATACAACCATAGTAGCACGACAATAACAAAATCAAACCTAATATTATTAACTATTCTCATTTTTAGCATGCATAAATTAAGAAATAAGGCCTGTCGAGAGAGAGAGAGAGAGATAGAGAGAGAGAGAGAGAGAGAGAGAGAGAGAGAGAGAGAGAGAGAGAGAGAGAGAGAGAGAGAGAGAGAGAGAGAGAGAGAGAGAGAGAGAGAGAGAGAGAGAGAGAGAGAGAGAGAGAGAGAGAGAGAGAGAGAGAGAGAGAGAGAGATGGGCTTAGAAATTGTCGAAAGCCGAACCAAAAGTAAACGGTTTGGTCAAAGACCTTGGTTAGAGGTGGCGTGTGAATGAACCACTTGGCTCCAAGGGTTATAACATGACATTCTTAGTCAGAAAAAAGACCCACAACTAGAGCGTAGAAAACGCTAGAGCACCAGCCGCGCGGAAGCATTTTCGGCTCCTATGACCTTGCCCTTTGACCGATGAACTTCATTTTGGAACTTGGCCTAGATAGCCTACCTACCTGCCAGCATGCCTCCTAGCCTCCCTCCGTTCGGATGTTATCGTGTCCACATACATAGTCAGTCAGTCAGACAGCCAGGAACAAACAGACAAACGTTGCTGAAAACATTAACAGCTACGCTTCGTGGCTGGTAAAAACGAAAAGAGAAAAACAAGGAAAAAACGATATTCAGTTCCCCCCCCCCCCCTGTTTCCCCCTCCCCCCCCCCCCTCTCCCCCCCACCCCACTCACCCCACCCCCGTGGTTACACAGTGGTTGTTTCAGGCATGAAATCTTAGCGTACCCTGGCTAAATACAAGACTCCCGGGATCACCCCAACAGCCGAAGCACTTGAACACCATTACACAAATGGGGGAGGGGGGGGGGGGAACGGCAATAATCTGAAAGATATGGTCAACCCAACGATAGTGATGCTTTCAATGTCTTCTTTCCTGACCTTGACCTTGATCGGTACTCAATGTTGGGATTGTCCATGAGCCAATAGACCTTCATATTATTATTTTTTTTAATGTTTGTTCATTTGAACTCCAACAATGTGAACTAGGTCCTTCCGTTCAAACGTGATTGTGTCAGGTGCCCGGCAGCACGTTCGGCTCCATTGACCTTAACCTTTGACCTATGACCTTCATTTTCGAACTTGGCCTATATATTCTTAGTACCTATCCGTATGCAAAATGGGAGCGTCCCTCCGTTCGAACGTTATCGTGTATAGCATACATAGTCACATAGCTAGATAGCCAAGAATAAACGGAACTCGCTGAAAACATTAACAGCTTCGCTCTCTTCGTTCGCGGCTGGTAAAGATATGGATGGCCACGAGAAGAATGTTGTCTTTTCAAGTTGAAATTTGAAGGTCGGGTCAACGAGGTTATGGGTTTTTTCTTTCTACGGGACCATCAGTACGCAGTGATGCATCACCATACAACATTTTAAGCGATTCCGTCCTCCGGTTCACAAGATACAACCCGAATAAATAAACAAGCAAACCAAAAAATCAAACAAGCAAAACTTCCTGCAAAACAAACCTATTATACTCCTTTATCAACTAAGATCGGACAAAGGACAAAACAGTTTGACGATATGGCCCTGGCTCAAAACAGAACCTCCTTTCGAATAAGTCCAAGAGTAAAAAGCTGGATATTGTAGTTTAATGGTCGCTTTATGTGGGTTAATGTTGAGGACTGTGGGTGGCATGAAGGCAGTCAGTGCGTTTCAAACAGACGTGGGCAGTGTGTTGCATTTTACGCTTAGTGTACAACGCTTTTCTTGGACCCAACGTTTTATGAGAAAATGGGTACTTTTGCTGTCAGAAAGGGGCGTGTGTGTGTACCTCTGTGTGTGTGTGTGTGTGTGTGTGTGTGTGTGTGTGTGTGTGTGTGTGTGTGTGTGTGTGTGTGTGTGTGTGTGTGTTACTGTGTGTGTTACTGTTCACTATAAAAAAAAACTTTTTTGTTTTGTCATCAACATTTAACTTGAAGGTATTTCTTGTTAAACCTAACTGCTGCTGTAGTTTGTACGTTTCTCAATAATTGTTTTTTCATTCAAGACAAAATAATGTCCTTTTTTATCTATGTAAGTCTCTTTTTTGTCTAAGAATTAGACTCTAAAAACCTTCTTGGATTTGCTTGGATTTTTCTTCATGACGCCATTTATAGCAAACGAATGTAGTAATTACATATGCATGAAATTATCTTTTCTGTTTGAGAAATAGGCCCTTGTTTGAATTTGCTTTTTTTTAAATGTTTCATTTCACCATCTACAGCAAACAAATGCAGTAATTATATGTATGAAATTATTTGTTTGTGTTTAAATAAAATAGGCTATTACTGCCCTTTTGAATTTGCTTTTTTCTCTCGACACTATGCTATCTTTAGCAAACAGAGGCAGTGATTGTTATATGTATGTGTAATTCTCTTTTCTGTTTAAGAAACAGGCCCTAAATACCTTTTTGAATTTGCTGTTTTTAATTCTTCATCTCACCATATAATAGCAAACACGTGCAGTGATTATGTATATGTAATTCTCTTTTCGATTTATGAAATAGGCCCCAAATACTTTTTGGGAATGTCCTTTTTTTTCTTCATTATACCATCTATATCCAAACAAATACTGATTTTCTCTTTTGGAGATATTAAGGTATACTTGAACTTGAACTTGTGATACAATGCTTATAATAACTAATTTCTATTAACTAATTTATAATTCCTATTTTTTATTAACTAATTTATATTAACTAATTTATGTTAACTAATTTATATGAACTAATTTATATGAACTAATTTATATGAACTAATTCATATGAACTAATTTATATGAACTAATTTATATGAACTAATTTATATTAACTAATGTATATTAACTAATTTATATTAACTAATTTTTATTAACTAATTTATAATATCTGATTCGACTCTTTATTTTTCCTTCCAGGCTTTCGAAGACAAAAAGGAGTACGCCCTTCTCACTCGCCTCATGGGTTCCTACGCCAAGGCGGCCGAGTTCGTGATCGAGATCTTCAAGCACTTCCAATGGAAGGAGATCGGCATGATGTACCAGGACAACCAGGGGGAGGGGGCGGTGCAGCGCTCAGACTGCTACTTCATCATGGAGGCCCTGTTCTTCGCCCTCATGACCTACCGGAGGCGGGATCCCTGGTACAAGTACTTCGACGAGAACCGCGCCGGGCAGGGGAGCAGCACCATCGAGGACGTCCTCAAAGAGGCTCACATCAACACCCGAAGTGAGATTTGACCAAGGGATGGAGGAGGGGGTTGGGTGGTGGTGGGTGGGTGATGGAGAGAGGGGGGGGGTGGTTGGTTTGAGAGGAGAGTAGAGAGAGAGAGAGAGATGAGAGAGAGAGAGAGAGGTGGGAGAGAGAGAATGGGTGGAGAGAGAGGGGTGGAGAGAGAGGTGGGGTGGAGGGGAGAGAGATAGGGGGTGGGAGAGGGGGAGAGAGAGAGAGAGGGGGAGGAGAGAGAAAGAGAGAGAGAGAGAGAGAGAGAGGGAGGTGGAGAGGAGATAGAGAGGCGGGCCGGGGTGGAGAGAGAGAAGAGGTGGGGTGGAGAGAGAGATGGGGTGGAGAGAGAGCGAGAGGAGTGGGGGAGGAGGGGGCAGGGGGAGGGAGAGAGAGAGGTGGGGGTGGAGAGAGAAACGGCGTGGGGGTTGATAGAAGATATTGGGGGTGGTTTGGGGTAGAGGGGCTGGGCAGGTGGGAGGGAGATAGAGGGAGAGTAGGTGGGTGTGTGGAGGAGAGGAGATGGGGTGTGGAGAGAGAGAGAGAGAGATTTGGTGGAAGATAGATAGGCGGAGGGTGGGGGAGGAGGGGACACGGGGGGGGGAAGCAGGAAGAGAGAGAATGGTGGGGTGGAGAGAGAGATGGGGATGTAGAAGCAGAGAGATGGGGTGGAGAGAGAAGAGATGGTGTTGAGATAGATAGGGGGTGGGTGCGGGGAGAGGGGGCATGATGGGGTGGCAGGGGGTGGGGAGAGAGAGCAGTAGAGTGTGATAGAGAGAGCGAGATAGAGTGAGTAGAGGGAGAGCGAGAGACAGGAGAGAGAGAGAGAAAGAGTTAGAGAGAGAGAGAGAGAGAGAGAGATATAGAGAGAGACAGACAGAGAGTGAGAGAGAGAGGAGAGAGAGCTGTGAGAGAGAGAGAGAGAGAGAGAGAGGATTTGCAGAGAGAGAGAGAAGAGGAGAGATAGAGATAGAGAGAGAGTATGGAGAGAGGAGAAAGATATAGGAAGAGCAGAGTGAGAGAGGGAGACAGAGTAGAGATGTCAATAAGAGATAGAGTTGAGAGAAGAGAGAGAGGAGAGTCACATTACGGGACATACAGAAGACAATATGAAAGAGAACAGTCGACCGAAAGATAAAAGACAGAGACATACCAGGAAGACCTAAATAGAGCAGACGCGAAGACAATACGTGAACAAACGAACGAATCTTTGTTGTTGGAAAAGAATAAGCACAATACATGCTTGTTTTCATCTGGTCAAAAACAATATAAGAAAATGAGGAAATGAAAGAGAAACACAGAAACATATTTTCATCTATTTACATGCACAGCCCCAGAATATGTGAATATCAGCAGCTATCAACAACCGCGTGCAGCGCGCGCGACACCCACATACGCACGCACGCACGTGCTACACGCGCGCACACGCACGCGCGCACGCACGCACACGCACGCAACGCACGCACAACGCACGCACGCACGCACATCGCACACACACACACACTTCACGGCACGCTCAAGACGCACACGCCGCACGCACACGCACTAACGCGCGCACAAACAGGTGTAGGGCCCAAAAACAAGGGTGTGCCACGCACGCACACACACACCACACACAATTCACACTCCACACACTACAATCTTCAACTACTGACTCATTTTTATCAACTGTTATTTATTTATTCTATGTGTACAGTGGCACCTCCCTTATAGAGACCTCCCATTATAAGACTTACCCTCCCACATAAGACCTACTTCTTCTGAGACATTGTCCTTCTTTGTAAGATTTAAAATTACCTCCCACATAAGACCCCTCCCTTATAAGTAAGACCTCATTCTGGATGATTTTTTTGAAGGTCTTATAAGGTAGGGGTTTTATGTGGGAGGGAGTCTTATAATGGTGGGGTCTTATAAGGGAGGGGTCTTTATGTAATGAGGCGTGTCTTATAATGGGGGGTCTTATAAGGGAGGTTCCACTGTATCAGCATCGACATTTTTAAAGCAGCAGAACGACAGAGACAGACGTGGAGCAGAGACAGGCACGCAATAGAGACACGCTTTTCTCTCTCTCTGTTTTCTGTCTGTCCCTGTCTCTTCTGCTCTCTATCTGTCTCTACCCCCCTGTGTCTTCCTCTTCTTCCCTGTCTTTCTCTGCGTCCTCTATCTGTCTCTCTATCTGTCCCTGTCTCTGTGTGTCTATCACCTCCGTGCCCCGTCTCTCTCCGTCTCTGTCTCTGTCTCTCTCACTCTTCATCTGTGTCCTCTGTCTGTTGTTTCTTTCTGTCTCATATAATCTCTCTCTTTCTCTCTCTCTTTCTCTCATATCTCTTTCTCTCTATCTCTTTCTCTCTCTCTCCCTCTTCCTCTCTCCCTCTCTCTCTCTCTCTATCTCCCCTCTCGTCTCTCTCTCTCTCTCCTCTCTCCCTCCCTCTCTCTCTTCCCCCCCCCTCTCTCTCTCTCCCTCCTCCCTCTCTCTCTCTCTCTCTCCTCTCTCCTCCTCTCTCTCTCTCTCTCTTCTCTCTTAATCTCTCTCTCTCTCTCTCTTCTCTCTCTCTTAATTCATCCGTCGAAATCCAAATTTAGTGTTTTGTTTACAACTAGGCAAACGCCCCTCTCTCGCCCCCTTCCCTCCCTTATAAAGACTAGCTCTATCGTAAGTTTAAATATATACTCTAAGGAATTGGAACCTCTCCTTTTCTATAAGCTGTTTCTTCTTCTATTGATAATTCTCTCTCGTGTTCAAAGCATGTTTCACTTCTGTCCAAGAAACTATCGCAAAAATCATTTCAATTGAATCAAATTAAACTCTTTCTAGACCTCTCATTCCGCGGACTCTTTTTTCTCATGCATATATATTCAATCTCGACATGGACTATCTCGTCAACATGTTGACTTAGCAATTGTCCAAAACCACTTCACAGTATTTACTAGACGTTCCCCTCTCTCTCATTCTATTAAAATCCTCCTCCCTTGATTCATGTGACTATAAGAAATTAGATATTCTGCCTTTTCATCTCTTCTCTCTGTAAGCATCATCCAAAGCTGTGTTTATTTTTAAAATTATGAATAAATTAACACCATTTTATCTGCAAAAACATTTCCCAGTAAATATCTTATTCTCTGGGCTCTCCCTCTCTTCTCCTCGTACCCCTCCCTCCTCTCATCAAATCTCTTCATGTCTCTGCCGGGTTTAGTCCATCCCTCAGGAGCAAATTTGTTGAACTCGTCTGTCTCTAACTCTCATCTAAAAACAAAAACCGAGTTTGTCATCTTTCAGAAAGGCATATCATAAATACCCTCATTGACCAATTATAAATCTCTCCGTCCTCTCCTCTTACC
>CM065696.1:8108529-8113529 GCA_017654935.2 Phymorhynchus buccinoides | reverse complement strand
TCGAAAGAAGCACCGCATACTCGTCGTGTCTGTTGTAGTGTCTGTATTACGTATGTTTATTATTTTGTACGCTTTAAAATACATCATTTTAAAGAGCGGCCTCAATTTGAAGTGGAGCCTCGATTTGAAGTGCGACAATTTTGTCAAAATGTGCGACAATTTTGGACCGACCGACCGACCGACAGACAGACAGACCGACAGACAAAGTGAGTTATAGGTTTGTGGCTTGAGCCACAAACAAAAACCACACCAGCTATTTTACAGACGCTGTAAATGGTTTACACATCCGTTAGCGCAGTACCTTAATTCTAAGGCACCCTCCTCTGGGCGGGAAATGTGTCAATAAAAAGACTAAAAACAACCCGACAAAATCGATTTAAGAGATAGGCAAACGTGTTATTCATATTTATATAACATGTACACTCTAGTCTCTTTTCCCGGGCGGGGTGCCGCCACTCACCCCCTCACCCTGCCCCGCCTCCCACCTCCACCCCCCCCCCCAACAAAATCGCAACCCATAAGTTAACTCCTTCATAATTATACTGCCGACCATGCGCAAAAAAAAGAACGACTTATTCAAATTATTTCATATTTTGCGGATGTCTAATTCTCTGATTTCTGTACCGGCAATCGTAAGTTTTATTGCATTCGTGCGATTAGTTTTGATACAGTAGTTCAACAAACAGTACCACCCCCAAGTTTGAAAATGACGAAAGCGTGGCAACACTGACAAAAAGTGTGACCATTTGGTATGTCCACTGTTGTTGGCAAGGCCAGTGTTTTACCCGATGTCTCGAGGAACCCCCTCAATGTGTCCAGAAAGCCCCAAGGAACTGCTGCTTACACAGTTAAAGACCCACCACATCACGTGTCTTAATCAACGTTTTCACGCGCTTTCCTTCTTATAGCTGGTACGAAATCTTAAGAAATCTTCCTAGCATAAGATGGAATTTAACACGTGACGTGGGGGGTCTTTAATGCAATGCACACTCAGTACAAATCCTAAGCGTTATCCTAAGCTTTTTGGTTAAAGTGATTGCTGCTTGGGTGGGCACACCCAATGTTTTGTCACATTTTGAGCATCTCTGTTTTCTGATGTTGAACTTAGGGGGGTGCGTTATTTGTTGAGCCATTGCTTCAAAACTAATAACCAGAATACAATGACATGTTCCGGTCTGCTGTATACATAATTGAATTAATGACATGCAAAATAGTAAAGGATTTGGCCTTGACATTTTTGTTCTGCTCTCTTTAGAACAAAATGATACTTAACTTTTGTTGATCTCTGTATGCGTATCATAATTGGCCACACAAAAATGAGCACAGATTTTGAACAGATGTGTAGGTTTGACATGCATCTCATTTTGCTTCTCTCGGGAATCCCAACTATTTGTTTTAGCTGAGCAACAAAATGTAGGGATGTTTTTTTGCCAACAGTATGTTGGGTGCATTTCAAAGGTCAGTGTTTTGGTAAAACATCCCTATTGTTTTCCCTAAGCATATAGTGTACTAGCTGTGCAACCCTTGGCACATGAGACATAGGTTTAATGACTCAACGCTTCGCGCTTCGAGTCCTCGCGCTTCACGCTCGGCTGTACAACCCTTGGCACATGAGACATAGGTTTAAAGACTCAGCGCTTCGCGCTTCGAGTCCTCGCGCTTCGTGCTTGGTTCGACCCCTTTGCGGAGGTTTCCGACAAGTAAGGACGCCATGACCTTCCGAGGGTGCCAAGCATGCTTGATGCCAATTTTGGTGTCGATCGGTTGAGAACTGTGGCCGTGCATAAGGGACACACAGACAGGCAGACACACAGACAGATTTCGAAAATATATATAAGATAAGATGGAGAGATGGGAAGATGCCCACGTAAGGTTACAACACATCCAAAATGCATTAAATTTTAGTTTCGTATTTTGCACATGGGCATAGACAGATATCCACACAATGCACATAACATGTTACTGTCATTACAAGCACAACATTGCAAAACATGGGCGTGTGATGTGCGAAATATTTTGTACTATTTTGGTTATGGGGTAGTTTGGGAATGTCAGGGTGTTGGTGATGTAAAGTTGTTTTCATTTCAATTTAAACAAAAAATGGTAGATTGCTTCAAAAAGGATTGGTCATCTGCTTGGGATTCACATGCATTTTATTATGTCTATGCCAGTTTGAAATCGTCTTTTATCTCCTAGTGCATACTATTGTATTTCAATTTCTATGTTAGACGAAGTTATGTCAAATTCAGAATTGGTATGTCACCCTTGAAATGTAACTTTATTTACTTTGGCGTTCGGATAAATGTACAAAATCATTATATCTCTCTCTATCGTCTCTCTCGTCTCTCTCTCTTCTCTCTACTCTTCCTCTCTCTCTCGCTCTCTCACTCGTCTCTCTCTCTCTCTCGTCTCTCTCTCTCTCTCTCTCTCTCAAAAAAAAAAAAATGGGGTTGTCTCTCCCTCTCCTCTCTCTCCTCCCCTCTCTCTCTCTCTCTCCCCTCTCTCTCTCTCTCTCTCTCACTCTCGACCTACCTCTCTCTCTCTCTCTCCTCTCTCCTCGTCTCTCTCTCTCTCTCCCTCATTCTCTCTCCTCTTCTCTCTCTCTCTCTCATCTATCTCCTCACTCTCTCTCTCTCTCTCTCTCTCTCTCTCTCTCTCTCTCTCTCTCTCTCTCTCTCTCTCTCTCTCTCTCTCTCTCCTCTCTCTCTCTCTCCTATCTCTTCTCTCTCTCTCTCTCTCTCATCTCGTTACCTACTCTCTCTCTCTTCTCTCTCTCTCTTCTCTCTCTCTCTCATCTCTCTCTCCACACAAAAAGGAGGAAGAAAGGCCTAGGGGTAAGGAGAAGTGATGGGGGGAGGATACGGGGGGGAAGGGGGAGGGGGTATACCGAATCAAGCCAGAGAAGAGAGAGAGATTGAGAGAGAAGTTGGAGACGAGAGAGAGAAGAGACAGAGCGGGAAGAGAGAGAGAGGAGAGGAGAGAGAGAGACGGATCGACGAGAGAGGAGAGAGGGACAGAGAGAGAGAGAGAGACAGGAGAGAGAGAGAGAGCCAGCACAATACATCGCACGGTTGACTTGCTCAAGAGTGGACAATAAAAGCAACAGAGCAAAAAGCTTCTGGCTAAAAGATACCCCCCCCCAGTACCCCCAACCCTCCCCTGTTACCTCCATTTAGCAACGAACACAAAACAACGAAGCCCTCTCGATCAAACTTCCCTCTCCCCTCCCTCTCTGTCCCCCTCTCTGGCTGTCAACGCTCTCCTCTCTTGTCTCAACTGTCTCTCCTGTCTCTCCCTCCTCTCTCTCTCTCTCTCTCTCGCTCTCTCCTCTGTCATCTCTCTCGCTTCTCTCTCTCTCTCCTCTCTGTCTCTCTCCTCACTCTCTGTCTGTTTTGTCACTCTCCATCTCTCTGTCTCTCTGTGTCTGTGTACTGTCTGTCTGACATTAAATAAATCAACTACGCTTGATGCATGATGTGAATGCGTGTGTAAGAGGGCAAGGTGTAAATAAACTCTTGAAGCTTATCGATTGTGCCATCAACAAAACATTCGTATTCGTTATGGCAGGGACCAATAGGGAGGGGAGGGGGGGGTGGTGTCCATGAAGCGTGTGGAGGGATGCAATGAGCCGATGGTGGGGGAAAGAGAGAGGGTGTAGATATTTTACGGGGTGAAAGGGGGAGGGGAGGCTATAGGTGGGGGGGCTATATGTTGGTTTTGTATTTTCGGTTTGTTGATTTTGATACGTTGAATTGCGTGCGAAGTGTAGAGTCTGTTGTCTATATAAAGATACAATGATGGAGAGAGAAGACGAGAGAGAGAGAGACGAGAGACGAGTAAGAGAGAGAGAGGGACTGAAGATTGAAGACTTTAAAAAACTTTACGTTACACAAGGATTAAGATTTTGGGCCGGGTCCCATTCTTCCAATCCGTGTCCTTGGAACGAAAACTAGACTAATACAAAACAACTTGAATTAGGCAAGCAGATATCAGCATGGCACGAGAGATAGAGAGAGAGATGATAGAGAGAGAAGAGACGAGAGAGAGAGAGAGAGAGGAGGAGAGAGAGGCGAGGAGGGACGGAGAGAGAGAGAGAGAGCGAGAAATAGAGAGAGAGACACAGAGAGAGAGACACGACACAGAGAGCGAGAGACAGAGGAGGAGAGAGCAAGATAGAGAGAGCAGAGAGAGAGAGAGAAAGATCGAGAGATAGAGAAGAGCGAGAGAGGCTGATAGAGAGGTTGCTACAGATAGAGATACTTGAAAACTGAGAGAGTGAGAGAGACACAGAGCTCTCTTGAGAACGCGAGCTAGAGAAATAGAGACAGAGACAGACAGAGACAGAGGGAGAAATAGAGACTCTCTAGAGAGACAGACCAGAGAGAGAGAGAGAGAATTGAGAGAGAGGTGGAGAGAGAGAGAGAGAGAGAGAGAGAGAGAGATCCCCCTCCTCGTCTATCCATTCATGTAAGTCACCCTTCCCCCCGTCCTTTCTCTTTCTTCTTATCTCTCTCTCTTCTCTCTGCTCTTATTAGAGATTTTAACTTACCTTAGAGATCTCTAGAGATCATATATATATATTTAGAATTATAGTATTAATTCTTTCTTTATCTCTCTAGAGATCTCTCTCTCTCTATCTCTCTTCATCTCTCTCTCTCTCTCACTCATCTCTTTCGCTCTTATCACTTAAAAAACCCTTTACTATTCTCAAGTATCAAGTAGGCATACTGAGATTTGAGACCAATCCTATTCTGATCTGTCCTTGGGACGAAGCACAAGACTAAAGGCCCAGACACACTGCATACGATCTGACCCCAACAAGATGCGATTGTGACGATGTCTGTGAGTCATGATTCCAGGTGGAAGGAGATAGATCGAGAGTATATGATAGAGAGAGAGAGAGAGAGAGAGAGAGAGAGAGAGAGATAGAGATAGAGATGAGAGTCGATCTCTCCTCAGACCGAGACTACCCCCTTCTAGAGTAGCAGGCCTATGATCTC
>CM065696.1:8066859-8069359 GCA_017654935.2 Phymorhynchus buccinoides | reverse complement strand
TTTCTGTTGTTACTGTTTCTCTCTGTCTGTTTCCTGTTTCACGTTTTCTGTTGTTACTGTTTCTCTCTGTCTGCCTGTTTCACGTTTTCTGTTGTTACTGTTTCTCTCTGTCTGCCTGTTTCTGTTTCACGTTTTCTGTTGTTACTGTTTCTCTCTGTTTCTGTCTACCTGTTTCACGTTTTCTGTTGTTACTGTTTCTCTCTGTCTACCTGTTTCACGTTTTCTGTTGTTACTGTTTCTCTCTGTCTACCTGTTTCACGTTTTCTGTTGTTACTGTTTCTCTCTGTCTACCTGTTTCACGTTTTCTGTTGTTACTGTTTCTCTCTGTCTGCCTGTTTCACGTTTTCTGTTGTTACTGTTTCTCTCTGTCTGCCTGTTTCACGTTTTCTGTTGTTACTGTTTCTCTCTGTCTGCCTGTTTCACGTTTTCTGTTGTTACTGTTTCTCTCTGTCTACCTGTTTCACGTTTTCTGTTGTTACTGTTTCTCTCTGTC
The DNA here is from genome assembly GCA_017654935.2 of Phymorhynchus buccinoides. Taxonomy (NCBI): domain Eukaryota; kingdom Metazoa; phylum Mollusca; class Gastropoda; order Neogastropoda; family Raphitomidae; genus Phymorhynchus; species Phymorhynchus buccinoides. The sequence continues at coordinate 8,068,866 of CM065696.1, read as the reverse complement.
TGTTTTCCTGTTTCACGTTTTCTGTTGTTACGTGTTGTCTCTCTGTCTACCTGTTTCACGTTTTCTGTTGTTACTGTTTCTCTCTGTCTGCCTGTTTCACGTTTTCTGTTGTTACTGTTTCTCTCTGTCTGCCTGTTTCACGTTTTCTGTTGTTACTGTTTCTCTCTGTCTGCCTGTTTCACGTTTTCTGTTGTTACTGTTTCTCTCTGTCTGCCTGTTTCACGTTTTCTGTTGTTACTGTTTCTCTCTGTCTACCTGTTTCACGTTTTCTGTTGTTACTGTTTCTCTCTGTCTGCCTGTTTCACGTTTTCTGTTGTTACTGTTTCTCTCTGTCTACCTGTTTCACGTTTTCTGTTGTTACTGTTTCTCTCTGTCTGCCTGTTTCACGTTTTCTGTTGTTACTGTTTCTCTCTGTCTGCCTGTTTCACGTTTTCTGTTGTTACTGTTTCTCTCTGTCTGCCTGTTTCACGTTTTCTGTTGTTACTGTTTCTCTCTGTCTGCCTGTTTCACGTTTTCTGTTGTTACTGTTTCTCTCTGTCTGCCTGTTTCACGTTTTCTGTTGTTACTGTTTCTCTCTGTCTGCCTGTTTCACGTTTTCTGTTGTTACTGTTTCTCTCTGTCTGCCTGTTTCACGTTTTCTGTTGTTACTGTTTCTCTCTGTCTGCCTGTTTCACGTTTTCTGTTGTTACTGTTTCTCTCTGTCTGCCTGTTTCACGTTTTCTGTTGTTACTGTTTCTCTCTGTCTGCCTGTTTCACGTTTTCTGTTGTTACGTGTTGTTACTGTTTCTCTCTGTCTGCCTGTTTCACGTTTTCTGTTACTGTTCTACCTGTTACTGTTTCTCTCTGTCTGCCTGTTTCACGTTTTCTGTTGTTACTGTTTCTCTCTGTCTGCCTGTTTCACGTTTTCTGTTGTTACTGTTTCTCTCTGTCTACCTGTTTCACGTTTTCTGTTGTTACTGTTTCTCTCTGTCTGCCTGTTTCACGTTTTCTGTTGTTACTGTTCTCTCTCTGTCTTTTCTGTTGTTACTGTTTCACGTCTTGTTTCACGTTTTCTGTTGTTACTGTTTCTCTCTGTCTGCCTGTTTCACGTTTTCTGTTGTTACTGTTTCTCTCTGTCTGCCTGTTTCACGTTTTCTGTTGTTACTGTTTCTCTCTGTCTGCCTGTTTCACGTTTTCTGTTGTTACTGTTTCTCTCTGTCTACCTGTTTCACGTTTTCTGTTGTTACTGTTTCTCTCTGTCTACCTGTTTCACGTTTTCTGTTGTTACTGTTTCTCTCTGTCTGCCTGTTTCACGTCTTCTGTTGTTACTGTTTCTCTCTGTCTACCTGTTTCACGTTTTCTGTTGTTACTGTTTCTCTCTGTCTACCTGTTTCACGTTTTCTGTTGTTACTTTTCTCTCTGTTACTGTTTCTCTCTGTCTACCTGTTTCACTGTTTCACGTTTTCTGTTGTTACTGTTTCTCTCTGTCTACCTGTTTCACGTTTTCTGTTGTTACTGTTTCTCTCTGTCTGCCTGTTTCACGTTTTCTGTTGTTACTGTTTCTCTCTGTCTACCTGTTTCACGTTTTCTGTTGTTACTGTTTCTCTCTGTCTACCTGTTTCACGTTTTCTGTTGTTACTGTTTCTCTCTGTCTGCCTGTTTCACGTTTTCTGTTGTTACTGTTTCTCTCTGTCTGCCTGTTTCACGTTTTCTGTTGTTACTGTTTCTCTCTGTCTACCTGTTTCACGTTTTCTGTTGTTACTGTTTCTCTCTGTCTACCTGTTTCACGTTTTCTGTTGTTACTGTTTCTCTCTGTCTACCTGTTTCACGTTTTCTGTTGTTACTGTTTCTCTCTGTCTGCCTGTTTCACGTTTTCTGTTGTTACTGTTTCTCTCTGTCTGCCTGTTTCACGTCTGTTGTTACTGTTTCTCTCTGTCCCTGTTTCACGTTTTCTGTTGTTACTGTTTCTCTCTGTCTACCTGTTTCACGTTTTCTGTTGTTACTGTTTCTCTCTGTCTACCTGTTTCA
>CM065696.1:8051859-8059359 GCA_017654935.2 Phymorhynchus buccinoides | reverse complement strand
TGCTGCGCATACTCTGTTCACTAAGCTTCTGGACAGCTAAACTAGATCTTGGTCATTGGGTACAACATATGCTGCGCATACTCTGTTCACTAAGCTTCTGGACAGCTAAACTAGATCTTGGTCATTGGGTACAACATATGCTGCGCATACTCTGTTCACTAAGCTTCTGGACAGCTAAACTAGATCTTGGTCATTGGGTACAACATATGCTGCGCATACTCTGTTCACTAAGCTTCTGGACAGCTAAACTAGATCTTGATCATTGGGTACAACATATGCTGCGCATACTCTGTTCACTAAGCTTCTGGACAGCTAAACTAGATCTTGGTCATTGGGTACAACATATGCTGCGCATACTCTGTTCACTAAGCTTCTGGACAGCTAAACTAGATCTTGGTCATTGGGTACAACATATGCTGCGCATGCTCTGTTCACTAAGCTTCTGGACAGCTAAACTAGATCTTGGTCATCGGGTACAACATATGCTGCGCATACTCTGTTCACTAAGCTTCTGGACAGCTAAACTAGATCTTGGTCATCGGGTACAACATATGCTGCGCATACTCTGTTCACTAAGCTTCTGGACAGCTAAACTAGATCTTGGTCATCGGGTACAACATATGCTGCGCATACTCTGTTCACTAAGCTTCTGGACAGCTAAACTAGATCTTGGTCATTGGGTACAACATATGCTGCGCATACTCTGTTCACTAAGCTTCTGGACAGCTAAACTAGATCTTGGTCATCGGGTACAACATATGCTGCGCATACTCTGTTCACTAAGCTTCTGGACAGCTAAACTAGATCTTGGTCATCGGGTACAACATATGCTGCGCATACTCTGTTCACTAAGCTTCTGGACAGCTAAACTAGATCTTGGTCATCGGGTACAACATATGCTGCGCATACTCTGTTCACTAAGCTTCTGGACAGCTAAACTAGATCTTGGTCATTGGGTACAACATATGCTGCGCATGCTCTGTTCACTAAGCTTCTGGACAGCTAAACTAGATCTTGGTCATCGGGTACAACATATGCTGCGCATACTCTGTTCACTAAGCTTCTGGACAGCTAAACTAGATCTTGGTCATCGGGTACAACATATGCTGCGCATACTCTGTTCACTAAGCTTCTGGACAGCTAAACTAGATCTTGGTCATCGGGTACAACATATGCTGCGCATACTCTGTTCACTAAGCTTCTGGACAGCTAAACTAGATCTTGGTCATCGGGTACAACATATGCTGCGCATACTCTGTTCACTAAGCTTCTGGACAGCTAAACTAGATCTTGGTCATCGGGTACAACATATGCTGCGCATGCTCTGTTCACTAAGCTTCTGGACAGCTAAACTAGATCTTGGTCATCGGGTACAACATATGCTGCGCATACTCTGTTCACTAAGCTTCTGGACAGCTAAACTAGATCTTGGTCATCGGGTACAACATATGCTGCGCATACTCTGTTCACTAAGCTTCTGGACAGCTAAACTAGATCTTGATCATTGGGTACAACATATGCTGCGCATGCTCTGTTCACTAAGCTTCTGGACAGCTAAACTAGATCTTGGTCATTGGGTACAACATATGCTGCGCATGCTCTGTTCACTAAGCTTCTGGACAGCTAAACTAGATCTTGGTCATTGGGTACAACATATGCTGCGCATACTCTGTTCACTAAGCTTCTGGACAGCTAAACTAGATCTTGGTCATCGGGTACAACATATGCTGCGCATACTCTGTTCACTAAGCTTCTGGACAGCTAAACTAGATCTTGGTCATCGGGTACAACATATGCTGCGCATACTCTGTTCACTAAGCTTCTGGACAGCTAAACTAGATCTTGGTCATTGGGTACAACATATGCTGCGCATACTCTGTTCACTAAGCTTCTGGACAGCTAAACTAGATCTTGGTCATCGGGTACAACATATGCTGCGCATACTCTGTTCACTAAGCTTCTGGACAGCTAAACTAGATCTTGGTCATTGGGTACAACATATGCTGCGCATACTCTGTTCACTAAGCTTCTGGACAGCTAAACTAGATCTTGGTCATCGGGTACAACATATGCTGCGCATACTCTGTTCACTAAGCTTCTGGACAGCTAAACTAGATCTTGGTCATCGGGTACAACATATGCTGCGCATACTCTGTTCACTAAGCTTCTGGACAGCTAAACTAGATCTTGGTCATTGGGTACAACATATGCTGCGCATACTCTGTTCACTAAGCTTCTGGACAGCTAAACTAGATCTTGGTCATCGGGTACAACATATGCTGCGCATACTCTGTTCACTAAGCTTCTGGACAGCTAAACTAGATCTTGGTCATCGGGTACAACATATGCTGCGCATACTCTGTTCACTAAGCTTCTGGACAGCTAAACTAGATCTTGGTCATCGGGTACAACATATGCTGCGCATACTCTGTTCACTAAGCTTCTGGACAGCTAAACTAGATCTTGGTCATCGGGTACAACATATGCTGCGCATACTCTGTTCACTAAGCTTCTGGACAGCTAAACTAGATCTTGGTCATTGGGTACAACATATGCTGCGCATACTCTGTTCACTAAGCTTCTGGACAGCTAAACTAGATCTTGATCATTGGGTACAACATATGCTGCGCATACTCTGTTCACTAAGCTTCTGGACAGCTAAACTAGATCTTGATCATTGGGTACAACATATGCTGCGCATACTCTGTTCACTAAGCTTCTGGACAGCTAAACTAGATCTTGGTCATTGGGTACAACATATGCTGCGCATACTCTGTTCACTAAGCTTCTGGACAGCTAAACTAGATCTTGGTCATCGGGTACAACATATGCTGCGCATACTCTGTTCACTAAGCTTCTGGACAGCTAAACTAGATCTTGGTCATCGGGTACAACATATGCTGCGCATACTCTGTTCACTAAGCTTCTGGACAGCTAAACTAGATCTTGGTCATTGGGTACAACATATGCTGCGCATACTCTGTTATGCTGTTCACTAAGCTTCTGGACAGCTAAACTAGATCTTGGTCATCGGGTACAACATATGCTGCGCATACTCTGTTCACTAAGCTTCTGGACAGCTAAACTAGATCTTGGTCATCGGGTACAACATATGCTGCGCATACTCTGTTCACTAAGCTTCTGGACAGCTAAACTAGATCTTGGTCATTGGGTACAACATATGCTGCGCATACTCTGTTCACTAAGCTTCTGGACAGCTAAACTAGATCTTGGTCATCGGGTACAACATATGCTGCGCATACTCTGTTCACTAAGCTTCTGGACAGCTAAACTAGATCTTGGTCATCGGGTACAACATATGCTGCGCATACTCTGTTCACTAAGCTTCTGGACAGCTAAACTAGATCTTGGTCATCGGGTACAACATATGCTGCGCATACTCTGTTCACTAAGCTTCTGGACAGCTAAACTAGATCTTGGTCATTGGGTACAACATATGCTGCGCATACTCTGTTCACTAAGCTTCTGGACAGCTAAACTAGATCTTGGTCATTGGGTACAACATATGCTGCGCATACTCTGTTCACTAAGCTTCTGGACAGCTAAACTAGATCTTGGTCATTGGGTACAACATATGCTGCGCATATCTGTTCACTAAGCTTCTTGACAGCTAAACTAGATCTTGGTCATTGGGTACAACATATGCTGAGCAATCTGTTCACTAAGCTTCTTGACAGCTAAACTAGATCTTGGTCATTGGGTACAACATATGCTGAGCAATCTGTTCACTAAGCTTCTTGACAGCTAAACTAGATCTTGGTCATTGGGTACAACATATGCTGAGCAATCTGTTCACTAAGCTTCTTGACAGCTAAACTAGATCTTGGTCATTGGGTACAACATATGCTGAGCAATCTGTTCACTAAGCTTCTTGACAGCTAAACTAGATCTTGATCATTGGGTACAACATATGCTGAGCAATCTGTTCACTAAGCTTCTTGACAGCTAAACTAGATCTTGATCATTGGGTACAACATATGCTGAGCAATCTGTTCACTAAGCTTCTTGACAGCTAAACTAGATCTGGGTCATTGGGTACAACATATGCTGAGCAATCTGTTCACTAAGCTTCTTGACAGCTAAACTAGATCTGGGTCATTGGGTACAACATATGCTGAGCAATCTGTTCACTAAGCTTCTTGACAGCTAAACTAGATCTTGATCATTGGGTACAACATATGCTGAGCAATCTGTTCACTAAGCTTCTTGACAGCTAAACTAGATCTTGGTCATTGGGTGCAACATATGCTGAGCAATCTGTTCACTAAGCTTCTTGACAGCTAAACTAGATCTTGGTCATTGGGTACAACATATGCTGAGCAATCTGTTCACTAAGCTTCTTGACAGCTAAACTAGATCTTGGTCATTGGGTACAACATATGCTGAGCAATCTGTTCACTAAGCTTCTTGACAGCTAAACTAGATCTTGATCATTGGGTACAACATATGCTGAGCAATCTGTTCACTAAGCTTCTTGACAGCTAAACTAGATCTGGGTCATTGGGTGCAACATATGCTGAGCAATCTGTTCACTAAGCTTCTTGACAGCTAAACTAGATCTTGGTCATTGGGTACAACATATGCTGAGCAATCTGTTCACTGAGCTTCTTGACAGCTAAACTAGATCTTGGTCATTGGGTACAACATATGCTGAGCAATCTGTTCACTAAGCTTCTTGACAGCTAAACTAGATCTTGGTCATTGGGTGCAACATATGCTGAGCAATCTGTTCACTAAGCTTCTTGACAGCTAAACTAGATCTGGGTCATTGGGTTCAACATATGCTGAGCAATCTGTTCACTGAGCTTCTTGACAGCTAAACTAGATCTTGGTCATTGGGTTCAACATATGCTAAGCAATCTGTTCACTAAGCTTCTTGACAGCTAAACTAGATCTTGATCATTGGGTTCAACATATGCTGAAGCAATCTGTTCACTAAGCTTCTTGACAGCTAAACTAGATCTTGATCATTGGGTTCAACATATGCTGAGCAATCTGTTCACTAAGCTTCTTGACAGCTAAACTAGATCTTGGTCATTGGGTACAACATATGCTGAGCAATCTGTTCACTAAGCTTCTTGACAGCTAAACTAGATCTTGATCATTGGGTTCAACATATGCTGAGCAATCTGTTCACTAAGCTTCTTGACAGCTAAACTAGATCTTGATCATTGGGTACAACATATGCTGAGCAATCTGTTCACTAAGCTTCTTGACAGCTAAACTAGATCTTGATCATTGGGTACAACATATGCTGAGCAATCTGTTCACTAAGCTTCTTGACAGCTAAACTAGATCTTGATCATTGGGTACAACATATGCTGAGCAATCTGTTCACTAAGCTTCTTGACAGCTAAACTAGATCTTGATCATTGGGTACAACATATGCTGAGCAATCTGTTCACTGAGCTTCTTGACAGCTAAACTAGATCTTGGTCATTGGGTACAACATATGCTGAGCAATCTGTTCACTAAGCTTCTTGACAGCTAAACTAGATCTGGGTCATTGGGTACAACATATGCTAAGCAATCTGTTCACTAAGCTTCTTGACAGCTAAACTAGATCTTGATCATTGGGTTCAACATATGCTGAGCAATCTGTTCACTGAGCTTCTTGACAGCTAAACTAGATCTTGGTCATTGGGTACAACATATGCTGAGCAATCTGTTCACTAAGCTTCTTGACAGCTAAACTAGATCTTGGTCATTGGGTACAACATATGCTAAGCAATCTGTTCACTAAGCTTCTTGACAGCTAAACTAGATCTTGATCATTGGGTTCAACATATGCTGAGCAATCTGTTCACTGAGCTTCTTGACAGCTAAACTAGATCTGGGTCATTGGGTACAACATATGCTAAGCAATCTGTTCACTGAGCTTCTTGACAGCTAAACTAGATCTTGATCATTGGGTTCAACATATGCTGAGCAATCTGTTCACTGAGCTTCTTGACAGCTAAACTAGATCTTGGTCATTGGGTACAACATATGCTAAGCAATCTGTTCACTGAGCTTCTTGACAGCTAAACTAGATCTGGGTCATTGGGTACAACATATGCTAAGCAATCTGTTCACTGAGCTTCTTGACAGCTAAACTAGATCTTGGTCATTGGGTACAACATATGCTAAGCAATCTGTTCACTAAGCTTCTTGACAGCTAAACTAGATCTTGATCATTGGGTTCAACATATGCTAAGCAATCTGTTCACTGAGCTTCTTGACAGCTAACTAGATCTTGGTCATTGGGTACAACATATGCTGAGCAATCTGTTCACTAAGCTTCTTAACAGCTAAACTAGATCTGGGTCATTGGGTGCAACATATGCTAAGCAATCTGTTCACTGAGCTTCTTGACAGCTAAACTAGATTTGGGTCATTGGGTACAACATATGCTAAGCAATCTGTTCACTGAGCTTCTTAACAGCTAAACTAGATTTGGGTCATTGGGTACAACATATGCTAAGCAATCTGTTCACTGAGCTTCTTGACAGCTAAACTAGATTTGGGTCATTGGGTGCAACATATGCTAAGCAATCTGTTCACTGAGCTTCTTGACAGCTAAACTAGATTTGGGTCATTGGGTACAACATATGCTAAGCATGCTCTTTGCATTCATTGCATTTCTTCTGTCTCCACTCACTCCCTTGGTGATACCGGGGAGTATTTTATACAATTAGGTCGGCACCTTCTGGAAGTTCTGTGCTTTTAACTTCCTCTGATCTGTCACTCTCTTTGACTCTGCCTTTTCCCTTTGCTTACCGACATCTACTACCTACCTTTCTGCCTTACTCATCCATTCTCCTACATTTTTTTTATCAAGAAACTCTCACAAAGCTTTTCTCCAGCCGAAGACGGACATGCTGGGCCTATTTCTTAGTTAAGCGCATAACGGCAGCATGACGCATCTGCGCTCATTTGACAGGAAACTGTCTGAGCGATCGACACAAAAAAAAAAAATTGAGATTTTTCGTTGTTGTTTTTCTGTCCTTTTGTTTTTGTCGATGTTGTTGTTGTTGTTTTTGTTGTTGTTTTTCTGTCCTTCTTTTGTTTTTATCGATGTTGTTGTTGTTGTTTTTGTTGTTGTTTTTCTGTCCTTCTCTTGTTTTTATCGATGTTGTTGTTGTTTTTTGGTTTTCCAATATACCGTTGGGACAGTTGAAGTGATATTCGATTCACTTTTCTCTCCTTTTTCAAAGTCTTTCAAAAGGTCCCTCAGGGTAGATTATTCTTTTGTTGCACAAGCACTTCATTTGTTTGTAAATGTCTGCGTTTCTTTCGTTTTGTCCTTGTTTCTTTATTTTTTTTTTTCTTTTTTTCTTTCTTCTCTTTTTCTTTCTTTCTTTTTCTTTCTTTCTTTCTTTATTTCATTCATTCTTTTGATATCCTCCTTCTTTTTTTGTTATAGTGGAAGGCTTTAGAGTTTGGAATGTTTCTATGGCTTCATGTACGTGCTTGAAGTAAACAGTCATTTTCTTTTTT
>CM065696.1:8039359-8044359 GCA_017654935.2 Phymorhynchus buccinoides | reverse complement strand
GGCGTCTTTGGATAATTGACCCCGATTTGATGTCTTTTAGCTACATAGAATTTAAACCATTGTGGTACTAAAATGCGACTTTGGCGGTGAAAGGGTTAAAGTACTGCTGGAGAGGGTGTCAAATACCCACGTGTAGTGACGGTGTTGGCGACAGTTGCTGCAGTCAGTCATTGAGGTCAGAAAACCACCCAGGGTCTCTAAGGACACCAAAGTGATTTTCAGTCTGCATTACGCTGCAATGAATCTACCAGGGGGGCCGTTTCACAAGGGCTAACGTTACGTTGCGCTCGCTCAAATCGGCAAAAACGGTCTAAGAAACACCCTTCGTTTGCCGATAGTGCCGTTTTGTTCTTGCCAAACACCGAGCAAGCGGCGAACTATCCGGAACTAGTAGGGGGTGAATACGTTTTTTGTTGTTGATTGGTCCATTAAAGTTTGTTTAAAATAATATCTTTTCGCAAACGTTTTCTAAAGTGTTTCTTAGGCCCCTTTTGGCGTAAGCGTTATTCGCGCAGCGACCGTTGAAACTCCACCAAGGGTTTGCCCTCTTCATCCTACTGAAGGGCCCGCTATGCTACATACGATTCTGTGTCAATGCGATGCGATTGTCAGGATGTGATTCACGATTCACGTGAAATGCTTCCGTCTAAAAAATAGTTCCACTACTTTCGCTCCATAATTATACTCATGTTGTCCCCCGTGGGGATACCCGGGGGTCTTTGGTATAAATAGTTGCCCCACCTTCTCGAAGTTCTGTGCTTGTAACTTCCTCTAATCTGTCACTCTCTTTGACTCTGCCTTTTTCCCTTAGCTTACTGTCATCTACTATCTTTCTGCCTTACCGGTCCATTCTCCTGCCTTTTGTCACGAAACACTTTCAAAAACATTTCCTCCAGCCGAAGTCGGACTTGCTGGGCCTAACGATTTCTTAGTTAGGCGCATAACGGCAGCATGACGCATCTGCACTCATAATTGACAGGAAACTGTCTGAGCGATCGAAGAAGAATAATAATAAGAAGATACTCAAGTAGACCCAGTACAAGAATTTCACGTGAGTCGTGACTCGCATCGTCACAATCGCATCGCATCGACAGCGAATGGTATGTAGTGTAGCAGGCCCTTAGGTCTGTGGGGAGCAGTAGCTCTTTGTGTGTGTGTGATTTGTTTGTTCGTTTCCATAGCATTGCCTTCCTTGTTGAGAAGGAGGCTGGGGTTTGAAAGGGAATGTCAGGTGTTTCCACAATTTAAAATGTTTTTCACCTTTTTTTTTTCTTTGGGGGGAGAGTGGGTGGGTTGGGGGGGGGGTCTTTTCCTTACAACTTGGTTTACTCTTAGAACTTTTTATATTTTCTTAGAAGTTAATATTTTTTATTGGTCGCTGGAGAGATGCATGTTGTGTTCTGTCTGTCTCTGTCTCTCTCTCTCTCTCTCTCTCTCTCTCTCTCTCTCTCTCTCTCTCTCTCTCTCTCTCTCTCTCTCTCTCTCTCTCTCTCTCTCTCTCTCTCTCTCTCTCTCTCTCTCTCTCTCTCTCTCTCTCTCTCTCTCTCTCTCTCTCCCTCTCTTTATTATTATTGCTTTTTATTTTCTGGCCCAACCCCCCTGTTCCCATTTGACACGGGCACATGGCCTAGATCAAATAAACCATTTTCAATCTCTCTCTCTCTCTCTCTCTCTCTCTCTCTCTCTCTCTCTCTCTCTCTCTCTCTCTCTCTCTCTCTCTCTCTCTCTCTCTCTCTCTCTCTCCTCTCTATGTCTCTCTCTCTCTTCTCTCTCTCTCTCCTCTGTGTTGATATCTGCCTACTATGTCGTTGTTATATTTCTGCTACTGTTGTTTCTGTTGACGATGTTTCTGTGTCTCAATGTTCGATTATAGCATTAGTTACATGTTGCATGCTTAGAACCAAGGACAGAATGGAAAGCTAGGCCTAGCCTAAATTCTTATCCTTGTAAAATAAAGTGTCTGAAGTCTGAAGTCTCTCTCTCTCTCTCTCTCTCTCTCTCTCTCTCTCTCTCTCTCTCTCTCTCTCTCTCTCTCTCTCTCTCTCTCTCTCTCTCTCTCTCTCTCTCTCTCTCTCTCTCTCTCTCTCTCTCTCTCTCTCTCTCTCTCTTCCTTCACTCACCTACACCATTGATTTCCTCCACAATACACCAATCAAGGCATTTCCATTCCAAACAAATTCTATCCCAGCCATCCAGTATAGCTATCAGCTGCTGCCCCCCTCCGCTATCTGGCAGTCATAGTCGGAAACGACGGACTGGCATACATCGTGACATTCATCAAACAGACTCGGGGCAAGGGGTGGATGCCTCGTGCCTTCATACGGGGAGCTGGACGACCCCGCCCCCTCCACCAGTCTCTCCCCGGGAGGGTCTTTGGTAAAAATAGTTCTCCCACTTCTAAGTCCTGTGCTTGTAATTTCCTCTAATATGCCACTCTCTTTGACTCTGCCTTTTCCCTTTGTTTTCTATCATCTACTAACTTTCTGACTTATTGGCCCATTCTCTTGTCTTTTTTCCAACAAAAAAATCTTCCAAATAGGGGAAGACGGGGTAAAAAGCGCCTGGACGGGTAAGAAGCCCACCCCAATTATCTCATGAAATGAAGCAAATTTCAGTCTCCATGAGACGAGTGTTAATGTCTAGCTGGGCAAATTTGACTTTTTTTTATTTCATGAGATAATTGGGGTGGGCTTCTTACCCGCCCATGCGCTTTTTACCCCGTCTTCCCCTATTGTTTCTCCTTTGAGCTTCTCAGAAATCGTTCGGAGCGGGGAACCCAGTGAAAATTGAAAACTGAAACCCGGACACATACGTACCTTACCCATTATGGCCATATGGCCTGAGAACGCAGAAGAAGAAGAAAATCAGATAGACTGGGTCTTGCACTGGAGACGGAAACTAGGAGAGAAAACGAGACCTTCCCAAATCAGAAGTCTCGACCTTTGCGTTTCACGTGCTAACACCATTGCCTGGGGGGAAGAGGGAGGGGGAGAAAAAGAGAAGTCAAAAATACAAAGAATGAAAGAAGAAAAGGATGAAGAAGGAAAGAAACAGACGGGTACAACTCGATTGTGTCTGTTTTGAAAATCACTCTATTGCAGATGACTATGTATGTGAGTGTGTCTCTGTGTGTGCGCGGGTGTGTGTTCGTGCGTCTGTCTGTGTGTGTGCAATCGCCTGTGTGTCCTGACGGTGTGTGGTGTGTGGGTGTGGGTGTGCAAGGCTACTTCGCGTTTGCTCGTTGGTTGTTTGTTTTCTTGTTGAATATTTATTGTTTAATGTTTTCTTTTTGAATCAGTGTAAATTAGTTTTGTAAAGCGCTTAGAGCCCTTACTGGGAATAGACGCTACAAATTGTTATTATTATTATTGGTTTAAACAAAGTTTATTAACATGATACATTGCAGTGTACACAAATTATTGTATGAGCACAACAAGTTATAAGCAAATTATTATTATTAAAATACAAATTAGAAAAGCTATTGTTTGTTTTTGTTTAGGTTTCTTTCCCATACCACCCTCCCCTCCCCTTCCCGCCCCATTCCTTCCTTAAAGGTCTCAATACACGTGAACATGTTTCACTTTTCCCCCATGTCAACTCAATGATAGGCCAGTCGTTACAAGGCCTGTGTACACGTTAACACTACTGTGTGCCTGCATGTGTGTGTGTGTGTGTGTGTGTGTGTGTGTGTGTGTGTGTGTGTGTGTGTGTGTGTGTGTGTGTGAGAGAGAGAGAGAGAGAGAGAGAGAGAGAGAGAGAGAGAGAGAGAGAGAGAGAGAGAGAGACACTGAGAGAGACACTGAGAGAGACAGACAGACAGATCACAGACCAATCAACACAGAGACACAAGTGCTGCCATGGGGAAAGAGTGAAAAATGCCCACGTGTGCGGACACCTAAACATGTCCTAATGACCAAAGTGCAAAGGGAGTCGTTTTAATGTGGGCAATTTACTATGAGCATGGTAAGGCCTATTCTCTGTTCCCGGAAAAGCTCCATTAGTCAAATTACACTGTGAACGTGTGGTTTGTTTTCTGACAAAGAGCTATGCTCGAAACTTGTCACCCATCCATTTGCCTCCTAGGATCTTTCTTTAGCAATAGGCTCCAGCAGCCACCGCCTTGTTTCGTCATTTATGATGATGGTGTTGGGCTCTACGAACAATGACGCTGTTGATCTGTCTCTCTCGCTCTGTCTGTCTCTCTGTCTCTCTCTCTGTCTCTCTGTCTCTGTCTCTCTCTCTCTCTCTTTTTCTATTGCTCTCTGTCTCTCTCTCTCTCTACATGCTCTCTCGCTCTGTCTGTCTCTCTCTCTCTCTCTCTCTCTCTCTCTCTCTCTCTCTCTCTCTCTCTCTCTCTCTCTCTCTCTCTCTGTCTCTCTGTCTCTCTCTGTCTCTGTCTCTCTCTATCTCTCTCTTTTTCTATTGCTCTCTGTCTCTCTCTCTCTCTTTCTACATCTCTTTCTCTGTTTCTCTCTATCTCCCTTTTTCCTCTCTCTCTCTCTCATTACCTCACTCTCTTTGTTCGTCTCTGTCTTTGTGTGTATCTCTCTCTCTCTCTCTCTCTCTCTCTCTCTCTCTCTCTCTCTCTCTCTCTCTCTCTCTCTCTCTCTCTTTCTTCTCTCTCTCTCTCTATTCCTCTATGTGTCTATCTCTCTACATTTCTTTCTCTGTTTCTCTTTATCTCTCTTTCTCCCCTCTCTCTCTCATTACCTCACTCTCTTTGTCCGTCTCTGTCGTTGTGTGTGTCTCTTTATGTCTCTCTCTCTCTCTCTCTCTCTCTCTCTCTCTCTCTCTCTCTCTCTCTCTCTCTCTCTCTCTCTCTCTCTCTTCCTCTTTGTATCTCTTTCTTTCTCTTTCTCTACATACTCTTTCTCTATTTCTCTCTGTCTTTTTGGCCCCATTCTCCCCTCTCAACGCTCTCTCTCTCTCTCTCTCTCTCTCTCTCTCTCTCTCTCTCTCTCTCTCTCTCTCTCTCTCTCTCTCTCTCTCTCTCTCTCTCT
>CM065696.1:8026859-8029359 GCA_017654935.2 Phymorhynchus buccinoides | reverse complement strand
GTAAAAGGTCACCAGTTTGGTAAACAAAACATATTCAATTTTCATAGTTGAGCACCAGCACTATGAAATATCAAAATAAAACAAAAACACGCTAAAAAAAATAAAAAATAAAATAAAAAGTGCAATTTTTCTAATGGAGCATTTCCGAGTGCACAATGCGTTTAAAGTAATTGGTGTAATTAACATAATGGACGTTTTGGGAGGTTACGATGGGGTGGTGGGGGGGGGTAATAATGAAGTATGTACGCTAGCTGGTTGTCAAAAAGAAAACCCACATAATTATGGAGCAAAGTTGGTGATCATTGATGTGTTCTTTCACTCAGTTTTATTTTTTGTTTGTTTGTTTTTGTTTCGTTTTTGTGTGGGGTGGGGTTTTTTGGCCAGTGATTTTGTTAAAGGGGCACCCTGACGGATGAGGTTTTACAAGAAACACGTCGAGATCACCAGGAAAACACCCTTTACAGAGATCGCAACACTCGCTTTGCTCTGGTTTACTATAAATCAAACCGTCAAATCGGCGATTCCTCCTTGGCGGAGGTGCTGGAAGTCAAATTATTTCACCCAAAGATAAGGCGTCTCTTTTCTAATAGTGGCCGCCTGCGTTTAGACCAAATCGTTTGCACGAACGTTTCGCAATACAAGCCTTTTTTTTTAAATTTGTATACAGTTTATGTAAAGGCGTTTCGCTCACAACAAAAGAAATAGCTCCTTTTTTATTTTTTTGCAATGCACGACAACAACAAAACCGCTTCAACCACAATTAATAATTTTGTTCATGAATGTTGGTACGTTTCTTTGTGGCATCATGGTTGATGTACTATTTCCTAAATAGATGTGCATAATTATCTACTTATGCGCGCTGCGCCCCCCCCCCCCCCCCCCCCTCCGCCCCCCCACCCCCCCCTCTCCCCCTCACACACACACACACGATCTTTGCAAATTCGATAAATTTCCATTGACTTCCGACACTTCATCCAATGACCCTGATCAAGATTGGAGCTCAATGCACAACGTCTCAGCACTTTCATCCCTCCGCCCCTTCCTCCCTCTTCCTCCCCCCCCCCCCCCCCCTCTACCCCCCCCCCCCCCCCCCCCCCCCCCCCACCCCCCCCCCTGTCTTTCTCTACTAACGCCCTTAGTGACCCTTCGGACTCTTCCCGTGACCTTGTAGATCACCATCATCATCGTCATCATTCCAGAATCACGACCCCTTTCCTTGAAGATTCGTGATAACGGTGATCCATCCCTACTAGGCCCTACGATGTGTGCTCGCTTATCCCACTCGATCGGAGGACCATCATCAGGTCCTTGGGCCCAGATCGGCAAAGAGGCAGTTCAGCTAAACCCCCATCACACACACACGCGCGCGCGCGATCGCACACATACACGCACACACGCACGCACGCACGCTCACAGGTTCACGGCCTTTAATCTCAATTTTTTTTTTTTAACCACTGCAACGTCACTGGAACATACAACAAACAAACAACTACATGACAAGTGTAAAGTGACTTTATTTTATTCACAAGAGGCAAAACAAATCTACTGGATATTTCGGCGAATGCGCCATTATCAACACAGACAAATAAGGAAAACAGCAAACAGCAAATATAGCAAAAGGAGCAAAAAGCAGGCAACGAAAGGAGCACTAAAAAAACAAGATAAAAATTAAAAACATCATTCTCAATGTTTCTTTATGTCAGTTTCATTAAGCCAACCCAAGCCCCATACTAATAACCCTCTGCCTTTTAGTTTGTCGATCAAGGGCAACATCTTATGTTGCCTCTAAATGAGCATTTCCAATGAGAACATTGCGTGGTAGGACATGTATTTTGTCCCGTCACCTTATTAATTGTTTTGTGTACTGTGAAACCTCCTTTATAAGACCTTCAAAAAATAAAACCTTCAAAAATCATCCAAAATGAGGTCGTAAATGGGAGGGAGTTGTATAAGTGAGCTAATTTTATTACAAAGA
Organism: Phymorhynchus buccinoides; assembly: GCA_017654935.2. NCBI lineage: Eukaryota > Metazoa > Mollusca > Gastropoda > Neogastropoda > Raphitomidae > Phymorhynchus > Phymorhynchus buccinoides. The sequence goes on along the minus strand of CM065696.1, from coordinate 8,027,384 downwards.
AGGGCAATGTCTCAGAAAAGTAGGTCTTAAGCGGGAGGGAGTCTTAAAATGGGGGGGGGGGGGGGGTCTTCTTCTTCTTCTTCTTCTTCTTTTTCTTCTTCTTCGATCGCTCAGACAGTTTTCTGTCAATTATGAGCGCAGATGCGTCATGCTGCCGTTATGCGCCTAACTAAGAAATAGTTAGGCCCAGCAAGTCCGACTTCGGCTGAAGGAAATGTTTTTGAAAGTGTTTCTTGAAAAAAGGCAGAAGAATGGACCGCGGTAAGGCAGAAATATAGTAGATGACAGTAAGCAAAGGGAAAAGGCAGAGTCAAAGAGAGTGACAGATTAGAGGAAGTTACAAGCACATAACTTCCAGAAGGTGGGGGAACTATTTATACAAAAGACCCCCCGGTATCCCCACTGGGAGGGGGGGGGGGTCTTATAAGGGAGGTTCCACTGTAGTTGCGTGGACTAAATCATCAACTTCTGTTCTCCCATGGGATACATCACTTTTCGCCCAATCACCTTTTGCCCAAGTCTTTG
>CM065696.1:8019359-8021859 GCA_017654935.2 Phymorhynchus buccinoides | reverse complement strand
AAAAAAACAAAAAAACTTCCAACTAATTGTTCTCCTTTGAGCTCCTCCGAAATCGGAATGTGTCGGCTGTACGCGGCGGGGAGACCACTGAAAACTGAAAACCGGACACATGCGTACCTTACCCATTATGGCCATATGGCCTGGGAACGCAGAAGAAAAAAGAAGATACTTATCCGAATACTTCACACCTCTCATCACACCACTGAGCATGTTCTGCAGTTGTCGAGAGAGAGAAGCTGATGGTCTTATCTTTGTTGAAGAGCTCAGAAAACTCTCAAAACCTGACGATAACTTCATCATGTACTCTATTAGTACTCTATCGACAGGCAAACCTGGCTACGCTCCATGCACGATTTGAGGGTCATGCATAGTGAGTGTGCCCTCGGTGGTTTTATCTGACACAACCATTTTCCTTGGTTTTCGTTTTCTCCCTTAGGAGTAACATCTGTATTGTACTGATGAGAGCGATTGTAAGCACTTCGTCATACTAATGCATCTGTTGCTCTATCTTGGTCTGTCTCTGTCTCCCTAAGTTTATATATCTCTCCCCCCTCTCCGTCTCTCCGTCTCTCTCTCTCTCTCTCTCTCTCTCTCTCTCTCTCTCTCTCTCTCTCTCTCTCTCTCTCTCTCTCTCTCTCTCTCTCTCTCTCTCTCTCTCTCTCTCTCTCTCTCTCTCTGCGCGCTTGTGTGTGCGAGCGTGTGTGTGTGTGTGTGTGTGTGTGTGTGTGTGTGTGTGTGTGTGTGTGTGTGTGTGTGTGTGTGTGTGTGTGTGTGTGTGTGTGTGTGTGTGTGTGTGTGTGTGTGTGTGTGTGTTGCTGTGTGCATACCTATCAAGGAGATGCATTCAGAAAGAGAAGAACAAAACAGGACTGTAGGATGCACTAAACACACACACACACACACACACACACACACACACACACACACACACACACACACACACACACACAACACACACATATATATATATACACACACACACACACACACACACACACACACAACACACACACAAACACACACACACACACACACACACACACACACACACACAAAACACAAAATTGCAAGCTATATAAACAACATACTACCCTGTGCTCTCAAGCAATGCAATCCAGCAGACCATTTTTAATAACCATCAGCAGTAAAAACCCTTTCGCCCCATCACGACAATCCAACAGTCTGGAGCTTACAAAGCATTCAGACACAAACAACACTTACCTACATTGTACAGAAACAATCCCCCATCCGTAGAAATCCCCAAGTCCGGGCTGGAGACTGGGAAGTAAAGAGAATTATAGAGAAGAGCAATCTGGAGGACTGTTTCACAAACTGGATCAGGGGTTTAAGGGGTCAGGAGGGAGAGAGAGAGAGAGAGAGAGAGAGAGAGAGAGAGAGAGAGAGAGAGAGAGAGAGAGAGAGAGAGAGAGAGAGAGAGAGAGAGATCGGAAGTCGGAAATTTAATGAGTCTGGGCCTACAGCCCCTCTCATGGGGGGACACACATACAACAGTAATCAATACATGCATTAACAATCATATTAATATAGTGAGACAATACCTGAAATACAAAGCACATTATTCATCCACATCAATGAAAGCATAGAATGAAACGAAAAGGAAATTGAGAGAGAGAGGGGGAGAGAGAGAGAGAGAGAGAGAGAGAGAGAGAGAGAGAGAGAGAGAGAGAGAGAGAGAGAGAGAGAGAGAGAGAGAGAGAGAGAGAGAGAGAGAGAGAGAGAGAGAGAGAGAGAGAGAGAGAGAGAGAGAGAGAGAGAGAGCGACTGGCTTCAGACTTCAGACACTTTATTTTACAGGGATAATAATTTAGGCTGGGCCTAGTCTTCCATTCTGTCCTTGGTTCTAAGCTTTGCAATACATGACTAATACTATAAATGAACACTGAGACACAGGAACATCGCCAACAGAAACAACAACGATTAACAGTAATATAGCAACGACATGGTAGGCAGAGCATCAACATCAAGAGCCTCAACAAGAGAGAGAGAGAGAGAGAGAGAGAGAGAGAGAGAGAGAGAGAGAGAGAGAGAGAGAGAGAGAACACTGGAACACTGGATTTTTAATGTGAGGCCTCCGGCCTATCCACATGGGGACATGTACAATCAACTGCACAACATTCAATCAAGCTAGTAGAAATACCTTGATAATAACTCAAAAACAACTTTTAGCAAATTACATTGATTCTTCTCTTAGACAAAGTGCATAGTGAACGAACATAGCCACATCTCTTGTTATATATCTGTTCTCATTTTGCAGACAAAAACGTTAGTGGGTGAATGCAGTTATATTGAGAGAGAGAGAGAGAGAGAGAGAGAGAGAGAGAGAGAGAGAGAGAGAGAGAGAGAGAGAGAGAGAGAGAGAGAGAGAGAGAGAGAAAGAAAGAGAGAGAGAGAAATAGACAGACAGACAGACAAAAAGACATTTTGAAGCAGAGTGTATAGCAATTTGGGGGGTCTGGGTCCTGAGAAAGGACAGGGGGCC
>CM065696.1:7999359-8001859 GCA_017654935.2 Phymorhynchus buccinoides | reverse complement strand
TTATACACTTGACATTGAGAGTGATCTGTTATAAGGCATGTAGGTACATCTGCACGTACTCCGCATAGACTGAACGCAAATACTTATGTGCAGACACACATGCGCACGTACACATACACGCATACAGTTATACACACACGTGCATACGTGCACACACATACGCGCGCACACATTGTAGTTTACATTCGATATTCAACTTCATATATTATTTCTGCTCACTCTCTCCCTCACTCATTAACACTCTCTCTCTCTCTCTCTCTCTCTCTCTCTCTCTCTCTCTCTCTCTCTCTCTCTCTCTCTCTCTCTCTCTCTCTCTCTCTCTTCATTTTTTACAATGCCACTGGCCCGGTCATCATTGATATTCTGCATGACAAGTAGGCAATCGTTGCTTATAAATATGCATAAGCCATGTATCACAAAGTAATAAACTCTGTACATGAGCAGTGCTCAGCTGTCGACACTAGTAGAAACCTGGGGGCCGTTTCACAAGGGCTCAAATCGGCAAAAACGGTCTAATAAACACCCTTCGTTTGCCGATAGTTTCGCGTGACGTTTTGTTCTTGCCAAACACTGAGCAAGCGGCGAACTATCCGGAACTAGTAGGGGGTGAATACATTTCTTATTGTTGATTGGTCCATTAAAGTTTGATTAAAAAATTAAAAAAAAAATTTAACCAATCAGACAAGAGCTTGTAATATTCTTACGCAAACGTTTTCTAAAGTGTTTCTTAGACCTCTTTTAGCGTAACAGTTATGCGCGCGGCGACTGTCGTCTAGAGAAAATAGACCCTGGCACTCCATAAAACGCTGGTCCTCTCAAGGTCAAGGTCACTATGACTTGCCGGGATAAGCAAGATGTTTAAGTCCTTCCCCACTCACTCCCCGGACGTAACTTGGTCCCATGCTGTTTTTTGGTTATTCGTCTTATTAAAGCAGAAGTCTGCAAAACGAGAATGTTCTCCACTCCAAGGCCTGCAAAAAGTAGCGATGTCACAGGTCCACGCTTTTTTCTGTCGGAGTACCAAGAAGTGCTTGAATCGAAGCCACATTTATTGAACTTTTGAGCGTTTATCGGAGAAGGGTAGTTTACAACAATGTAAAAGTTTCATGTGAATGCACCGTTTAGTTGCTGTTTTACAACTGCAAGGACATTTTTTATTGATGGGCCCACGTATAAAGGTCTAGATGTTGTTGCACATTTGCTTTGTATTTGCATTGTGTGTTTGAATGCTCTTTATGATTACATATTTTTCCTTTTTCATTTCCCACTTTTCTTTCTGTTTGATTTGTTCCCCCTTTTTTGTGAGGGCATAGTGAAAAGAAGCTTTGTAGCTTAACTATTTTCCCTTTAAAACAAATCGTGTTCGTGTTCGTGTTCTCTCTCCCTTTCTCTCTCTCTCTCTCTCTCTCTCTCTCTCTCTCTCTCTCTCTCTCTCTCTCTCTCTCTCTCTCTCTCTCTCTCTCTCTCTCTCTCTCTCTCTCTCTCTCTCTCTCTCTCTCTCTCTCTCTCTCTCTCTCTCTCTCTCTCTCTCTCTCTCTCTCTCTCTCTCTCTCTCTAGTAACAGCAATAGTAGTAAGAGTAGTAATGGTAGTAGGAGAAGTAAGTTGTAGTGACAGAGGTGTTTTTCATTTGCTTGTTTGTTTATTCGGTTTGTTAGTTATCTGTTCTGTTTGTTTTTATTGCTGATGTTGATGCTCTGCCTACCATGTCGTTGCTATATTACTGTTAATCGTTGTTGTTTCTGTTGGCGATGTTCATGTGTCTCGATGTTCATTTATAGTATTAGTTATGTAGTGCATGCTTAGAACCAAGGACAGAATGGAAGAATAGGCCCAGCCTCAATTCTTATCCTTGTAAAATAAAGTGTCTGAAGTCTGAACTCTCTCTCTCTCTCTCTCTCTCTCTCTCTCTCTCTCTCTCTCTCTCTCTCTCTCTCTCTCTCTCTCTCTCTCTCTCTCTCTCTCTCTCTCTCTCTCTCTCTCTCTCTCTCTCTCTCTCTCTCTCTCTCTCTCTCTCTCTCTCTCTCTATCTCTCTCTCTCTCTCTCTCTCTCTCTCTCTCTCTCTCTCTCTCTCTCTCTCTCTCTCTCTCTCTCTCTCTCTCTCTCTCTCTCTCTCTCTCTCTCTCTCTCTCTCTCTCTCTCTCTCTCTCTCTCTCTCTCTCTCTCTCTCTCTCTCTCTCTCTCTCTCTCTCTCTCTCTCTCTCTCTCTCTCTCTCTCTCTCTCTCTCTCTCTCTCTCTCTCTCTCTCTCTCTCTCTCTCTCTCTCTCTCTCTCTCTCTCTCTCTCTCTCTCTCTCTCTCCTCTCTCTCTCTCTCTCTCTCTCTCTCTCTCTCTCTCTCTCTCTCTCTCTCTCTCTCTCTCTCTCTCTCTCTCTCTCTCTCTCTCTCTCTCTCTCTCTCTCTCTCTCTCTCTCTCTCTCTCTCTCTCTCTCTCTCTCTCTCTCTCTCTCTCTCTCTCTCTCTCTCTCTCTCTCTCTCTCTCTCTCTCTCTCTCTCTCTCT
>CM065696.1:7989359-7994359 GCA_017654935.2 Phymorhynchus buccinoides | reverse complement strand
GTCAAGACTTCTGGTAGCGGGGAATGAAGGCGTGATAGACAGTTAACTTTAGGAGGAAATCGGTATGAATTGGAACCAGAATGGGACAGCAACAGACTTGTCCTCTCCTATTTGGGGGAGAAAGTTTAGACTGGATTGTCTTCTATTGTAGCAGAGAACAGCGATTGGAAGTTTCAGGGGATTGGGGAGGGGAGAGTGGGGGGGGGGGGGAGGGATCTGGAAATAAGGAGACAGAAGTTTACGGTTTAAAGATACACTGACCCACCACAATTAAGTCCCTTGATTTTTTTTCTGGGTAGCTGTGACCCATAATATACAAATGCCCCCAACTTGGAATTGAGGCTGCTCTTTAAAAACACACTGACGCACCACGATTAAGTCCCTTTGTTTTTTTCTAGGTCGCTGTGACCCACATTTTTTTTCCCCCAACTTGAAATTGAGGCTGCTCTTTAAAATGATATTTCGTTTCCAATTTGGGGACATTTGTATGGGAGTCAAACCTGGTCACAACAAGATTTCTGCTATAAGAGGGAAAACCCGTGAAAACCATGATGTTGACACGTGATTTGGTGGATCTTTAAGAGAGGAATGCGATTTGCATTTCTGTGTCTGTAGCTCCCTCTTTGCGAGCAGAAAACGAGTTAGAAGATTCGGTCTGAATGGAGGCAAAGGAACATTCAATGGTGTCTCCAACTCTGTAGGCCTTTTGGGTCTCGTTCCATCCTTGACTACACTCCGCTCCTCTCTCTGTTTCTGTATCTATATCCTAATGATTTATATAATGGCAGTAATGTTTCCTTATTGTTTATAAACTCGAGATGTCCCTGGTATTTTGCAGTACCTCCAGGATCGTCCCACTATCTCAACAGTTAACAATGCTAACAATGTACCCAGGCCCGAGGACGTGTAATCCAGTTTCAGGCCCTGTCTGACGTTAAATGGATTCTCTCTCTCTCTCTCTCATTCAATCTCTCTCTCTCTCTCTCTCTCTGTCTATCTGTTCTCTCTCTCTCTCTCTCTCTCTCTCTCTCTCTCTCTCTCTCTCTCTCTCTCTCTCTCTCTCTCTCTCTCTCTCTCTCTCTCTCTCTCTCCTCTCTCTCTCTCTCTCTCTCTCTCTCTCTCTCTCTCTCTCTCTCTCTCTCTCTCTCTCTCTCTCTCTCTCTCTCTCTCTCTCTCTCTCTCTCTCTCTCTCGTTCCGCTTGTTTTTTTTGTGTATCCCTCTTGCTGCTTTCGTTCAGGATTCAATCAGCTAAACCGTAGTACAGTGTCTCCTCGGCTGCGTTGCCTCTTGGTGCTGATTAATTGCTGTCTACCCACTGATGGGGGTGGGGAGTGGGGCTGAGGGGAGATAGGGGAAAGTAGGGATGTTCGTGAGCCAGGGAGGGTGGAAGGGGGGTAACTATGTTTTGGACAGTGTGTGTGTGTGTGTGTGTGTGTGTGTGTGTGTGTGTGTGTGTGTTGTTGTTGTTGTCATTGTTGTCGTCCAGTTTAACGTCCTTCTACTAAAAGTGATTCAGACAATATCATATTGTAGTGTGATGTTGGTATGGTGAGTGTGAGTGGGTGTGTCTGTGAGTGTGTGAAAGTGTTACAGTAAGTAATAGGTAGCCTACGTGATGCAGGCCTAATCATGACTCCCTCCCTCCCCCCCCCCCCCCCCCCCCACCCCCACCCCCAATTCATTAAAGAAAAAGTGTGTGTGTGTGTATGTATGTGCGAGCACGCGCGTGTGTGTCTGTGTATGTGTCTGTCTGCGCATTCTGTTCTCTCTCTCTCTCTCTCTCTCTCTCTCTCTCTCTCTCTCTCTCTCTCTCTCTCTCTCTCTCTCTCTCTCTCTCCTCCCTCTCTCTTTCCCTCTCTCCTTCCCCTCTCTTTCTCTCCTTCTCTCTCCCCCAACTCTCTCTCTCGCTCTCTCCCTCTCCACCCTTCTCTCTCTCCCTCTTTCTCTCTCTCTCTCTCCCTCTCCCTCTCTCCCTCCCTCTCTCTCTCCCTCTCCCTTCCCCCTCGTTTCCCCCCTTCTCTCCCCCCAACTATTTCTCTCCCTCTCCCCCTCTCTCTCTCTCTCTCTCTCCCTCTCCCTCCACCCTCTCTTAACCCCTTCTCTCTCCCCTTCTCGCTCCCCCTGTCCCCCCCCCCTATGTCTCTCTCCCTCCCTCCCACCTCTCTCTCCGACTCTCTTGAGGAATTACTAGGTGTCCGCGGTGAGAGAGGACAACTATTAGATTTCCTGGGGTTCTTTCGCAGTGACCTGGCCATTCCTCGGGCCAACACACGTCAACAAACACGTCAATCAACACGTCAACAAACAAGTCAACAAACACAAACACGTCAACAAACAAGTCAACAAACAAGTCAACAAACAAGAACAAACAAGTCAACAAACAAGTCAACAAACAAGTCAACAAACAAGTGAACAAACACGTCAACAACAAACAAGTCAACAAACACGTCAACAAACACGTCAACAAACACGTCAACAAACACGTCAACAAACAAGTCAACAAACAAGTCAACAAACAAGTCAACAAACACGTCAACAAACAAGTCAACAAACAAGTCAACAAACAAGTCAACAAACAAGTCAACAAACAAGTCAACAAACACGTCAGCACAGACTAACTAACGTGCCTGCGCAATACAAATGTAGTCCTACATACACTCTGCTTCATTATTCTAGAATTATGGCCTAGAAAATGAGATTTGTGCGATTTTTATTTCGACGGTTTGCATCTGTAAACGGTTATATCTTCATACTGATGAAAGTTAAAAGAGGCGATCCCTATTTTTGTTGTTGTTAAGTTGTTTTGTCCAGGTTGTTGGACATTGTTGGGAGTCATTGATGTGTGTTTTGCTATGCGTGGTCGAATGTTATGCGGTGACAGTCCTGAGATAACCATAGCTGTTGACGGGACGATAACAGACTTACTAACTAACTATCCCTAGCTATAATACGGTGGCTTAGAGTCGTCTTCTTCTTCTTCCCTCCTTTCTTCTTCTGCGTTCCCAGGCCATATGGCCATAATGGGTAAGGTATGTGTCCGGTTTTCAGTTTTCACTGGTCTCCCCGCTGCGTACAGCCGACACATTCCGATTTTGGAGGAGGGCTTAGAGTCAAAACGGACTATTTTCAGATGGTCCATTGACTTATTTTTGAACTTATTGCGCAAACTAATAACTTGACTGCTTATTGCGCAAACTAATAACTTGCGCTTAAAACAGACTGATACAATATAAATAGGAGAATGCGCATGTTATCTTTCTATCATTCTTTTCAACTACAAGTTATCAATTGTATTTCTTAAACATTATACTACCAATTCCATTTCGAACATTTTGGTCAGCAAAAACAAAACTTAAATCTAATAAATCTCATGTTCCAGGGCATTTAGAGACTTTTCTGTATGCAAATGTGCACGCAAGTAGGTTTATATCAAAACGATGATGTGCAAACATACACGTGCTTTTGTTTTAGCTAACACAACTAGACTATCGCGTAAAGTAATGAAAGAACTATGAAATAGCCTACATCACCCCAGAAAAACTCTTGCATTCGCGCACACACACTTCAGCTCACACAATTGCAGCAAACTACGCACGCGACAGGCACTGCTTATTGCGCACTAATAACTTGCGCTTACAGACTGATACAATATAAATAGGAGAATGCGCGTTATCTTTCTATCGCTTTTCAACTACAAGTTATCAATTGTATTTCTTAAACACTACAATTCCATTTCGAACATTTTGGTCAGCAAAAACAAAACTTAAATCTCTCATGTTCCAGGGCATCAGAGACTTTTCTGTATGCAAATGTGCACGCAAGTAGGTTTATATCAAAACGTGATGTGCAAACATCACGTGCTTATGTTTTAGCTAGTACAACTAGACTTATCGCGTATTTGAAAGAACTATGAAAATAGCCTACATCACCCCAGAAAAACAACTCTATTCGTGGCACCACACACAGCCACACCCACGAACTGCCCCCACCCCCACGCGCGCGCGTGCTCGCACGCATGCATGTACGCATGTGTATACACACAAACAAACACTCTCATGCTCACTCACAACTGCGCGCGCGTCAGTGTTATGTTATAGTAAATATTTTATTTCTTATCTTTCTCTCTTGTTGCGCCCCCCCCCCCCCCCCCCCCCCCCCCCCCCCCCCCCCCCCCCCCCCCCCCCCCCCCCCCCCCCCCCCCCCCCCCCCCCCCCCCCCCCCCCCCCCCCCCCCCCCCCCCCCCCCAACCCCCCCGCGCGCGTGTGTATATGTGTGTTTTGTGTGTGTTCTGTATGTGTGTATTTATGTCCGCGCGCTGCGTGTGTGTGCATGTATGTGTGTGTGTGAGGGTGTGTTGTCGTGATGTGTGTGTGTGCATGTGGTGTGCATGCATGTGTGTGTGTCTGTATTTGTGTAGGCCTGTGTGTGTGTGTCTGTATATGTGTGTGTTTCTACATGTGTCTGTGTGTGTGTGTGTCATATGCGTGTGTGTTTAGTATGTGTGTGTGCGTGCGTGCGTGTATGTATGTGTTTATGTCTGTCTGTGGCTGTGTGGCTGTAGGAAAGAGGTTGGAAAGTTGAGGATGTGTGTGCGGATGGGGCTGTGAGAGATAGGGAGGGGGAGGGGGTGACCTCACAGAGTGATCCCCACAAAACAGGTTAGTCTGCGTCGGATAACCTATTCGACACACGCACGCACACGCACGCACACGCGCACACGCACACACACACACACACACACACCACACACATACGCGCGCGCGCACACACACACAACACGCAGAGAGAGAGAGAGAGAGAGAGAGAGAGATCCTACGCGAGAGCGAGAGAGAGAGAGAGAGTCACACGCGTGCACGCGCGCACACACATACACATACACACACAGTCTCACACAGAGAGTCACACACGCGCGTGCGCGCACATGCATACACACTAGCACGCACGCACACACAAACAAACAAACACACATACACGCACGCACACATACACACAAACACAC
>CM065696.1:7979359-7981859 GCA_017654935.2 Phymorhynchus buccinoides | reverse complement strand
GAGAGAGGGGGGGAGAGAGGAGAGAGAGAAGGGTCTCCAATAGAGAAAGAGAGAGAGAGTGGGGGAGAGACAGAGAGAGAGAGAGTACCTCATTCGAGAGAGAGAGAGGTAGAGAGAGAGAGGTGCTCGAATAAGAGAGCGAGAGAGAGTCTAGAGGAGATAATGAGGCGTGGAAGCGGGACGTGGGGGAGAGAAGATCTGGAGAACGAATCGATACAGAGAGACGAGAGACATCTCATCTCTCTCCCGAGCTCGAGATGGAGCTAGAACGAGCGAGACAGAAGCGAAGATGGACTAGAGAGACAGGAGAGTATGGAGAAGATGTGAACAGACAAGGGAATCGGACGACAAGAGTAGGATGGAGGACTGCTGAGACGAGACATGAGGAGAGACCGACAGACAGAACGAACATAGACACCAGATTTATGGAACTAAACTACAAGGGAAAGGAGCATTGAGGAGATCAGAGACGTCCCAAAGAAACAAAGAAGGAGAAAACGTGGAAACAAAAGAGATGAGTGAGAGACAGAGAAGAGAATCGGAGAAAGAGAAGAGAAAGACGGGAGACAGACAGACAGACAGAGAGAGAGTCAGACCTCTGACAAGAGACACAAACAGAGACAGATTATGGAAGTAAATGCAAGGGAAATGAATTGAGGAGACAGAGACGGGGACAAAGAACGGTAGAAAGAAAGTGGAAAGAACTCGAGATGAGTGAGAGACCAAGAGCTACATCGGAGAAAGAGAAGGACGGACAGAGACCCCGACAGAAAGAGGGAAGGGGACCGAGACAAACGATCGAGGACGATATCATGAATGGGTCTCTGAGATGGACAGAGAGAGCAGAAAGAACGAGAGAGGGGGGGGGGGGGTGGGGGGGTTTATATTGGTGGGGGGTCGGGGGTGTAGTCAATTACTCTTCACACCCTTTGTCATAATATATTGGTAATGACAATAAACTCAAATTATCAGCCTGTAATGACAATAAACATCAATCTATCTATCCTCTCTCTCTCATCTCTCTTCCTATCTCCTCCTCTCCTCTCTCTTCTCGCTCATCTCCTCTCTCATCTCCTCTCCTCCTCTCACTCCTCTCTCCCATCCATCTCATCCTCTGTCCTCCATACTCTCTCTCTCTCTCCTCCCTCTCCTCTCTCTCTCCTAATCTGCTCTTCTCAATCTCACGCTCTTTCTCTTCCCCTCTCTCCATCTCTCTCTCTCCTCTCTCTCTCTCTCCCTCTCTCTCTCTCTCTCAAGAATCCTATCCTCCGCGCACTCGCCTTCTCTCTCCTCCCTCTCTCGCTCTTGGCTCATCTCCTCTCTCTCCACTCAGCCATCCTCTCTCATCCCTCCTTCCTCCTTCCGCTCTCCCTCTCTCTCTCTCCTCTCCTCGCTCCGTCTCCCCTCCTTCTCGGTCTCTCTCCTCTCCTCTCCTCTCATCTCTCTCTCCCTCCTCTCCCATCCTCTCCTCTCTCATCGTCTCTCTCCACTCTCCCTCTCTCTCTCTCTCTCTCTCTCTCTCAACTATGCCTCCTCTCTACAATTTCCTGGGATCTGGCAAAGCGTCAGAAAATTTAAACCATTATGCAGTTTGTATAGACGTGCATTGAAATTGATCCCTCTGAAATCCTCTTCCCTTACACTTACTGATTATCAGCGTTTAGAAATTCTACCTCTAAAATGGAAGCTTGTGTACAACAAAGCAATTTTTATGTTTAGATTAATGTCCGATAATGCTCCTCCAACATTAAAAAATAAATTTGAAATTAAACCTTGTCCGTAATGTTTTTAAAATAAAAATGACCAATACCTCTTCCAAGAGTTGACCTTTTAAAATCTAATCTCTTGTATATTCCGGTGGCTGCTTATGGAATACTATTTCATCTTCCTTTAATGTCTACTTTACTCATTACTGTTTTAAAAAAAAGAGTACCATAAGTATCCTTATGTTGAAACATCCAAGCCTGTTGTTTCACTAACCCCATCTCTTAGTTTCAAATATGTTTCCAACTTTTGATATGTTGACATGTATTGCATATTATCTAATTTGTTGTTAAATTTATTAACAAGTTTTGTATTTACCTTATTTCATGTGTTTCCTCTCTCTTCTCTCTCTCTCTCCTCTTCTTCAAAAATCTCTCTCTCGATCTGGGTCTACATTCTCTCCTCTCCTCACTCCACCCTCCTCTATCTCCTTCTCTCTCAGTCTCTCTCTCCTCTCTCCTTCTCTTCTACTCCTCCCTCTCCCTCCTTCTCTCTCTCCTTCTCGCTCTCTCTTCCTTTCTCCTCTCTCCTCTCCTCTCTCTCTCTCTTCCCTCTCTCTGCTCTCCTCTCTCTCCCCATCTCCCTCTCTCTATCCTTGTCCTCCTTCTCTCTCCCATCTCTCCTCTCCCTCTCTCCTCTCTCTTCTATCTCTTCCTCCTCCCCTCTCTCTCTCTTTCCTTCCGCCATCTCCTCTCCTCTCTTCCGTCTCTCTCTCTCTCTCTCTCTCCACTCTTCT
>CM065696.1:7956859-7966859 GCA_017654935.2 Phymorhynchus buccinoides | reverse complement strand
TTTCTTCTTTTTAGTGCAGTAAAAAAAAAGGAGCTATTTCCTTTGTTGTGAGCAAAACTCCTTTAGGTAAACTGTATAAAATTTAAAACATCACAAATAAAAAAGGATTGTATTGTGAAAATTTCGTGCAAACGATTTGGTCTGAACTCAGGCGGCCATTAGAAAAGAGGCACATGCCTTCTCTTCCTGCCTTCTCTTTCACTGAAATAATTTGACTTCCAGCACCTCCGCCAAGGAGGAATCGCCGATTTGACGGTTTGATTTCTAGGAAACCAGAGCAAAGTGAGTGTTGCGATCTCTGTAAAGGGTGTTTTCCTAGTGATCTCGACGTGCTTCTTGCAAAAACTCATCCGTCATGGTGCCCCTTTAAGCCTTATTGTTTCAAACTAAAACGCTCACCAGCTGAAGACATTGCGACACGTCTCTCTGACGTACAGATGGGGTTTTGACGGAAAGCCCCATGGGCGTTGGAACACTTTTGTTTTGTTTGTTCTGTACTTGAGTCATGATGTGACTGTCTGTGGTGTTTGCTCTCTGTCTCTCTATCTTTATCTCTTTCTCTCTCTGTCTCTCGTCTCTGTCTCTCTGTTCCTCTCTCTCTCTCTCTCTCTCTCTCCCTCTCTCTCTCTCTCTCTCTCTTTTTTTTTGCTCTCCATCTCTCCCTCTCTCTCTCCCCCCCCCACACCCGGCTTGTTCAGGTAGAATTTATATCACATAAATACTTTCGTGATCCATGCCTTTTTAGATTAGTTCTCCTGTTGTCTTCAAAATATCTATGTTCATGAAAATACTGTCAAGTCATTTTGTCTGTATCTGTATAAGGCATTTAAGAGGCTAAATGCTGTGTGTATGTAGAGTTATCTAGCTTGAATTGCTTTTGTTGTGCTGTTTGCTTACCCCCCTTCTAAGGGGCTATGGCCTTTATGAATAAAATATCCGAATCCGAATCCGAATCCCCCTCCTATTGTACAATTGTCATTGTCATTCTCTCTCTCTCTCTTCTCTTTCTCTTCTCTCTCTTCTCTCCTCTTCCCCTCTGTCTTCTCTCTCCTCCTTTCTCCCTCCCCCTCTCCATTCTCTTTCTCTAGGCTCTCGAATTTATCATTACCGGTATTGTTCTGAAATGGCAGCCAAAAATCACCGTTTATTCAATCATTATGTTTTGTGTCCTCCGACAGCAAGAACACGAGCAGCAAGCCGTGGTTCCGTGAGCACGACACCAAGGAGCGTAACGCTAAGGCCAAGCAGGCCTTTGAAGCGCTGATGACCGTAACCCTACGTAAGCCTACGTCACCCGAGTACAAAGCCTTCTCCAAGACGGTGAAGGAAAAAGCCGAACTGATGTACAGCAACGAAAACTTCACGTATGGAGAGGAAGAGGTGAGATTATTATTATGAGAGAGAGATGGTTCCGGGGGGGGGGGGGGGAAGGGATGGGAGGGGCCTTCTCCATGAAGGAAAAAGCCGAACTGATGTACAGCACAAAACTTCAATGGAGAGGAAGAGGTTCACACACCAATTCACAAAGTTTGCTGATCCAGGCCTCCTGCCCATGTCAGAGGGGAGGGGGTTGCAAAAGAAAAAAACAACAATGACAACAAATCATCAGCACAAAGAACTCCATTATAAGCGAACATAATGAGGGAGGGAGAGGGAGTGTGAGAGAGAGAGAGAGAGAGAGAGAGAGAGAGAGAGAGAGAGAGAGAGAGAGAGAGAGAGAGAGAGAGAGAGAGAGAGAGAGAGAGAGAGACAGACAGTCAGAGAGACAGAGAGAGAGAGATAAAGTACAAAGTCTTCTCCAAAACTGAAGGAAAAGGCTGAATTGATGTACAGCAACGATACGAGAACTTTACGTATGGAGAGGGAGAGGTGAAATTATTATAGGTCTTTGTACACGTGAATAAGCCAGTCGTAATATGACTCGCACATCACTGTGTTGAAAAATGGGGAAAGACTGAAAAATGTTAACGTGTACTGGGATCTTATGAGAGAGACAGAGCGACAGAGACACAGACAGACAGACAGACAGAGAGACAGAGAGAGAGAGAGACAAAGAGAGACAGACAAAACAGTGACAGACAGAAAGGACAGAATTGACAGACAGACAGACGACAGACAGACATATAATGAGAGAAATTACAAAGTCTTCTCCAAAACGGTGAAGGAAAGGGTCGAATTGATGTACAGCAT
Source organism: Phymorhynchus buccinoides (assembly GCA_017654935.2). Taxonomy (NCBI): domain Eukaryota; kingdom Metazoa; phylum Mollusca; class Gastropoda; order Neogastropoda; family Raphitomidae; genus Phymorhynchus; species Phymorhynchus buccinoides. The sequence continues at coordinate 7,964,669 of CM065696.1, read as the reverse complement.
CGATAACTTTATATAATGATGATGATGATGATAGTGGTTTTGATGATGATGACGAGGATGATGATGATGATGATGATAATGATGATGATGATGATAGTGGTTTTGATGATGATGACGAGGAGGATGATGATGATGATGATGATGATGATGATGATGATGATAGTGGTTTTGATGATGATGACGAGGATGATGATGATGATGATGATGATGATGATGATGATGATAGTGGTTTTGATGATGATAATGATGATGATGATGAGGATGATGATGATGATGATGATGATAGTGGTTTTGAGGAGGAGGAGGAGGAGGACAGCGACGACGACGATAATGATGATGATTATGATGATGATGATGATGATGATGATGATGATGGTGATGACGCTGAGGAGGAGGAGGAGGATGACGACGACAACAACGACGACGATGATGATGATGATGGTGATGCTGATAATGACGCTGATGATGATGATGACGATGATGATGATGGTGATGATGGTGATGATGATGCTGGTGACGATGACGCTGATGATGATGATGACGATGATAACAATGATGATGATGATGGTGACAGGTCAACAGTTTTGTGGGGGCATTCCATGATGCAGTCATCCTGTATGCCCTGGCGTTGAACGAGAGCCTGGAGGCGGGCATACCCATCACCAACGGCTCCCAGATCACCCGGCGAATGTGGAACAGGACCTTTGAAGGTTAGAGAACCCTTGGGCATCAAATTGTGCCACGATACCCTAAGCGTTGAATAATAATTATATCAGGGGATACAGGTGTTTTTTTCCTCTCACTTTGCACTAGGCCTTACGGTCTGAACGTGGAGTCTTCCGGATGAGACGATAAACCGAGGTCCCGTGTGCCCATGCACTTAGCACACGTTAAACCCAGTGGTGACGAAACAGTTGTCATTTGGTCAAAATTTACAATCCACCCCCAACCCCCTTTCCTTCCTCATCAGTCACACAAACATCGCATGCAAAAGAAAATGGGTGGCGCGCCTCTGGTTGCGGCGCGCTCTCCAGGTGGGAGCAACCCGAATTTCACAGAGACGCCTCTGTGACTATAAAGTACCTGATACCTAATACCTAATACCAAATAACTTTTATCTGGCTACAGTAGAGCAGGGCGTTCCAGAGGTAGAGAGAACACGCCATAATAGACCATTTTCGGGGGGAAATAGGGGAGAGCACTTCGTGAAAATTAAAGTTGTTTACCTCCATTATTCGGTCAAAAACCATAGCAACAATGCAACAATGGCGTCGAAGCTTGAAACCGCAGGATGGGAGTCAGCAACTTGCAAACATGTTTTTAGAAAAATCAGGGGTGGCCAGTGGCCACAAACTGATAACGAAACTGATAAAACTTGCAAAATGTGACGTAAAAATATAAATGACATTTTTTTTTTTTAGAATGACGCACGGTCTTCTAAGTGCTGTATGTCTGCTCAATCCTTGTATAAGATAAATACTAATAATAATAATAATAATAATAATAATAATAATAATAATAATAATAATAATAATAATAATAATAATAATAATAATAATTGGCACATATATATCGTACATATCTAGAAAATTCTATTCGGGGATACTTGGGTCAGAGGAGGCGTCTGGAAACCAGGAACACCCCCACCCCCACCCCCACCCCTAGATCCGGCCCTGAATTGTCAGTGTTGTTTATTTCATCGTTGTTGTTTTGTGTGTGGGTGGGTGTTTTTGTTTTTGTTGTTTCGTTGTTGTTGTTTTTGGGGGTCGCGTGTTGTTAGTACAATGTTGACCGCGCCATATTTCCCTGTGTCTTCAGGCATCACGGGCACGGTGTCCATTGACGCCAACGGAGATCGCAACGCGGATTATTCCCTGCTGGATCTCGACCCGGCCACGGAGTCTTTTCACGTGAGCTTTTTTTGTTTTGTGCCTTCTTTTTACTCCAATGGCGTTTCATCGCTGGTTGACATCAGACTGTATTAGGGGCCACTGGTGAAAGTGGAAGTTGGGTTCTAAGAGTGATTTTCTACAGCATTGGAATATCATTGTGCAGCTTAGTCTGTTGTGTGTGTGTGTGGAAGACTATGATTCTCAACACTAGAGGGCCTCTGCTCTGGCGTTTAGCACTTCAGTCAAGCGGGTTGGTTGGCCTTTGGGGACCTTCCTCCACGCCAGCCGTCCTCGGATTCCGTTGGCCGAGAGAGTGGGGATGTATCTTGGGCGAGGCGTCTCCACTATGAATATATTTTGTAGCCCAAAAGCCGGGGTAGCAGTTGCCCCTTCTGCTCTGTGGTAGTCATAGTCGGAAACGACGGACTGGCGTAGGCACAGTTTGAATGTCTGTGCGCATTGTTGTATCCTCCGCGAATGGTCTCAATGCACGTGCACATTTTTCACTCGTTCCCCATGGCAACACAGTGATAGGCCACTCATGATATGACTTACGTATCACTGTTGTTATGGGGAATGAGTAATAAGATGTCCACGTGTACATAGACCTTAAGCACATTGGTTGGTTGGTTGGTTGGTTGGTTGGTTGGTTGGTTGGTTGGTTGGTTGGTTGGTTGGTTGGTTGGTTGGTTGGTTGGTTCGTTGGGTGGTTGGCTGGTTGGTTGGTTGGTACGTTGGTTGGTTGATTGGTTGGCTGGTTGGTTGGTTGGTTGGTTGGTACGTTGGGTGGTTGAATGGTTGGTTGGTCGGTACGTTGGTTGGTTGATTGGTTGGCTGGTTGGTTGGTTGGTTGGTACGTTGGGTGGTTGGCTGGTTGGTTGGTTGGTTAGTTGGTTGGTATGTTGGCTGGTTGGCTGGTTGGTTAGTTGGTTGGTTGGTACGTTGGCTGGTTGGTTGGTCGGTACGTTGGTTGGTTGATTGGTTGGTTGATTGGTTGGCTGGTTGGTTGGCTGGTTGGTTGGTTGGTTGGTTGGTTGGTTGGTTGGTTGGTTAGTTGGTTGGTTGGTTGGTTGGTTGGTTGGTTGGTTGGTTGGTTGGTTGGTTTGGGTGGGTGTGTTTTTATTGACGATAGCTCATATTGGTTGTGGGATTAAATTACAGAAATAATGAGTTATTGCTTTTGCTTCTACTGTGTTCGCATTTATCAAAATTAATGCAGGACACAGCCACCGCATCATCATCAATCGTTTCACAAAATATAATCAGGATTTTTTTTAAAGCATTCCCTTTTATTACAAAATAGAATAGCAAAGCAAGATAGCAGCTGGGAAGTATCAAAGAAAGATTAAGGAATTGTAAGATCATCCGTTCTTCGATTTCTTCTTCTTCTCCTTCGATCGCTCAGACAGTTTCCTGTCCATTATGAGCGCAGATGCGTCATGCTGCCGCTATGCGCCTAACTAAGAAATAGTTAGGCCCGACAAGTCCGACTTCGGCTGGAGGAGGAAATGTTTCTGAAAGTGTTTCGTGACAAAAGGCAGGTGAATGGACCGGTTAAGGCAGAAAGATCGTAGATGACAGTAAGCAAAGGGAAAAGGCAGAGTCAAAGAGAGTGACATATTAGAGGAAGTTACAAGCACAGAACTTCCAGAAGGTGGGGGAACTATTTATACCCAAAAAAAACGGTATCCCCACGGGGGGGACTTCGATTTCATAATTGCTACTTCGATGCAGCATCAAACAGAAATCAAATTGGGCTGATTGTGGCTGCAGGATTTGATCTGTGGTTTATGAACAAAACCTAATTGATTGATGTTTGAGACAAAGAAATGTCGTCCCCAGCAAATCGCTGATGATGCCACTTGCCTTGTCAGTTATTATTGGTTTTATGAAATACGTTAAATTTATCGCTTTCACAAACAGTAATCGAAATGTCTAGCTTGCTGCTTAGTTTGAAGAATTCCGAGCACTTTTGCCATCAAGCACGTGCTCATGCGTGCATACTCACGCACTGACGTTCGTCCATCCACATACGCAATCGCGAGAACACACGCACACATACACGTACGTATTTTCTCTTTCCCTAGCTCTCTCTCTCCATCCCCATCCCCCACATTCCCACTCCCCCCCTTTCACCTTCTTTCTATCTCTGTCTTTCCCTCTCCCCTCTTTCTCTGATCCTCCCCCCCCCTCTCTCTCTCTCTCTCTCTCTCCCTTCTCCTCAAGAATGCATGGGCATTGTCACGGGTTTATTTAACGTGGTACAGAAAAACTAGCCAGTGGAATGCAGAACGTCTTCTTCTTCTTCTTCGATCGCTCAGACAGTTGTCTGTCAATTATGAGCGCAGATGCGTCATGCTGCCGTTATGCGCCTAACTAAGAAAGACTGCAGAACTGACAACAGTAATCTTGCTCTTGTCCAATGTCGTGTACAACTGAAATATAATGTTCACAAAATAAAGTTAAGGACCACATTCTACAAACGCGTACACTACAAACTGAAATGAAACTCCCCAAACGTAACCAGAAGGTGTTGCGGAGGACTTGTCCTCTGCCCGCGATAAGGGTCAACCTTGGGTTCTTACCTTGACTAACAGTCTATCGTTGTCATACACCTGCCACAAAGGGTTGCTTGTCGTTTGTTCTTTAACCCTTTCACCGCCAAAGCCGCATTTTAGCACCACAGTGATTTGACACATATGTCACTAAAAAGGCATCAAATTGGGGTCTATTATCCAAAGAGTCTGAGTTTTGGGAAGTAAGGATAGACCTTATTTTATGTATGTCACAGAAGAATCCCCAATACTGCAGATGGATTTTGTTCTCTACCCAGGTAAATGTAATGGAAATTTTTGGTTGAAATATGGTTGGCGGTGAAAGGGTTGACGTGCGCAGGTATAATGACCAACTCCTATTGCAACAGGAAGCGGTACTCAGTAGCCAAGGAGTGGCACCCACAAACCTTGATGGCAGGTTTATAATTAAACAATGTCAGCATCGTGTAAAACTTACGTATATCACACACACACACACACACACACACACACACACACACACACACACACACGCACACGCACGCACACACACGCACACACACACACACGCACGCACACACGCACGCACGCACGAACGCACGCACGCGCACACGCACACACACACATGTTTCGTGCATGTAATTTTGGTTTATGCTTCTGTTTATAGATGGCTTGATGGAGAGAGAAAAAACATGTATGTTTGCTTATTCAATGTCCATCTTTAAATACAATTTTGACTTGACTTCACACACACACACACACACACACACACACACACACACACACACACGCACGCACGATATATATATATATAGTTTGCTTTGATAAAGCTTTTCTGTGTCCAATGTCTTTATTTGTGAACCTCAGAAACAAAACCAGTTAACGTTAACTTTGAGTAATGTTCCGTGTTCAAAAAAACAAATTAAAAAAAATTAAAAAAGTATATATAATTGTGCTGATTTACTTTTTCTCCCAATGGGGGAGGGACAGTGCCTTATGCAAAGACAGCTGTTTCGACCTAAGAGAAGGTCTCATCAGTTTGCATGATCGGCCTGCAATTTGACTGTCCAGTGGATGCCAACCCGAGCAAAAGACATTCTACAAGAGAATGGTGTCCTCTTTGCATCAAATCGAAAATCCATAATAAAAGCAAACCAGCACAAAGTTAAACCAGAAATAGTAAAAATCTTATGAAAATCTTATGTAAAATGAACAAAATAATAATTGTTCTGAAATTTTAATTTCAAAACCTAATAGACATGACTAGGGAGGGCTAACTACTGAGATGGTATCCAAATTAAGGATAAAAATAGCATGAAAGAAAAATCTCAGTGAATAGCCAGCTCCGTACCCCTACTCTGAAGGACTGAAAAGTTAGTGCATTTGAAATGCAGAATAGTTTGCTTTGATAAAGCTTTTCTGTGTCCAATGTCTTTATTTGTGAACCTCAGAAACAAAACCAGTTAACGTTAACTTTGAGTAATGTTCCGTGTTCAAAAAAAAAATAAAAAAAATAAACCGTATATATATATATATACGGGTTTGTTGCCTTTGGGTTCTGTAACGTGCACAGATGGCGCAATGCCACAATGTGGCTCTTTCAACCATCGTCACGATCAGATCCAAGAAGATGGTAGCAAATCATTACGGTAACAGAAGACAGTTCCAGCCAGGGAATGGACGGCAAATAATAATAATAATAATAATAATAATAATAATAATAATAATAATAATAATAATAATAATAATAATAGGACACTTTTGTCCAATATCATGTCATGCCATAGATCTGTGCCAAAGTTGTTGTTTTCGTTCCCCAGCTTAAACGCTCTGGGGGCACACCCAGTGCCATGTGAACATTTCGCATGGCCTTGGGTGGGAAGATTACGTGTATGGCTGCTTTTAAAGGGCCCCGCCACATGGGCGGCCATACTCCGACTTCAGGGGACTTCGCTCCATTCATGGAGCCACCCACACATTCACTCCACCCGTGGAGTGACAACAACCAACAATTCTTTACGGCGTGTAGGGAGAACTGACACTGGTAAAGACAGCTTCCATCGGGCAACAGCCGCATCATTTTAATATTGGCTGTATGATGCTCTGGCTCTCATAAGACAAACACTGTATTCTGTGTTTATTATTCCCCGAGCCGAAGGTTCGAGGAGCTATTGTTTTTGTCTGGTCCGTCCGTCCGTCCGTCCGTCCGTCCGTCCGGTGTTCGTCCGGCGTGCCTCCGTCCGTCCGGCTATTCGTCCGTTTTTCTCAAAAAACTATTCAGTCTATCATCATCAAATTTGGTATACTAGTTTGCCAAGATGCAAGCTATCCCCTGATCTATTTAGTTTTACTTTAAGGTCAAGGTCGCGCCAGTTACGGGGTTCAAACCCCGAAACACATACTCGCTAATATCTCTCGAAGTTTTGCATGTATTTCAATGCAGTTTTTTTCACAACATTTCTTGATGAATGGTCTATAACACAGTTGTCATGAATTGTTCTGTGCGCGCGTGTGCGCATGATCGCGCGCGCTCAAATCACGGGTCCGAACCCCAAGGCTATATATCAAAAACTATTTAGTTACGTGCTGTTTTGATGTTTTTTTATGTAGTTACGTGCTGTTTTTATGCGTTTTTATGTATGTGTACAGCCGACGCATTCTGATTTCGGAGTAGCTGGGCGATGCTGCGAGGGGACTTTGCAGCCGCTCGGCGTTGCACTTGTTGTAACTTTATTCTTATTCAACCTTTCACTGTCGGGCCTCCGACAAGAATGAATCCACTCTCTAAACATGCGCTCATCCCACCTTTCTCACTCGCTCGAGTCGGAACCTGATTTCCACTCATTGTAACAATCTTACATTGGCCATGGGTCCATTTCACTCGCATCACATGTACAGACACGGTGAATAGCCAAGGACCCTTGGCCGTGGATCTGTGCCAATAATACAGTCTGTGTGCAATGTCATTGCCGTGGGGTCTTTGACATGCGCAGGTGGTGGCCAACTACTACGGCAACAAGAAGCAGTATGAGCCGGTGGAGGGACGCCGCATAGCCTGGGCTGGGGGGAGGAAGGACCCCCCCAGTGACACCCCTGTGTGTGGCTTTGATGGGTCCAAGTGCCCGCCTGAAGGTAGGTGCCTCTGTATGTGTGTGAGACAGACAGACAGACAGACAGACAGACAGACAGACACAGCATAGCGTTGGCAGGAGGAAGGGAGGGGCCTCAAACTGACACCCCTGTGTGTGGCTTTGATGGATCCAAGTGCCCGCCTGAAGGTATGTGCCTCTGTATGCGTGTGAGACAGACAGACAGATAGACAGACAGATAGACAGACAGACAGACACAGCATAGCGTTGGCAGGAGGAAGGGAGGGGTCTCAAA
>CM065696.1:7944359-7946859 GCA_017654935.2 Phymorhynchus buccinoides | reverse complement strand
TAATTTACTTAGTGAATCCCAGGCAGGCTTTAGAAAGAATTATGGCACAGTTGACCACATATTTACTTTGCTAGCTCTGATACAAAAACAGCTTTCTTCGAAACAGAAACTCTATGCAGCATTTATTGACTTTACGAAAGCTTTTGACCTCATAAATAGAAATCATCTCTGGTTAATACTACGTAAATACAGAATTCAAGGGAAAATGTACAACGCTGTTAAAAGTATATATGAAGTTGTCAAAGCTAGGGTTCGAGCTAATAATGATGTGACTGATGCATTCATGTGTCCCCATGGACTTAAGCAAGGAGATAACTGTAGCCCCATTTTATTTGCTCTTTTCATTAATGAACTAGCTAACGATATTATGCAGGCTGGTAAACATGGTATAACTCTGACCCCTGATATAATACAAATTCTAATTATGTTATTTGCGGATGATATCATTCTTATTTCCCACACTGTAATTGGTCTTCAACGTCAGTTAGATATTTTGTACAATACTGCTCATAGATTGCAACTTACTGTTAATCATGAAAAGTCGAAAATAGTTGTGTTTAGAAATGGAGGGCACATAGCTTCTAGAGAAAAATGGTTCTATGGCGGGGTAAAGATAGAAATTGTAAACCAATACAAGTATTTAGGTATAACCTTTTCATCTGGCTTAACGTTCTCTTATTCTCTGGAAGAGATGGCTTTAAAAGCAAAAAAATGTATGTTCGGCATCCTCAGATTTCTTTGGTCATTAGGGGAAAACTCACCTAAGCTATTTTTCAAAAAATTTTGACACCCAAATTCAACCTATTTTGACGTATGGCTCAGAGGTATGGGGCTTAAGTGCAGACCATACCGTTATTGAAAGAATCCATTTGCTTGCAATAAAACGTTTACTAAATATCAGTATCAAAACCCCAAGTGCATTAGTATATTGCGAATCAAATCGATACCCTCTTTACATTCAGACACACACCAAATGTATTAAGTACTGGCTTAAAGTTATTCAGATGGAAGAAAATCGTATTCCAAAGAAAAGTTATGAAATGTTATACATACTTCACTGTAAGGGTAAGCGGAATTGGGTATCTAATATAATGTATACTTTGTATAGGTATGGCTTTGGATTTGTGTGGGAGAACCAGGGTGTTGCAAATTGTAAAATGTTTTTATTTACCTTTAAGCAGAGATTGATCGATTGCCGCATCCAAGAACTTGATTCTACCATTTCTACTAAAGAACACTTCCAGTTGTATTCAACTTTCAGATCTCTAGAAGGCCTCCCCCATTACTTGTGTGTGATTAAGAATCCTACATTAAGAAAGCATTTAACTAGAGTAAGATTAGGAGTTTCTCAGCTGGAGACCCATAGATCCAAATATTCCAAATTCCAAGGCAAAACTGACTGCCCATTTTGTCTGAATGTTGTTGAATCAGAATTTCATTTTATCTTAATGTGCCCACAGTATAAACATCTACGCGAAATGTACATTCCTAAAAAGTATTACAACCACCCCAATGCTTTCAAACTAACCTTGCTTCTTTCTGACTCAAGAGTGTGCACTAAGCTTGCCTTGTATTTATCTAAATCCTTTATTGTAAGAAACAACAAAACTCAATGTGCTTGAACATGTAGCGCAAAGCATTAATCAACTCATTTTATGTGCAGTTATATAATTACGTAATTTCATATTCCTACCATTTCCTCGAAGATAGATAATAATTATGTCCAGAACATGTCTACTGTTACTAAAGGGTTTTGTTGGTTCTTGAATGTATGTTTGTCAGAGGAATTGTGAACATGTAGATTAATTCCATACCCCCTTTTCCCCCTTGCTTGTGCAGCATGTGCACTGAATGTATGTGCGTGTAACATAACGTGTGGATGCATTTTGTCTTTGTCTCGCCGTTGGGTCACGAGTATTTCTATTAATCCCTTTGTCCAAAAATCAAGTAATTATGGTGATGGCTTACGATGTATTATGTTCACGGAAGGAACATCGTATATTCACTAACCGAGTTATTGTGATGATGTTTTGAGCGTTAACTATAATGGCGATACTTTATTTGTAACATTTTGTTTTGGTGTGATTATACTGGTCAAAATCAAATAGTCCCCCCTCCACCCCTTTCCTTCTTAATCACTTTATACACATTGACTTTAATTTGTCGTGAGTATTCGAGTGTAAAAACCAAGCTATTTTGCATAAAATGTTTGTACAATCTGCTTTCATTGTAGTATGTTCACATTCGTTTCACTTCATATTTCGAAGATTTTGACATATTTGCAAGTTGTTGCTGTTGCTATGCCTCTCTATGTTCTGTAATCTCTATGCATTTATATTTATCTTTGTGAACGTTGCAAATGTTGTTGTATGTATTTGTAGTAACCTCATCCCCCTCCCCCCTCCAACCCCAACGTATCTTCCTATGTATTTTTGTTCTTTTTCATCACCATATATTTGTTGTTATCTTTACCCCCCCCCCCTTTTTTTCCCTACTTGAT
>CM065696.1:7934359-7936859 GCA_017654935.2 Phymorhynchus buccinoides | reverse complement strand
CGGAGTTAAAGCCACACGGAAGCAAAAAATATCAATTTCATTTAAGTATGTACATAGTGTAAGATTGTTCTTAACCAAGCTGTATAGGCTGTATCTTTCTTTATCTCGGATTGCACCAGACCATTCTTGAAAGAACATGTCTATTAAACGCTGCTTAAATTCACTTATAAAAACATTAATATTTGCGACCCCTTGATTTAACCAGACTTGGTAGAAACCTGCATTTGAAAGCATTTCTCTCACCTCAGTAGCCCAGCATCTTTTACCATCATTATCCATAGACATCATCATTAAATAAGCTTGTTTAGGTAATCTATCATTATCCATAATCAACAGTCTAAACCAATATTTAATGCATCGAATACGTGAATTTACAAACAGTGGGTATCTACCTAGCTCTCCATAAATCATTTTATTTGGCGTTTTCAATGGCAATCCTAGATATCTTTTGCAAGCTAATAAATGTACTTTTTCAATGTGGTCTAACCTCTTAAAACCCCAGATTTCAGAAGAATACAATAAGATAGACTGAACTTTAGCATCAAATATTCTGAAAAATATTTTAGGTGACATTTCTTTACATTTTCTGAACGCTTGACAAAGCCAGTATAACGCCTTCTTTCCTTTTGCTACCAAATGATTTGTACCCAGTCTTAAGCTCATCATGGTGGTAAAAGAGAATCCTAAGTAACAGCGAGAGAGAGAGAGAGAGAGAGAGAGAGAGAGAGAGAGAGAGAGAGAGAGAGAGAGAGAGAGAGAGAGAGAGAGAGAGAGAGACAGAGACAGAGACAGGGAGACACACACACACACACACGCACACACACACACGCACACGCACGCACGCACGCACGCACACGCACGCACGCGCACGCACACGCACACACACACACACACGCACACACACACACACACACACGCACACGCACACACACACACACACACACACACACACACACACACACACACACACACACACACACACACACACACACACAGAGGTAATGTTTGCTTTCGTGACAGAGCAACTACCCAGACAAAAACAAGGGACTTAATCGTGGTGGGTCAGTGTGTCTTTAACATTACCTTCCGTGCCCCCCCCCCCCCCCCCCCACTACCACCCCACCCCCCCATCCCCACTGTCCACACCCCCACCCCACCCCACCCTACAGCCATCTTTACCCAACACGCTTTGTAATTGAAACCCCGCGAAGTTGAAAAATAAAACCTTAATTATTTATTTAAAAAATACAAAAAAAGTAAATGATAAGATAAACACACCTGCATTAATTCTAACGAGAGAGTGCGAGTTTGGCCGCTGCTTCGTCACATTTGTAAATGGGGTTTGGCATTTTACAGACACCTTTCAGATTTTTTGGGAAAGAAAATGCTAACACACATCCTTACAAAGAAAAAAACGTAGAAGAAAGATTACTACTTAGCAGCTGCCTAAAATTCGAACAGGAAAATGGAAAGTGAAATAGAATGTGAATAAGGTATTGTGAGCGCATTTTCTGTTCGGTTTCGTCCATCCTATTTCCAATATTTCTTTTTATTCGATGTTGTCGGGTCATTGTTGTGCTGTAAAATTGTCGAAATTTGTTCATTTTTCATTTTCTTTATCTGTATGTGTGCGTGCGTGTCTGTGTCTGTGTGTTTGTGCGTCTGTGTGTCTGTTCTTAAAACAAAAAAAGCGAAATGCAATTTAGAGGGGTTGGAGAGTGGTCATGTGGGGTATTTTAGGGTGCTTGGAGGCTATTTCAGCTTGTCCGCACATGCGTTCGTCAGTGTGTTCGTTATCCATAATCGTATACAAACACAGTTTATGCTTTTTGTTTCAGTGTGGGTGGGTCTGGGGGGGGGGGGGGGGGGGGGGGGGGGTGGTGGATGGAAAGTTGGGGGGGGGGGGGGGGGGTATTTTAATGCATTTGGAGGCGATTTTATGTGTTTTGTTCATCTGTTGGACGGCATTGTTGGATCGGCTCCCAAAAAAAAAGAAATAAACAAAATATTTACCTACGAAGTCAGTAGATTAATACATCAATAAATATTACTCTTCGAATAAACGAAGTACGTAAACAATGACATTACAAAAATACTAAACAAACATCACTTTTAATGAATTCCGTGAATATATCAACGCATTAATCGACTTTGACGTTTTGAAATCAGCACCAAAAAAATATTTTATAAAAAGGAAGAGAGAACATCCAGCCTTCCCGAATGTCAGCCCTAATTTATAAGCTAACTCAGATAATCAAGCATGACGTGCAATGCAAGAATAAACGTTGAAAACAATAAAACGGATATAAAGTAAAGTAAGAATGTTAGGTAGATCAAAATAACTGTTGCGAATTATTCACATAGTCTTCCTTAGCTTTAAGCTCAACCCCCCTTCACATGTGTTTATGTCGATTGTATCATGGGAGAGACGGGGGGTGGGGTGGGGGGTGTTTTATAAAGTTGTGGCTGAGTCTCTGGCATTTAACTTAGACAACAAGAG
>CM065696.1:7911859-7916859 GCA_017654935.2 Phymorhynchus buccinoides | reverse complement strand
CATACCAATCAATCAAACAAGGAATCATTCATCAGTCACACAAGCACACACATACAACCACACACGATATAGCGCGCACACGCAGCCACGCCCACAACACACACACACATACACACTGCACAACACACACACACACACGCACACACACACACACACACACACACACACACACACACCACAACACACACACACACAACACACACAACACACACACACACAACACACCACACACACAACACACACACACACACACACACACAACAACACACACACACAACAACACCGCACACACACACACACAGAGGACAAAGATCCACTTGTCTGAAATATAGGCAAAAATATTTCCTTCACGATTTTAAATTGTCTTGCATTATTAAGTCATTTAACTCCTGATTAAAATCAGTCGGTAGCATAACATTAACAGCGTCAAGATATTTTTACTATTGAAAAAACCCGGGGCAAAAACGCTATATAACAATCGGCTCCAATGCCGCCGTGACCATAATAATTCATGAACATCTCCGTCATCAATATCTTGTCTATCCGCCCCGTCATCATCATGGATCATCATCGTGATCATCATCACCATCATCATCATGATCATCATCATCATCTCTCTTCATTCATCATCAATCATCATCACACTCTTCATCATCATCTTCATCATCATCATCATCTTCATCATCATCATCTCATCATCATCATCACTATCATCATCATCTTCATCATCATCATCATCATCGTCGTCGTCGTTTCCTTCGTCACTATAATCACCGTAGGCTACTCAGTCTATTTCATACAATCCAAATCACAGTGACTTAAATTAGTGCCCCAACAGAATCATTAGGGGAAGACGGGGCAAAAAGCGCATGGGCGGGTAAGAAGCCCACCCCAATTATCTCATGAAATGAAGCAAATTTCAGTCTCATTTTGCCCATGAGACGAGCGTTAATGTCTAGCATTCGTCTCATGGGCAAATTTGACTGAAATTTTCTTTATTTCATGAGATAACTGGGGTGGGCTTCTTACCCGCCCATGCGCTTTTTACCCCGTCTTCCCCTAACAATATTGCAACATTCTTATTCTGCGTATGTGTCCGTTTTCAGTTTTCACTGATCTCCCCGCTGCATTCAGCCGACGCATTCAGATTTCGGAGAAGGCAACATTCGAATTCAATAAGCGTGAAGCAGAGACGTCCTTACTTCTACTGATATTCTAAAGTTACGACTTTATTACGAATCATTTTACGAATTTGGACACATTCAGTTGACGAAGATCAAACAAATCTGCCTTGCTTGAATGTATGGTGTCACGTAGTTCTGCTAATGTTGCTGCTGCTATGGCAACTGCATAGTACGACAGCAAAGATGTTTCTTCTACTGCTGCTGCTGCTGCTGGTCCCTCTTCTACTGCACACTACTGCAACCTAGCAATCTGCAGCGCTGCTGCTACTGCCGTTGTGATTCATGCTACTGCTGTTTCACGGAACATCGAACGGAAATTCCCATTCAGCGTATGACTAGTAGGGACAAAGAGCACTGATAGTCACATGACAGTGACGTCACAAGCGGGAAATCCCGATCTGGCTGTGTTGTCTTTAGTACTAAATTATAAATTAAATTAATTATAAGTGACAATAATTATTGAGAAAACATAATTAGCTCAAAATGTTGTTGTATGTTCGCTAAGAAAGGCAACTCTAACACAAAAAAACGGAAAGTAACGAGAAATGGAGAGGGGTGGGGGTGTTATTAATCTACATGATTCCACTTTTCAAACTATGAACAATATGACGAAAATCCTGCAGGATTCCAAACACCAGGAGCAGCTGGCGGGAGCGGAGGGCGAAGAACGTAGCAAACTGGTCTACAGTAACGGATCGGTTACGGTACAACATTCCACAACTGTACTCCTTGCCACTGTAGCGCTTCCTCTCTAGTCGCTAGTTACAAACCCTGGTGCTTCATAGCTAAAGGTCACTGTACACGTGAACACTTTGTCACTCTTTCGCCATGGCAACACCGTGATAGCCACTCATAATATTGCTGTCATTATCACAGTGTTAATATGGGGAATGAGTGAAAAATGTTCACGTGTACAGAGACCTTAACTCCAAACCGTGGTGCTTCTTTGCTAAAGGCGCTGTCACACTAGCCGACTGAACACACACGATTTAGAGAGAATTGTATCTAAGCTTTCTGTTGTAACTACGACTCGGAGGAGAAGAATGACATGTTTGTTTCTTGTCAGATTGAGTTCAGGGTAATTTGGGATTTCTTTTAGTTTGGTCGTTTCGTTTTCTAGCTGTGTCGTTGGCGTAAATTAGGTACTTTTCTCAACATTGGCTATAGGTGGGAAGGGTGTTGAAAAGATAAAGCATTGGGGTTGAGCTGTAATTTTCTTTCCATAATTGATCATAGCCCTGGCGAAGGGGGAAGAGCTTAACCTTTTAAAAAAAAAATTAAATCACACACATTCAGTCGTGTCTAAAGCCGCCTCACACTATCCAACCAAGTCGGGTGAAAATGGCTGTGACCTCTCCTCAGTTTTCCTTTGGTTTGACAGAGTAAGTATAAAAAAGACAGAGTAGAGTAGAAATCACAAATGCAAATTTTGCTCGGATGAAACCCTTCCAACCAGGTCGGAAGGAACTAGCGGGAATACAGCCAATGCTTGTTGATAGTGACGACGGCACCCGGCCATGAGTAGTTGAACAGAGTTCACAACTGAATTTTCTTACAACTAAAAAGGTTGGATAGTGTGAGGCACTAAACGTTGGAGTTTTCCCACTCAGATGTACCTTGTTTTCTTTACCCACCATGTTTACGTTTCCTTCCAAAAGGTACTGCAGTCATTGTTTCATCTTCTTATAGAGGTGCGAAGGGTTTTGAAAAGATAAGACATGGGGGTCAAGCTATAGTTTTTCTTTCCATTATTGATCATAGTCATGGCGAAGGGGGGAGGGCTTAACTGTTTTTATTTTTTTAAACCAGACAACTTCAGTCGTGTTTAAAGCCGCCTCACACTATCCAACCAAGTCGGGTGAAAATGGCTCTGACCTTTCCTCAGTTTTCCTTTCTTTTGACAGAGTGAGTAGAAATCACAAATGCAAATTTTGGTCAGATGAAACCCTTCCAACCAGGTCGGGAGTAATTGGTGACTGCGCCATTTACTTCCAACTCACTCAGGCAGTTGTGGGAATACAGCCAATGCTTGTTGATAGTGACGACGGCGCATGGCCACAAGTAGTTGAATAGAGTTCACAACTGAATTTTCTTACAACTAAAATGGTTGGATAGTGTGAGGCGGCTGTTATGGTGTTGAATGTCGAATAATTTCCAACAATCATCTGGA
Organism: Phymorhynchus buccinoides; assembly: GCA_017654935.2. Taxonomy (NCBI): domain Eukaryota; kingdom Metazoa; phylum Mollusca; class Gastropoda; order Neogastropoda; family Raphitomidae; genus Phymorhynchus; species Phymorhynchus buccinoides. Next base: position 7,913,505 of record CM065696.1, on the reverse strand, counting down.
AGTAACGGGGTCAGAACACTCGTCACCAACCTTTTGCTATAATCGGCTTGTACGACAGCGCCTTTAGTCGCCAATTTTACAAAAAGTTTATAATTCACTGTTTGTGCTCATTAACATATCTAGTGTTTAGAAACTTTGTTTTTCATTGTTCTAATCGCGTAATAACGGGCTCTTATTCACAAATCACTGTTTGTACTCATTAACATCTCTAGCATTTAGAAACTGTCTTCCAATTGTTCTAATCGCATAAGGGCTCTTATTCACAAATCACTGTTTGTACTCATTAACATCTCTAGCATTTAGAAACTGTCTCCAATTGTTCTAATCGCATAAGGGCTCTTATTCACAAATCACTGTTTGTACTCATTAACATATCTAGTGTTTAGAAACTTTGTCTTTCATTGTTCTAATCGCGTATAAACGGGCTCTTATTCACTAACACACTGTTTCCATCTCCTTCGCATACAGGGGGCCTACTGGTACCGTAATCACGAGCGTGTCTTAAACAGTTAGCACGCATAGTAACGTGTAAATTACAAGAAGAATCTGCTAAAACGATTGGCACTTTCTTCTAATTTACATTTTACCACCCGTGTTAAAACTGCGCAAGACGCACTCGTTATCACTGCACCTGCTGTATTCCTCCGCTTCGATCTCTCGTAGTCTGCAGCTATCAGCATACACGCTGCGTGTCTGGCACTAACCCGGGTTGTCTGCTGGGGATGGTGGGAGGGGGTGAGGGGGGGCTTTGAGGGGGGGGGGGGGGGGGCGGGGGGGGGGGGGGGGGGGTTTTGGGTTTTGTCATGGTGGTTATTGCCTTAAGGGCCTGTCACACTGCATAATGCATACGAATCGATCCCAATGCGATCGGATTGTGACATTTGTCAGGCATGATTCTCGTGAAATTATACCGTCTAAATGAATCTGATGAAATCATACTAGTTATGTTCACTGTATCTCCCGTACACGAATCTGATAAAGTATCTGTATTTTTGTATCTGACATTTCATTTGTTTCGTGTCCTGCGTGAATGTGATGAGCGAAAACACTGGAATTGTTTTTAGACGGAAGTATTTCACGCGAATCATGACTCACATACAATCACCACAATCGGATCGCATCCTATGCAGTGTGTCTGGCTGGCCCTTCTGTTGCTAACAACTTAAAGACCCCCCACGTCACGTGTCACATTCCCTTTTATGCTAGGAAGATTTCTTAAGATTTCTTAACAGCTATAAGAGGGAAAAGCACGTGAAAACCGTGATTTTGGTACGTGACGTGGTGGGCCTTTAATATTTTATTTTTCCTAAAAGCCTTTAATTTGTATGCTTTTGCTTTCTCTTTGATTCCAACGTCTGGTTTTATCACTCCTTTTTTCTGTCAAGCTATCAACTGCTTCTGTTTTGTAATTACCGTAGCCGAAGGTTCGGGGAACTATTGTTTCTGTCTGGTCCGTTCGGCGGCGTCCGTCCGGCGGCGTCCGGCGTCCGGTCCGGCGTGCGTCCGGCGTGCGTCCGTCCGGCTATTCGTCCGTTTTTCTCAAAAAACTATTCAGTCTATCATCATCACATTTGGTATACTAGTTCACCAAGATGCAAGCTATCCACTGATGTATTTAGTTTTACATTAAATGTCAAGGTCGCGCC
>CM065696.1:7896859-7904359 GCA_017654935.2 Phymorhynchus buccinoides | reverse complement strand
CACACACACACACACACCACATGTACCACACACCTACACCACACATTACACACACACACACACACACACACACACACACACACACACACACACACACACACACACACACACACACACACACACACACACACAGCTAAGCAAAATAACACACACGCTTAAGCGAGTTGCAAAGAAGAAGTACTTTGGCGATCTTATTCAATCTAAAAAGGACCCCAAATCTATCTCGGCAGGTGGGAAAGCAATTAACAAATTATCCTGTAATTCTTCAACACATTGTGCGCCCTTATCAAACGATCTATCTGTGGAAGAGCTAATAACAATAATTTCTGTTGCATAGCTGATAAAAACAATACTAGCTGACCGAACTATTTATAACGATCTATCGTTACTCAAGGAGTACTGCGACTCTAAACAATACTAGGACCTACATTCAAGTTCCAGTTTATGGGTGTTCATAACGTGTACCAAGAATTAAATCAACGTCAGCATTCCAAATGATGTGGATTAGATCATATTTATAATTATATCTTCAAATTATCTGCACCTATTATCACTGACTGTCTTACCTATATTTATAACCTTTGTATTGAGAAATGCTGTTATCCCCAATTATTTAAGGATGCCAAAGTAATACCACTATAATAACTCACCAAACTTGTCACAGACAGGTATTCTGTACTCTATCATGAAAACATACAGGATGGTTTTGAGGTTACTGTACATGTTAACATTATTCACAAAATATCACTATTTCCCCGTGGCAACACGGTGAGCTGTAAGTCATATTATGAGTGGTTGCCATGGTGAAATAGAAATATTTTGTGAATACTGTTAACGTGTACACGGACCTTTAGCAAATTAAACAAGGGCATCGCCGAGCGGCAGCAACGCATTGTGACAATGCAAACCCGGCCAGAGTTATGTCCTCCTCCCCCCCCCCCCCACACACCCCACCACACCCCCAATAAACACACCATTTTCCACCCTTACAGAACGCATAAAATACATAGCCCAAAATTTGAAGCGATTCTGTTCAGTAGTTCACGAGATACAGCTGAACTTTTATACAAACTTCCTTGCACCATGTCCTCTCCCCTCTCCCCCCCCCCCCCCCCCCCCCCCCCCCAATAAACACACCACTTTCCACCCTTACAGAACGCATAAAATACATAGCCCAAAATTTGAAGCGATTCTGTTCAGTACTTCCCGAGATACAGTTAAACTTTTATGCAAACTTCCTTGCACCATGGTACACCACCACACAAAATTTGAAGTGATTCTGTTCACTAGTGCATGAAATAAAGCTGGGAGGAAATTACATAGCCCAAAGAAGGAAATTTCGGTTTTCAAGGTCAAACTTCAAGGTCAAGGTCAGCACGGTGTTGATTAACGAAAGGAAGCTTCCTTGTCAACCTCTGCCAATGTTAATCAAAGTCCACACAGTAGTTTTTTAGATAATCGATACACAGACACACACACAGACACACACACACACACACACAAACCAATCGCAAAACCCCGGCCTCTGGCCGGGTAACAAACGCAAGTGTTTTTCAGTGCTCTTGCTTACTTGTTCATCATGTTAGATGGCATAATATAGTGCACATTTAGTTTTCTGCACACAAATAGACGTGAATTAACTCGAAATCTTTGTACAAACTGACAGAGAGGTATGATTTATCTCCCGTTTGATAGCAACTCTTTTCTCTCTCCCGAAAGTGAAGAGTAAGCTTAAAGACCCACCACGTCACGTGTCAAAATCATGGTTTCCACGTGTTTTCCCTCTTATAGCTGGTAAAAAATCTTAAGAAATCTTCCAAACATAAGAGGGAATGTGACACGTGACGTGGGGGGTCTATAGTCATCTTGCCTTAGCTAACGTTATTGGTGTTTCTTAGACCCCTTTTTGGCGTAACCGTAATTCGCGCGAATATCGACCTCGAGTGAAAGTCAACCCGGTGTAGTTAATAGCGTTCAGTCTGCTGAAAGCAAACAGCACAAAAATAATGATACTAGCCTAAGGCCGTGTACACACATAAGCGGATATTCCATGCGGAAACCCTTGCGCAATCCATAAATAAGTGAAACAAAGAAGGGAAAAGATTTGCGCACGTGTCCGAATTTCCCCTATATGCGTAAACTTTGATCATTCTCTCTTCCACTTATTTAGGGTTTTCCGTACGGAACTTTCGCGTCTAATGTGAACCCGGCTTAATGTGATTGTCCATTTTGAGGTGAACACTATTCGTTGTAGTTGTAACTGTATCCGTTGTGAATCCGACAGCAGAGAGTGATGGTACAAAGCAATCTCTGCTCTTCTGTGCGAGAGCTCGAAACAACGCGCGTGTACGTACAAAAGAGAGCAGGTTTTGTTTATGCATACGTTTGATATCCGTATTTTTACAATAATATATGTATTGCTAAAAATTCGGGACTTTCCTGGTGTTGCACTGCCTCCGGGCATTGCCTCCAGGATCGTTCCCACCATCTTTATATCTACTAATGTCCCATATGTGTCTATTTCAGACCGGAGGACGTTAAACAGGTTTTTCTTCTCTTATGCATACGTTTGCGTGTGGCGGGTATATTTTATCATACACGCGTTCGTTGGTTTGCAAATGCACGTTATGCACGCGTTGGTGTGTGTGTTTCAGGGTGCCATCGTGGCCATCAAGAAGTTGTCCAAGAACAGCATCACCATCTACAAACCCCTGCTGCTGGAAATCAAACGGGTGGGCTATTTGATTTCTTTTTTATATTATTATTATTATTAATCTCGTAACATGATAAACACTCCCCAGTCAGTCATCATCTAGCGTGGACAATAATATGCTGACGGAGCTGCACTGGCCTCTACTCAAGAACAGGCGACGAGCAGCAAGGCTGGCCACCTTCTTCAAGTACCACCATGGAGAGGTGGCCATCACTACTCAACACTCCTGCCCTTCTCCATACCCCATGACCCCCCACCCTACCCCACTTCCCCAGTGAGCTGATCATCTGGGCAGCTATCCTTCCTACAGTAATATGGATAAGTATGCCGGAACCCCCTTTGTTTATGCATCAGAATCGTCAACATGATGACGGAGGATGCTTCAAGGAAGTGGGAAAACCATGGGTAGGGTCTTCCCTACAAATAGTTCCCCCACCTTCTGGAAGTTCTGATCTTGTAACTTCCTCTAATCTGTCACTTTTCTCTTTGATTCTACCTTTTCCCTTCGCTTACTGACATGTACTAAGCTTATCTTTCTGCCTGACCGGTCCATTCTCCTGCCTTTTTTCAATAAATTCTTACAAAGATGTTCTCCATCCGAAAACGGACATGCCGGGCCTAACTATTTCTTAGTTAGGCGCATAACGGCAGCATGACGCGTCTGCGCTCATATTACATAATTGACAGGAAGCTGAGCGATCGATGAAGAAGAAGAAAACAAGAAGAAGACGTTACTCATCGGTGTTTGTGCATTCGTTACAAACCTTGATTTGCCCCCCCTTAACTCGAATGCCTTTAGTTTTATTATTGGTTGATAACTTTACGTGGTGACAGTCCTGAGATGGCCATAGCTGTTGATGGGACTATAATAGACTAACTAACTTATTTAGGTGTTTTTTTCACGAAAGCAACTACACAGGGATATCATGGGAGAGCTGGGTTTGCCAGTCCAGAGCACACGTGGGAGTCCACAAACAGCTGTCATAATTTGTTTTCTCTTCCATCACTTGTTGGGATTATGCTTGTCTACGTTTCTGATATTTAGGGTGCCCCTCTTCCCCTGCGTAATCATACTGTCCCCACACCCCCCCCCCCCCCCCCCCCCTACCCTCCCACCCTGTTTCGATCATGAATAAGTGTATCCTGTGACAACAGTTTGGGTTGTTTTTTTCTTTCCCCAGATCAAGGATCTTCAGAATGACCACATTGCCCGGTTCGTGGGAGCCTGTATCGACCCGCCTGATCAATGCATCCTCATAGAGTACTGCCCCAAAGGGTCACTGCAGGTCTGTGTCACTGTCTGTATCACTGTCTGTCTGTCTGTCTGTATCGACCTCCCTGACCAATGCATCCTCATAGAGTACTGCCCCAAAGGGTCACTGCAGGTCTGTGTCACTGTCTGTATCACTGTCTGTCTGTCTGTCTGTATCGACCTCCCTGACCAATGCATCCTCATAGAGTACTGCCCCAAAGGGTCACTGCAGGTCTGTATCACTGTCTGTATCACTGTCTGTCTGTCTGTCTGTATCGACCTCCCTGACCAATGCATCCTCATAGAGTACTGCCCCAAAGGATCACTGCAGGTCTGTCTCTCTGTCTGTCTGTCTGTATCGACCTCCCTGACCACTGCATCATAGAGTACTGCCCCAAAGGATCACTGCAGGTCTGTCTCTCTGTCTGTCTGTCTGTATCGACCTCCCTGACCACTGCATCATAGAGTACTGCCCCAAAGGATCACTGCAGGTCTGTCTCTCTGTCTGTCTGTCTCTCTGTATTGACCCCCTTGACCACTGCATCATAGAGTACTGCCCCAAAGGATCACTGCAGGTCTGTCTCTCTGTCTGTCTGTCTGTATCGACCTCCCTGACCACTGCATCATAGAGTACTGCCCCAAAGGATCACTGCAGGTCTGTCTCTCTGTCTGTCTGTCTCTCTGTATTGACCCCCTTGAACACTGCATCATAGAGTACTGCCCCAAAGGATCACTGCAGGTCGGTCTGTCTGTCTGTCTGTCTGCCTGTCTGTCTGTCTGTATGTCTGTCTGTTTGTCTGTCTGTATTGAACACCCCACAGCCTGACCAGTGTATCCTCATAGAGTACTGTCCCGATGGATCACTGCAAGTATATGTCTCTATATCTGCCTGACTTGAAGTAGTAGTAGTAGTAGTAGTAGCAGCAGCAGCAATAGTAGCAGTAGTAGTAATATTAGCAGTTGCAGTAGTAGTAGTAGTAGTAGTAGTAGTAGTAGCAGTAGCAGCAGCAGCAGCAGCAGCAGTAGTAGTAGTAGTAGTAGTAGTAGTAGTAGTAGTAGCAGCAGCAGCAGCAGCAGCAGCAGCAGCAGCAGCAGCAGCAGCAGCAGCAGCAGTAGTAGTAGTAGTAGTAGTAGTAGTAGTAGCAGCAGCAGTAGTAGTAGTAGTAGTAGTAGTAGTAGTAGTAGTAGTAGTAGTAGTAGTAGTAGTAGTAGTAGTAGTAGTAGTAGTAGTAGTAGTAGTAGTAGTAGTAGTAGCAGCAGCAGCAGCAGCAGCAGCAGTAGTAGTAGCAGCAGCAGCAGTAGTAGTAGTAGTAGTAGTAGTAGTAGTAGTAGTAGTAGTAGTAGTAGTAGCAGCAGCAGCAGTAGCAGTAGTAGCAGTAGCAGTAGCAGTAGCAGCAGTAGTAGTAGTAGTAGTAGTAGTAGCAGCAGCAGCAGCAGCAGCAGCAGCAGCAGCAGCAGCAGCAGCAGCAGCAAGCAGTAGTAGTAGTAGCAGTAGTAGTAGTAGTAGTAGTAGTAGTAGTAGTAGTAGTAGTAGTAGTAGTAGTAGTAGTAGTAGTAGTAGTAGTAGTAGTAGTAGTAGTAGTAGTAGTAGTAGTAGTAGTAGTAGTAGCCGTAGTAGTAGTAGTAGTAGTAGTAGTAGTAGTAGTAGTAGTAGTAGTAGTAGTAGTAGTAGTAGTAGTAGTAGTAGTAGTAGCAGCAGTAGTAGTAGTAGTAGTAGTAGTAGTAGTAGTAGTAGTAGTAGTAGTAGTAGTAGTAGCAGCAGCAGCAGCAGCAGCAGTAGTAGTAGTAGTAGTAGTAGTAGTAGTAGTAGTAGTAGTAGTAGTAGTAGTAGTAGTAGTAGTAGTAGTAGTAGTAGTAGTAGTAGTAGTAGTAGTAGTAGTAGTAGCAGTAGCAGTAGTAGTAGTAGTAGTAGTAGTAGTAGTAGTAGTAGTAGCAGTAGCAGTAGCAGTAGTAGTAGTAGTAGTAGTAGCAGCAGCAGCAGCAGCAGTAGCAGTAGCAGCAGCAGCAGCAGCAGCAGCAGCAGCAGCAGCAGCAGCAGCAGTAGTAGTAGTAGCAGCAGCAGCAGCAGTAGCAGTAGCAGTAGTAGTAGTAGTAGTAGTAGCAGCAGCAGCAGCAGCAGCAGCAGTAGTAGTAGTAGTAGTAGTAGTAGTAGCAGCAGTAGTAATACCAGTACCAGTTGTTCCTGTTGTTGCTGTTGCTACCAAATGTCCAAGCTAAAGATCAGGCTTTCATACCAATTTCTCTGTTATGTATGTGTTTTATTTTGACTTAAAAACTGTTCCATCTACTACTGCTACTGCTGCTACTACTGCTGCTGCTACTACTACTACTACTACTACTACTACTACTACTACTACTACTACTACTACTACTACTACTACTACTACTACTACTACTACTACTACTACTACTACTGCTGCTACTACTATCTACTACTACTACTACTACTACTACTACTACTACTACTACTGCTGCTGCTGCTGCTACTACTACTACTACTACTACTACTACTACTACTACTACTACTACTACTACTGCTGCTGCTGCTGCTACTACTACTACTACTACTACTACTACTACTACTACTACTACTACTACTACTACTACTGTTCCTCGTCCATATTTTCCCTTGTCTTCCTTATTTGCAGGCACGTCCTTTTCTGTTTCCTTCTTGAGTGGCTAGCTTCTTCTTGTTTTCTTTCTTTCTGTCTTTTCTGATTCTTCTGCCTACGATTTTTAAGTGTGCATAAGATGACGATTTTCTTTCTTTCTTTTCTTTCTTTCTGTTCTTTCTGTTCTTTCTTTCTTTCTTTCTTTCTTTCTTTCTTTTCTTTTCTTTCTTTTTTTTTTTTCTTTCTTTCTTTTCTTTGTCTGTGAACTGTTTTCATGAGATTTAACTTGACTTGTGGCATTCACAGCAATTTTGTTTCTTGAGGTCCGTGGCTGTTGATTTAATGAAGGAAACAATACATTCCGAACTGTTGCAAGCTACAACGCCTTGGCGTAAGGCTGTGTCAGACCAATTAACATGAGCTAGAACACCAAGGCTACATCAACATTTTATATTATGCATAGTTATGCGGGGATCGTCTCTAGCCATGGCAAGCTCCTAGCATAGCATCATCAGTCTCCAAAATCCTCCGAAGTCGGAGTAGTGTGGCTGCCTCACGTGGCGGGGTAATCAAAACCGGTCACACGCATAATGTCCTCACCCCTAGCCGGTGCATTTGTGCCCTAGTGCTTCGGCTTTGGGGATGATCCCTGGAGTCTTTAAGCCAGGGTACAACAACAACTAACTAGTGTAGTGTGGCACAGTGGTAGCGCGTTCGCTTCGTGTCAAGTAAACCCGAGTTCGAACCTGGGTACAGGGGATTTTTCCTCTCACTTTGCACTAGGCCTTACGGTCTGAATGTAGAGTCTTTCGGATGAGACGATAAATCGAGCTCCCGTGTGCCCATGCACTTAGCACACGTTAAGCCCAGTGGTAACCAAAAAGTTGTCATTTGGTCAAAATTGACACCCCCCCCCCCCCCCC
>CM065696.1:7819359-7891859 GCA_017654935.2 Phymorhynchus buccinoides | reverse complement strand
ACCTGACAAAGATGATCGACAAGCAGATTCTGGGGCTCTGAGAGCAGGGTGAAGCATAAAGCAAGGAGCCAGAGCCATAGATGGAAACTGTTCGACAGTATGCCAACTTGGGAAACATTGGACAACCAAAGTGTATTCATAATCAAGGTACATTGATCTAACTGAAGCGGATAATTTTTTGTATCCCATCGACCGTTTCAAGTTATTCTTCAACGAACAAAGGTTAAATTGAGCTGTAAAAAAAAGTTTTTTAAAAAATGGCTAAGTGTGAAGTTATACAGTATCGGTGATTAAGCCATGAATGAATGTACGAAAGAAAGATAACTTGCACGAGAGAGAGAGAGAGAGAGAGAGAGAGAGAGAGAGAGAGAGAGAGAGAGAGAGAGAGAGAGAGTAATAGAGGGGTGAAGATTTCAATGCAGAAATAAAACCATTGCCACTGTCTTTATTATATCCGGTTCTTGAAAGCAATGTATAGGACTGAAAGAGCACTGATAGTATTTTACATAACACAGTAAAATGCTTTTTGAAACACGCCAGTCCATATTTCAAAGCAATCGCCTCCACAGAATAAACTATGAACAATATGGAAATAAAAGCTACCCCCCCCCCCCCCGCCCCCCCCCCACACACACACACACTCCCTCTCTCTCTCTCTCCTCTCTCTCTCTCTCTCTCTCTCTGTCTCCCCCCCCCCAACCCTCTCTCTTCCTCTCTCTCTCTCTCCTGTCTCTGGAGTTTCCCTTTCTTCCCCCGTTGTTTCCTGTAGGTTTCATATCCTCTCTCATTTCCTGTGTGCGTTTTCTGTTTCACCGAGTTTCTCTCTCTCAACGAATAGTTTATCACTTTTTTTATACACTATTTGACTTTCAAAACAGAAAGGGATATATGGTTGGGAGGGAGTGAGAGAGAGAGAGAGAGAGAGAGAGAGAGAGAGAGAGAGAGAGAGAGTGTGTGTGTGTGTGTGTGGGGGGGGGTGTCTGTGTGTCTGTGTGTATTTGTGTATTTGTGTGTGTTTGTGTTTAGACACCACTTGATTTTCAAAAAAGGAAAGAGAGCGACAGAAGGAAGAGACATTGTGTGTGTGTGTGTGTGTGTGTGTGTGTGTGTGTGTGTGTGTGTGTGTGTGTGTGTGTGCGTGCGCGTGTGCGTGCGTGTGTGTGTGTGTGTGTGTGTCAAGTCAAGTCAAGTCAAAATGATCTTTATTGAGGGTTAAAGAATAAGCTAACAAGGCTTTTTTTCATCCTGCCCTCCAACAAAAATACAAACATCATGAAAAATGCTTAATGATTACAGGAAACATAAACAGAGAACATTCATAAATGAGTTTAAATGGAACAAAAAACAAACAGGAGAGAGAGAGAGAGAGAGAGAGAGAGAGAGAGAGAGAGAGAGAGAGAGAGAGAGAGAGAGAGAGAGAGAGAGTGCGTGTGTGCGTGTGCGTGCGCGCGCGTGTCTGTGTGCGTGAATGTATGTGCTGCACACATTTGCGTGCACAACTTGTGTGTATTTTATTGTGTCTGTATCCGTGCATCTGTGTGTGCATGCATGCATGTTTACTCATCATCTCCGATGTACTTGTCAGTGTCCTTTTCTTTCTCATTGTCTTTGGCAGGGCACAGCACAGAGATTTGCAATCATCATCATCATCATCATTATGATCACAATGTAGAGTGGCACAGAGGTAACGCGTTCGCCTTGTGTCAAGTAAACCCGAGTTCGAACCTGGGTACAGGGGATTTTTCTTCTCACTTTGCACTAGGCCTTACGGTCTGAATGTTGGGTCTTTCGGGTGAGACGATAACCCGAGGTCCCGTGTGCCCATGCACGTAGCACACGTTAATCCCAGTGGCAACGAAAAAGTTGTTGTCATTTGGTCAAAATTTACCCATCAACCCCTTTTCCTTCCTCATCCGTCACTAAAAATCGCATGCAAAACAAAACAAACAAAAAATGGGTAGCGCGCCTCTGGCTGCAACGCACTTTCCAGGTGGGAGCAACCCGAATTTCACAGAGACGCCTCTGTGACTATAAAGTACCAAATACAAAATACAAAAAATACCAATGAACAATATTATCATCAACATCTTCATCATTATCTCTACGATTCCGCAGGACATGGCTTACCTCCACAGCACGGAGATTCACAGCCACGGCAATCTGGAGCACCAACTGCGTGGTGGACAGCCGCTTCGTGGTCAAGATCACAGACTTGTATCTTCATTATCTCCATCATTATCTCTATGATTATCTTCCGCAGGGCATGGCTTACCTCCACAGCACGGAGATCCACAACCACGGGAACCTGAAGAGCACCAACTGCGTGGCTGACAGCCGCTTCGTGGTCAAGATCACGGACTATTATCTTCATCATTATCTCTATGATTATCTTCCGCAGGGCATGGCCTACCTCCACAGCACGGAGATCCACAGCCACGGGAACCTGAAGAGCACCAACTGCGTGGTGGACAGCCGCTTCGTGGTCAAGATCACGGACTTCGGGGTCCACCTGCTGAGGCAGCACTGTCAGGACGACCTGGACAAAGACACCTTCGCCTGGTACCAGCGTGAGTACAGCTTTAACCATTTCAACGCCAGCCATTTTTCAGCTAAAACTTTCCATTAAACTTACCTGGCTGGAGAAAAGATTCCGTTTGCAATATTGGGGATTCCTCTGTGACATGCACAGAACAGGGCCTACCCTTACCTACCAAACTTATGAACATAAGGTCACTGGATACCAGACCCTCATGTGATGCCTTTTAGTGACATGAGTGTTAAGTTATGGTGGTGCCAAGAGGCGACAGTGGCGATGAAAGGGTTTTAATGGGGCACCCTGACGGATGGGTTTTTGTAAGAAACACGTCGAGATCACCAGGTAAACACTCTTTACAGAGATTGCAACACTCACTTTGCTCTGGTTTCCTAGAAATCAAACCGTCAAATCGGCGATTCCTCCTTGGCGGAGGTGCTGGAAGTCAAATTATTTCACCCAAAGAGAAGGCGTGTGCCGTCTCTTTTCTAATGGCCGCCAAATCGTTTGCACGAAATTTTCGCAATACAAGCCTTTTTTTCTTTTTCTCTTTTAATTTTATACAGTTTATACAGAAGTTTCGCTCACAACAAAGGAAATAGATCCTTTTTTTTTTTGACTGCACTACAAAAAAAAGAAAACGCTTCAACCACAATGAGTGATCTCCACCCACCCCATCCAAAATGGCTACTCTCTCCGGCATCTCCGCCAAGGAGGAATCGCCGTTTTGACGGTTTAATTTATAGGAAACCAGAGCAAAGTGAGTGTTCCGATCATTGAAAAGGCCGTCTTTCTGGTGATCTCGACGTGTTTCTTGCAAAAACTCATCCGTCAGTGTCCACCTTTAAAGCCGAACGGTGTTATCGGTCTTCTGTATTGTTTTTATGATGGTACCTTCCTGGCTTTGTTATCCCTTGTCATAAAGTGGTGGGTTGGGGAAATCCAAAACACTGAACAACAAAAATAAAAACAAAACCGACGTTTCTGAGCATAACTCCTTCGTCTGGGTACACACACACACACACACACACACACACACACACACACACACACACTCACACACACACACACACACACACACACACACACACACACACACACACACACACACACTCACTCACTCACTCACTCACTCACTCACTCACACTCACTCACACTCACTCACACACACACACACACACACACACACACACACACACACACACACACACACACACACACACACACACACACACACACACTCACTCTCTCACTCTCACTCTCACTCTCACTCTCACTCTCACTCTCACTCTCTCTCACTCACTCACTCACTCTCACTCACTCACACTCACACTCACTCACACTCTCACACACACACACACACACACACACACACACACACACACACACACACACACACACACACAGTCCTAAGACTTTGTGAAATCCTGCAGTTATTTTTTTTGGTTATTTTTTTTTTATCCCTTGTCATGTTTTCCTTCCCGTTCTATTTTACTCTAGTAGAAGGGTTTTCGCCTTGGCTTAAGGCCGTGTCAGACCAATTGACGTAGGCTAGAACACCAAGGCTACATCAAAATGTTGCTATGCTATATGCACAGTTATGCGGGGATTGTCTTTAGACACGACGAGCTGCTAGCGTAACATAATCAGTCTCCAAAATCCCCCGAAGACGGAGTGTGGCTGCCCACGCGGCGGGGTAATCAGGAACGGTCGCACGCGTAATGTTCTCATCTTTAGCTGGTGCACTTGTACCACAGTGTTCAAGTGCTTCTGCTGTTGGAATGATCCCTGGAGTCTTTTAGCCAGGGTAAGCCAACAACAATAGTAGAACTTCAAGTTCAAGTGTTTCGGTTATTAACGTTACAGTTAGCTGAAGTTTGTTGTTGTTGTTGTTCTTTTGTTGTTGTTGTTGTCGTTGTTGGGTGTATGTTCAATTATTGATGGGAATATAGATGCTTGGAATTGGTTGGTAGGGAGAGAGGGGAGGGGCATAGGCTTCAAATCGTCGCGTGTTAAGTCCTCTCGCGCATGTTTTGTCCTTATGTGCACATAAAATGACCTGTTTGCTGCTTTTGTTGTTGTATTTATTGCATGCACTTACTTCATTATTCGCCATGTTACATTACCACACAAACTTTGAAGCCATTCTGCCCGCTGGTTCATGAGATACACACCTCGGATATGAAGGAAGGAAATTTTGGTTTTGTGAGTCTTCCTTGGCGGAGGTTTGCATTGGCGGTTCAACATGCTGGATCTGAATAGGTTGTGAGATGCTGATCAAGAATATATATGACTATGGGAGACCCTACGCTTATTGTAGGGCATGGTGTCCGCGAGAGGACAAATGTGCGCGAAAGGACTGAACAGTCGTGTGTCATCATGTTTCTGGTCTGACAGTTTTAGTACAAAGTCACGTAGCACAGTCGGGCTCCGTATTGCTACCGTTAAGTAGCCTTTCACCTTCACCACATAGATTGATAGCAGGTCGAAACCCGGCTATATCTTCCTATCCATTATCCACTCTTTCTTTCTTTTTTTGGCTTAAATATGTTTTACTGACCAACAACACATAGGGGAAGACGGGGTAAAAAGCGCATGGGCGGGTAAGAAGCCCACCCCAATTATCTCATGAAATAAAGAACATTTCAGTCAAATTTGCCCATGAGACGAATGCTAGACATTAACGCTCGTCTCATGGGCAAAATGAGACTGAAATTTGCTTCATTTCATGAGATAATTGGGGTGGGCTTTTTACCCGCCCATGCGCTTTTTACCCCGTCTTCCCCTATGCATCCAAATGAGATGAACAGAACTAACGGCAACAAGCTTGAAGCTTATACTGTGCCTACTCAAAATTAGTCTCTAATATGACGGCTGGCAAACACAGACAAAATCATATTAACATTTTTAAGAAAATAAACAAAAGTCAATTTTCAATATTAAGAGGAAAAACGGAAAAAACAAAACAGAAATATATTCTTGATCGTTGTTGACAGAAAGTAGTTAAACATAAGAGAATATTTATACGATAAACTGGCGAAAAACTCATTCAAGATATGAAAGTTAAAGAGAGAAAAAAAAAAACATAGAAAAGATGATGGGGAATACCAAAGTACAAGTTTTATAAGAACATTCCGCAATGATTTTTGACGGTTTTACTATAAGGTACGGCTTAACTTTTCCCCTCTTCCTTTCTTTTTCTTTCTTTCCTTCTTTTTCTCTCTTTATTTTTTTCTCTCTTCTTCTTCTTCGATTGCTCAGACAGTTTCCTGTCAATTATGAGCGCAGATGCGTCATGCTGCCGTTAGGCGCCTAACTAAGAAATAGGCCCAGCAAGTCCGACTTCGGCTGGAGGAAATCTTTTTGAAAGCGTTTCGTGGAGAGAAAAAAAAGGCAGGAGAATGGACCGGTAAGGCAGAAAGATAGTAGATGACAGTAAGCAAAGGGAAAAGGCAGAGTCAAAGAGAGTGACAGATTAGAGGAAGTACAAGAACAGAACTTCCAGAATGTGGGGGAACTATTTATATAAAAGACCCCCCGGTATCCCCACGGGGGGATTTTCTCTCTTAATTTCTTTTTCTGTTTCTTTTTCTCTCTTATCATAAGTTCTTTTTTCTCTCTTTATTTCTTTTTCTCTTAATTTCTTTCGTTCTTTTTTTTCTTCTTATGAGCGAATTTATGATAGAAAGATGATAAATGATGATAAGGTTTGACCCGTTCTGGAGGTGGACGCTGTGTGTCCATTGTCTGGGTGCTTATCAGTGTTCAGTTTCTGACCTGGTCCTGGCTATCAGTCTGGCATCAAACACCATTGCCGGGACTTACAGCTCCCGCGGAATCTCTCTGACCGTCCCACCATAGGATTGTCTCTTTTCTCTGTCTGACTGTCTGATGTCTGTCTGATTTCTATCTGTCTGTTTTCTGCTTTCTGTTTGCTGTCTATTTATCTCTGTTTGCTGTCTGCTTTATGTCTGTCTGTCTGCTTTCTGTTTGCTGTCTGTCTGTCTGTCTCTCTGCTTTCTGTCTGTCTGTCTGCTTGCTGTCTGCTTTCTGTTTGCTGTCTGCTTTCTGTTTGCTGTCTTCTGCCTGCTTTCTGTTTGCTGTCTGTCTGTCTGTCTCTCTGCTTTCTGTTTGCTGTCTGCTTTCTGTTTGCTGTCTTCTGCCTGCTGTTCTGTTTGCTGTCTGTCTGTCTGTCTCTCTGCTTTCTGTTTGCTGTCTGCTTTCTGTTTGCTGTCTTCTGCCTGCTTTCTGTTTGCTGTCTGTCTGTCTGTCTCTCTGCTTTCTGTCTGTCTGTCTGCATTCTGTTTGCTGTCTGTCTGTGGATTTGGCTGTTTGTTAGTGCCCCTAAATGAGGGCTCAGAATCGTCACTGTTTATATTGTATTGTCAATAATTTATATTATTTCAAATACAGTCGAACCCCGCCTAACGGGCACCTCGGTATCGCGAACATCCCGGTAATCCGGACAGTTTTACTCAGTCTCTTCTCTTATTATTCATTACTAAAAGAGTCTCCAGTATAGCGACCATCTTGCAATTTCGGTCAGTCTGTAGGGCGGTTGCAAATACTCAGACTGAGGTTCGACTGTATGATGCACTTTCATACATTATTTGTAACTACTTAGACCTCCCAAGAACAGCTAACTGTCGTTCACAGAGCACACTGAAGGCAGATGTGTACAGTTGTTGTTTTTTGTTACTATAATTATTGTTAGTCTTATTATTTCAGCTACAATAGTCTTTTAATTCAAACTTCAAATGCTTTATTTTACAAGGATAAGAATTTAGGCTGGGTCTATTTCGGGCCAATTATGGATATCCCTAGAGCTGTTAAAGACCCACCAGATCATGTGTCAAAATCATGGGTTTCACGTGTTTTCCCTCTTATAGCTGGAAATAAATCTTGTTTTGACCAGGTCTCACTCCCATACAAATGCCCCCAAATTCAAACCGAAACATCATTTTAAAGAGCAGCCTCAATGGTAAGTTGGGGACATCTGTATGTGGGTCACAGCTACCCAGAAAAAAACAAGGGACTTAATCGTGGTACATCAGTGTATCTTTAAGGGATGACTAACAGACTTCCCGAGAGCACCCGTCTGAGACTTGTGCACAGTTTATCATTAGCATTTACATTATATATCTATATGTTTATCAACATATAACAGCATATCTTGAATAACTCGAAAACGGCTGCGTGGAATGCGTTCATGTGTTCAGTATTTATTACAGAGTACATTTTCAACACTTCCGGTATAAACGGAACCGGAAGTACCAACCAGAAGTGGGGAGGAAAAGGGTGGGGGGATGGAATCCTCCCATGTTTGCTCTGAAAGGAAAACATGGTTATGGTCATAATTATGGTAGTTAATGCTTCCAGATCAATTATAGACCTCCAGAGTTGTTGCGGATTGCCAGAGGGCACCCCTAAAGCCGATGTGTACAGTGTATCTGTATTGTTATTATTTGAATTGTTAGAATTTATATCAGTACAGTTATGACAATCTTTCCCCCGTGGGGATACCGGGGGGTCTTTTGTACAAATAGTTCCCCCACCTTCTGGAAGTTCTGTGCTCGTAACTTCCTCTAATCTGTCACTCTCTTTGACTTTCCCTTTTCCCTTCGCTTGCTGTCTTCTTTACTAACTTCCTGCCTTACTGGTCCATTCTCCTGCCCTTGTTTTTTTTACAGAAACACAAATATTTTCTCCAGCCGAAGACGCGCATGCTGGGCCTAACTTTTTTTTATTAGTTTGCCGCATAGCGACAGCATGATGCATCTGCGCTCATATGACAGGAAACTTGTCTGAGCGATCGTAGAAGAAGAAGATAATAATGTTTAGTTCGTTGTTCCAGATCGATCATGGACTTCTCCAATACTATTGACGGTGGCCAGCAAGCCTCGAGAAGGAGGAACCCCTAAAGCCGACGTGTACAGCTCATCTTCATTGTTACTATATTGATATGCATTCGTTGTAATCATGGTTGTTGATGGTTACAGGTCAGTTGTGGACCTCTCCAGAGCTGTTGCGGATGGCCAGCCGGCCTCCAGAGGGGACCCCTAAGGCCGATGTCTATAGTTTCGCCGTCATCTGTCAGGAGATTGTCTACAGGAACGGGGTGTTCTTCCTTTCGAATGTGGAGTACACGCCACAAGGTCACTTTCTTTACTTGTTTGTTTGTTGTTGTTTTTTTGTTGTTTTTTAGTTTCTTTCTTCTTTCTTTCATTCTTTCTTTCTTCTTTTTTTGTCTTTGAAAGCGAGAGGTGTTAGTAACTTTGTTTGTTTGCTTGTTTCTTAGTCTAACATCATCTTTTTCATTTCCACACATAATGCGTGTTAAGGGTGTAATTGAAAGTGTGTGTGTGTGTGTGGTTGCATATATGTGGGTGTGGGTGTGGGTGGGTGTGGGTGTGTGGGTGGGTGTGTGTGTGTAGGTGTGTGGGTGTGGGTGTGTGTGTGTGCGTGCGTGCGTGTGTGTGTGTGTGTGTGTGTGTGTGTGTGTGTGTGTGTGTGTGTGTGTGTGTGTGTGTGTGTGTGTGTGCATGTGTGTGTTATTGCATGTGTGTGTGTGTGTGTGTGTCTGTGTTTGTGTGTATTGTGAAGGGAAGAGTGGGATTTAGTAACTTTGTTTGTTTGCTTGTTTCTTAGTCTAACATCATCAATTTCATTTCCACACATAATGCGTGTTAAGGGTGTAATTGAAAGTGTGTGTGTGTGTGTGTGTGTGTGTTTGCGTGTGTGTGTGTGTGTGTGTGTGTGTGTGTGTGTGTGTGTGTGTGTGTGTGTGTGTGTGTGTGTGTGTGTGTGTGCTGTGTGCTTGTGTGTGTGTGTGTGTGTGTGTGTGTGTGTGTGTGTGTGTGTGTGTGTGTGTGTGTGTGTGTGTGTGTGTGTGTGTGTGTTGTGAAGGGAAGAGTGGGCTTTATGTGCCTGTGCGTATGTGTCCTTTTGCTATCTTCTTCTCTTCTTATCTGCCTACGTCTGTCGCTGATTCTTTCTGTACAAATCAAACTACTTGGAATTCACTAATGAGGGCAAACCATGTATTCATTCATTTAATGTTTGCTTGATTTTAATTGTTGATAGCCTCCAACTATGTTGTCCTCTCCACCATTGTTGATGAGTACTGTGTGTGTGGAGGGTCATAAAGGCGAACTTGACACATTCGTTTTTGAGAATGATGCTTTGTTTGTCTCACTTTGGTTCTGACCCACGCACTGCTAGGTGATTGGCATCGTAATCAACTTTGGTGGAAGGGAGTTAATTAGAAAGAGAGTTCAATTTCGTTATCTCCTCTCTTGGCCTCACTATTTCATTCTTTGATTAGCCTCCAACTAGTTCACAATCCCACTGTGGAGGAATTTGGCTGTCCATCTGATGCGATAGCATGATTCTGTTGCAGCACCACCACACCCCCCACACACCCACACCCCACACCCACACCTCCCCCCTGTATTTATGTACCCCGTCTCTTCAAAATACGACGAATGCTATCTGATTTCTAACTTTAATTCCCATAGATTTACGACACAGTATGATACACATTTTCTTCTCTCACAACACAAAAACAGACTTTCATCCACTCCTGTGGACTTCCTCGGAGCAGCTGACTTGGTCAAAACTTCTCACTCTCCGTTGTGATTTTCATGATTTTCGGGAATTTCCCCCGACAAAGAGTCCAAAAGGCTAAAAACATGTGTCGATTCCCACGCTGGATGAAGTGTGATTGATCTTCTAATGAATGCTTTGCTTATCTTAATTAAGCCATGTAAGTTCATATCCATCCCCCTCACTCTTTCAATTGATCAGTATATTATTTATTTGTTTTATATGCACACTGCAGAGATTTCCGACAAGGTGTCCCAATGTCCTCAGAGGAGATATCATTCGTGATTCATTTGCAATTGTCCTATAATAATAATAATAATAATAATAATAATAATAATAATAATAATAATAATAAACACGTTTATAGAGTGCACATTCTAGACGAACTACTCATGGCGCTTAACAAAACTAAAATTCACTCCACATGCAAGATTACATCATACATATTGAACATACCCAGACGCGCTCGCATTCTCACCGTCACCCCCACGCAAAACATACTCATAGATATACAAACATGCATACGCATATATACACACTGGTATACACAAACGCATTCTTCCCTCCCCACACACGAACACACTCATTAACGCACACAACAGACTCTTCTGTTGTCTTGAATCCTACGTAATTGCTCTGACCATTCCTCAATCTCCAGAGATTTACAAGGTGTCGAAAGGTCCTCAGAGGAGATAGCATTCCTGATTCATTTGCAATTTTCCTCTAATCTGTACCCTTCACTCTTCTGTTGTCTTGAATCCTATGTAATTGCTCTGACCATTCCCCAATCTCCAGAGATTTACGACAAGATGTCCAATCTCAGGGGAGATAGCATTCATGATTCATTTGCACTTTTCCTCTAATCTGTACCCTTCACTCTTCAGTTGTCTTGAATCCTACGTAATTGCTCTGACCATTCCCCAATCTCCAGAGATTTACGACAAGATCTCCAATATCAGAGGAGATAGCATTCATGATTCATTTGCAGTTTTCTTCTAATGACACTTCAGTTGTCTTGAATCCTACGTAATTGCTCTGACCATTCCCCAATCTCCAGAGATTTACGACAAGGTGTCGAAAGGTCCTCAGAGGAGATAGCATTCGTGATTCATTTGCAATTTTCCTCTAATCTGTACCCTTCACTCTTCAGTTGTCTTGAATCCTATGTCATTGCTCTAACTATTCCCCACTCTCCAGAGATTTACGACAAGGTGTCCAAGGGGCTGAAGCCAGTGCTGAGGCCAAGCTTGGAGGAGTTCGACTGTCCCTCTGATGAGCTGGCCGGTGTCATCCGCCGCTGCTGGGCAGAGGACCCCAATGAACGACCCGACTTCCAGACCCTGAAGTCACTGATCAGGAAACTCAACAGGTGATGAGAGAGTGGGGGGAGGGAGAGAGGGGGGCAGAGAGAGAGGGGCAGAGAGAGAGGTGGGCAGAAAGAGAGAAGAACGGAGACAACATTCTGGACAACCTGTTGTCTCGCATGGAGCATTACATGTTGTAATGTTGTCTCATGTTGTAATGTCCAATGTTGTCCCATGTTGTAATGTTGTCTCATGTTGTAATGTTGTCTCATGTTGTAATGTCCTATGTTGTAATGTTGTCCCATGTTGTAATGTTGTCTCATGTTGTAATGGAGACAAAGGCAACATCCTGGACAACTTGCTGTCTCGCATGGAGCAGTACATGTTGTAATGTTGTCTCATGTTATAATGTTGTCCCATGTTGTCTGATGTTGTCAGGAACGGAGACAAGGGCAACATCCTGGACAACCTGCTGTCTCGCATGGAGCAGTACGCCAACAACCTGGAGGCGCTGGTGGCGGAGAGGACCCAGGACTACCTGGAGGAGAAGAAGAGGGCAGAGGACCTGCTGTACTCCATGCTGCCCAAGTGAGTGAAACTCTAGCCTCACTGCATACCATTCTTCTTCTTCTTCTTCTGCGTTCCCAGGCCATATGGCCATAATGGGTAAGGTACGGTACATATGTGTCCGGTTTTCAGTTTTGTGACCCAAAGACTGAGAACAATACAGAAAGAGAGAAAGACAGAAAGAGAGAGAGAAAGAGGGTGATAGACAGAAGGTCAGAAGACAAATAAGTACAGGCAAAGAGACTTCTCCTTCTTCTTCTGCGTTCCCATAACGGGTAAGGTACGTATGTGTCCGGTTCTCAGTTTTCACTGGTCTCCCCGCTGCGTACAGCCGACACATTCCGATTTCGAAGGAGCTCAAAGAAGAAAAAAGATTTTTTTTTTTAAAGGCAGGAGAATGGGCCAATAGGTCAGATAGTAGACGATAGAAAAGCAATGGGGAAAAGGCAGAGTCAAAGAGAGTGGCAGATTAGAGGAAATTACAAGCACAGAACATCCAGAAGGTGGGGAACTATTTTGACGAAAGACCCCCCGGTATCCCCACGGGGAGAGACTCGTGGAGGGGGCGGGGTCGTCCAGCTCGTATGGAGGCACGAGGCATCCACCCACTGCCCCAGCATACGATTCAATTTATTACGATCCGATTTTGGCATTTGCGAGGCATGATTGACGTGACATTCTACTATCGAAATGAATCTGATGAAATCCTACTCGCTATGTTCACTATATGTGTAGTCTCCCGTTACACGAATCTGATAAAGTATCTTAGTTTTGTATCAGGCATTTTATGTGATTCGCGTATTGCGGTCTACATGAGTAGAGTGAACGAAAATCGTAGAGTTAATTTTAGACCGAAGTATTTCATGTGAATCATGACTCACAGACACCGCCAACTCGTACCGAATGGTGGAATGGGCTTTAATAATAATAATAATAATAATAATAATAAATAATTAACATTTATAGAGCGCCCTTTCTCTCATGAGCTCACGGCGCTTCACAATTATTTAAATAAATACATAGATCATAAGCTACTACAATATTAACTATCAAAAACATGCACATAGCCACAACACGCACGCACACACATACGCACACACACCCGCACACACCCCCGCACACACCCACACAACCACGCGCGCGCGCGCACCCACACACAATGTGCGGAACATAGTTTTAAGGCAGGAAACAGGACAAGGAAGAAATCAGAGGTATTGTCGGAAGAGGCGAGTTTTAAGAGCGGTTTTGAAAGATTGGAAAGATTTAGCAGAACGAAGTTCATATGGTAGGGTGTTCCAGACAGAAGGGGCGCTGAAAGAAAATGAACGTTCACCATAATGTCTTAGTGTTTGTACGAGGAATAGAAAGGATAAGTTTGTCAGAAGAGGAACGGAGAGACCTGGAGGTGAACGAGATCAGAGAGGTAGGCAGGACCAGATGAATGGACAGCATTGAAACAGAGGCAAGCAATTTTATACTTTATTCTTGCCTCGACTTTAATGTGTGATAAGATCTTGTGCATGCGCTTCACACACGGGACCTCGGTTTTTAGTCTCATCCGAAGGAATTTACCTATTTACACCTGGGTGGAGTGAGGAAAACAGGACACACTCCGTCGACCGGACCCGGATTCGAACCCGCACACTCGCAAATCTGACAGATTATAAGCCAGCGACTCTAAAACGAACTGAGCCACAGCATTTTATGCCACCACCCACCCACCCACACTCACCCTTTACACTCAGCTTTACTAACTTCTATCACAGACATTCTCTCTGCTTCGATGATCGTTTTGTTAAATAAACGTTGTCAAAGTTTTGGCGTTTCTTTTGAAAGTCTGCGTGTCTTTTTCATTCCAGGTCCGTGGCCGGCTGTCTGATTCGCGGTCAGTCTGTGGTGGCGGAAACCTTTGAGTCTGTGACCATCTACTTCTCTGACATCTGTGGCTTCACTGCCCTGTCTGCTGCCAGCACACCAATGCAGGTGATGATGATGGTGGTGGTGGTGATGATGATGATGATGATGATGATGATGATGATGATGATGACATCTGTGGCTTCATGGTGCTGCCAGCACACCAATGCAGGTGATGATGATGATGATGATGGTGGTGATGATGATGATGATGATATGATGTCTGTGACCATCTACTTCTCTGACATCTGTGGCTTCACTGCCCTGTCCGCTGCCAGCACACCAATGCATGGTGATGATGATGGATGATGTGGTGATGATGATGATGATGATGATGATGATGGTGATGATAGTCTGTGACCATCTACTTCTCTGACATCTGTGGCTTCACTGCCCTGTCCGCTGCCAGCACACCAATGCAGGTGATGATGATGATGATGATGATGATGATGATGATGATGATGATGATGATGATGATGATGATGATGATGATGATGATGATGATGACGACGATGCTGATGATGATGACGATGACCATGATGGTGGTTGTGGTGATAATGATAATGATGACAATGAGGCGGAGGAGCAGCAGGATGGTGATAATAATAAAGCAGACGATAATGATGATGATGACAATGATGATGATGATCATAATGAGGAGTAGGAGAAGGACGTTACTAAAGTTGTTCCTTACTCATTCTCCTAAAGGGACACCCTGACGGATGAGTTTTTGCAAGAAACACGTCGAGGTCACCAGAAAGACAGCATTTTCAAGGATCGGAACGTATACCGTCAAAACGGCGAATCCTCCTTGGCGGAGTTGTCGGAGAGAGAAGCCATTTTGGACGGGGTGGATGGAGGCCACTCAGGGTGTTGAAGCTTTGAGGGGGGTGGCACATCTTTACCTTTACCGAAAGCTTTTTCTTTTGTGTAGTGCAGTAAAAAAAAAAAGGAGCTATTTCCTTTGTTGTGAGCGAAACTCCGTTTGGTAAACTGTAAATAAAAAGGCTTGCATTGTGGAAATTTTGTGCAAACGATTTGGTCTAACTCAGGCGGCCATTAGAAAAGAGAAGGCATGTGTTCTCTTTTCTAATGGCCGCACTGAAAGAATTTGACTCCCAGCACCTCCGCAAAGGAGGAATCGCCGATTTGACGGTTTGATTTCTAGGAAACCAGAGTAAAGTGAGTGTTGCGATCTCTGTAAAGGGTGTTTTCCTGGTGATCTCGACGTGTTTCTTGCAAAAACTCATCCGTCAGGGTGCCCCTTTAATTTCCAAAGTGTGTGTGGCACAATCAAGCACAAGCTACAGCTGACGTATTCCCATGGTTTTGATGGTCAAACAGTTGTGTTGGAAACTCAATTCAAGGGAAGTAATTGCAGTAATGTGACCCTCCTGTGTAGTCATCTCCCTTTAACAATTGTGACGTTCTCTTCTTCTTGAAACTGAAACGGGTTTCAGATCGGCGGAAGTGAGGTATTATTTTGAATTTTGAAATGTGAGAAAGAGTAAACAGACCCAGAGAGAGAGGGGAGGGTTTCCATTTGCGAGAGACGCACTCGTGACTCCAGGGCCAGATGAAAACAGCTCAATATGGAGATCAGGCCCCTGTAGTCATGAGTGCGAATTAGACAGTCAACACAGATAATAGTAATATGTAAATTAGACTAAACTCCCGATACGATTGGCTGCTTAGCCTAATTTACATACTAATTCCCGTTTTGAATGTCTAAGACACACTCGTGACTACAGGACCAGGGGGTTTCTCTTCAGAAAAGTCAAGTGGAGAAGAAAAGCATGGCATAGTCACAATGTCTTCCCTTCTTCACCAAGAATCCCTCTTCAACCACTAACAAATTCAGTTCCTCTATTTCCAAGGTTCTGCAGTCAACCTCACTTTTCTTCGTTACGGATGCCAATTACTGTTTTGTCCTCTATTTTCCTCTATTTCCAAGGATCTGCATTAAACCTCATTTTTCTTCATTACGGATGCCAATTAATGTTTTGTCCTGGATTTTCCTCTATTTCCAAGGATCTGCAGTCAACCTCATGTTTCCTCATTACGGATGCCAATTAATGTTTTGTCCTGGATTTTCCTCTATTTCCAAGGATCTGCAGTCAACCTCATGTTTCTTCGTTATGTGTGTTAATTAATGTTTTGTCCTGTTTCTTTCTTTTGACACCAGGTGGTAGCCCTGCTGAATGATCTCTACACCATGTTCGACTCCATTCTGGAAAACTTTGACGTGTACAAGGTCAGAAAATGATTGACATGCCTCTGTCTGTCTCTCTGTCTGTCTGTCTGTCTGTTCTCTCTCTCTGTCCCTCTCTCTCTCTCTCTTGCTACTAATAGTGATCGAATACTAAAGATGCTTGTTTGTGTATATTTACCTTTTTGGCTTGATAGCTATTTTCCAATATGTAGATTTTGTTTTCTTTTTCATATATTAACCCTTTGACTCCCCCCCCCCCCCCCCCCCCTTGCATTGTATTGTGGCCTATGGCCGATGTGCAATTAAAATCTTTCAGTGTTCAGTGTTCAGTGTTCTCTCTCTCTCTCTCTGTCCCTCTCTCTCTCTCTGTCTCTCTCTCTCTCTCTCTCTCTCTCTCTCTCTCTCTCTCTCTCTCTCTCTCTCTCTCTCTCTCTCTCTGTCTCTCTCTCTCTCTCTCTCTCTCTCTCTCTCTCTCTCTCTCTCTCTCTCTCTCTCTCTCTCTCTCTCTCTCTCTCTGTCTCTCTCAGATTAACAGGCTTTAGTCCCCAACCCAAACAGTTACTGAAAGAATTGGCACTGTGTTGTATTGCTGTCATATAGTTGTAGTAGAGGCAGTCTTTAGGGCCGAAATGGGCCTCGCGGCCCTTTTACTCACCCTTTTAGTGACTTCTGCATATAATTTTCTTTATTTGATAGTCTGCAACATTTATAACTTTTCCAATCTATCAAGTATCATTATTGTGGAATAAAATACTAGTGAATGCAAAAGATGGACTTTATTCGTCAAAGTCAGAGAATTTAGCAATCATTAGTGGTTCTTTAATCAAATAGATTTTTTTTAACTGATTCAAATCAGGTGCAATGTGATGATGTTAGTTGGCAATTCGTTCCAAAGAACAACACGGTTAGAAAAAAACATAATTTGTTTACATTAGTAAGCATATTACAGGGTCTAGCATAACTTGGCTTTGCTGTTGTCTGTCTGTCGTTTCCGACAATCACTTCTAGATAGAGGAGGGGGCAGCTGCTATTCCGGCGGGCTGGGCTAGAATTTGTTTATAGTGGAGAAGCCTTGCCCAGGGTACATCCCCATTCTCTCGGCCAAGGAGATTTGAGGACGAGAGTTGGCATTGGGGAAGGTCCCCAAAGGCCAACCAATCCCATTGGTTGCAGCACTAGAGCTCAGTGCAAATGTCCCCTAGTTAAGAGAGTCATAGTCTTCCATGAAAGACTTAGCTGTACCATGATATTCCAATACAGTAGTAAATCATATTATAGTATGAAAGTTTGCTGTTGTATTCCCCTTCCAAAGGGGGCTCTGCCCTATAGAGGGAACATTTCATTTCTCCCACATTCTTTTCTTTTTTTTAAACGTTTTTTTTTTACATTTTCTAAAAAAATAGAATGAACATGAAGAAATGCAAAACGGAACAGAGCTAACCAAAGCAAATCAAACAAAAACATAATTCAAACATCATGTTCAAAGTTGCAACAAGGCATGCATATTCCCAATGTACCGAATGCCTGGACAACTGAAAGACATTTTATTTTACATTAAGACTGATAATGCCATGATTTCTTAATATCATGCATTCATGCAGATAATGAGATATGCACATACGTACATCCATAGAGTCGAACCTGACATCACGTTATATTTATGTAGATGTATGCATATACCAACTTATAAAAGAATATTAAACTTTCTTATTAAACTTTCTTATATTAAACTTTCTTATTAAACTTTCTTATTAAACTTTCTTATATTAAACTTTCTTATTAAACTTTCTTATACTACACTTTCTTATTAAACTTTCTTATAGTAAACTTTCTTATAGTAAACTTTCTTATTAAACTTTCTTATAGTAAACTTTCTTATTAAACTTTCTTATACTACACTTTCTTATTACACTTTCTTATTAAACTTTCTTATAGTACACTTTCTTATTAAACTGTTCTCCCACATTCAGGTGGAGACAATCGGGGATGCGTACATGGTGGTGTCGGGTCTGCCCATGCGCAACGGGAAGCGGCACGCGCGGGAGATTGCCGGGATGTCCCTGGCTCTGCTGAACGGTGTGAAGTCCTTCAAGATCAGGCACCGGCCCGAGGATAAACTCAAACTCAGGATAGGACTGCACACCGGTATGCTGCGTATTGTAGTTAGTTAGGTGCATTATAGTCACAGAGGCGTCTCTGTGAAATTCGGGTTGCTCCCACCTGGAGAGAGCGTCGCAGCCAGAGGCGCGCCACCCATTTTTTTTTTTTTTTTTTTTGCATGCGATTTTTGTGTGACTGATGAGGAAGGAAGGGAGGGGGGTAAATTTTCACCAAATGACAACTTTTTCGTTGCCACTGGGTTTAGCGTGTGCTAAGTGCATGAGCACACGGGACCTCGGTTTATCGTCTCATCCGAAAGACTCCACGTTCAGACCGTATGGCCTAGTGCAAATTGAGAGGGAAAATCCCCTGTACCCAGGTTCGAACTCGGGTTTACTTGACACGAAGCGAACGCGCTACCACTGTGCCACTCTACACTTGTGTTGTTTGTAACAAACTGTTGTTGGCTTACCCTGGCTAAAAGACTCCAGGGATCATCCCAACAGCAGAAGCATTTAACTATGGTACAAGTGCATCAGCTACGGATGAGAACATTACGTGTGTGACCGTTTTTGATTACCCCGCCACGTGGGCAGCCACACTACGTCCTCGAGGGATTTTGGAGACCGATGATGTTATGCTGGGAATTTGTCATGGCTAAAGACAATCCCCGCATAACTATGCATAGCATAACAGCAATTTAATGTAGCTTTGGTGTTCTAGCCTATGTCAATTGGTCTGACACAAAAGTCGAGCATTCTAATGTATTGTGTTTTGTTTTATTGTATTGTACTGTATTGCATTATCAGTTATTGGGATTTGCGAGTGTGATATTGTTTTTATCCTATCTCAAGTGGTTTGCTGTTTATCACACGAGGTCGAAGACCGAGGGTGATAAACAGCAAGCCACGAGAGATAGGATAAAAGCAATATCACACTCGCAAATCCTAATAACGTATATATACCGATATTTTACCTCTTTCAGATGATAATCAAACACGCAACGAAGAAGCGAGACGGCCATGCATGCAGATCTAAAATAATACTAACCACTTCACCGTAGCAAGAAAATCCCACTCATCCACAAATAATATAGTTCTCCAAGTTAGAAAGTCGTGAGCTATTTTGATCTTGCACATTGATACATTATGAAAGGAAACTGATTATTAATCGAAACATGAACCTACTGGAATTTGCTGTATAAAAAAAATAGCCTTTACAATGACATATTCGTTTTACACTGCAACCACAGGCCATAGTTATTGTCATTTCGCCAATGACGAACTTTCAATGATGACGTAATTTCAGTGATTGCGTAAGTCCACTAAGATGACGTTTTTTGGTGTCCTGCTCAGAAGGTGCTATTTGCAGTGACACTAACTTGAATATGTGGTTGTCAGCCGCTAATTTTATCATTTGCAATTTCACTAAAACTTACTCTTCACAATATTTTGTTCAATGTAACATGTTCATCATAAACAACCTTTTGCATTTATCGGGTTAAGGCATAGGGTTAGGAGTATGTTTGGGCTTTTTGTTTTACTAAACATCACTTGATGCAAATAAAGAAAATATGGCTTGAGTACTGCAGATAGTCGCATGCGAGTGTATGATGTCACAGGAATGATAATGATATGTCAAGATAAATAACTGTGACGTCAAGTTTCTAATAGCAACGGTGTATTCTTACACGCGTTTACACTAAGCCTATGGGCTAATATACGCAAATGATATGTCAAGATATTGTTTTATATCACACGCTTCCAGGCCTCTTTAGCGCTACTTGAAGATCGGTATATTATCAGTTATTGGGATTTGCGAGTGTGATATTGCTTTTATCCTATCTCAAGTGGTTTGCTGTTTATCACACGAGGTCGGAGACCGAGGGTGATAAACAGCAAGCCACGAGAGATAGGATAAAAGCAATATCACACTCGCAAATCCTAATAACGGATATATACCGATATTTTACCTATTTCAGGTGATAATCAAACACGCAACGAAGAAGCGAGACGGCCATGCATGCAGATCTAAAATAATACTAACCACTTCACCGTAGCAAGAAAATCCTACTCATCCACAAATAATATAGTTCTCCAAGTTAGAAAGTCGTGAGCTATTTTGATCTTGCACATTGATACATTATGAAAGGAAACTGATTATTAATCGAAACATGAACCTACTAGAATTTGCTGTATAAAAAATAGCCTTTACAATGATATATCCGTTTTACACTGCAATCACAGGCCATAGTTATTGTCATTTCCCCAATGACGAACTTTCAACGATGACGTAATTTCAGTGATTGCGTAAGTTCACTAAGATGACGTTTTTTGGTGTCCTGCTTAGAAGGCGCTATTTGCAGTGACACTAACTTGAGAAAAGGTTGCCAGCCGCTATTTTTATAATTTGCAATTTCACTAAAAGTTACTATTCACAATTATTTTCTCAATGTAAAATGTTCATCAGAAACAACTTTTTGCATTTATCGGGTTAAGGCATAGGGTTAGGAGTATGTTTGGGCTTTTTGTTTAACTAAACATCACTTGATGCAAATAAAGAAAATATGGCTTGAGTACTGCAGATAGTCGCATGCGAGTGTACCTTGATATGCGATAATGATAATGATATGTCAAGATAAATAACTGTGACGTCAAGTTTCTAATAGCAACGGTGTATTCTTACACGCGTTTACACTAAGCCTATGGGTTAATATACGCAAATGATATGTCAAGACATTGTTTTATATCACACGCTTCCAGGCCTCTAAGCACTACTTGAAGATCGGTATATTGTCTTATATTGAATTGTACTGTATTGCATTGCGTTGTATTGTGTTGTATTGTATTGTATTGTCTTATATTGAATTGTACTGTATTGCATTGCGTTGTATTGTATTGTACTGTATTGCATTGTCTTATATTGAATTGTACTGTATTGCATTGCGTTGTATTGTATTGTACTGTGTTGTATTGTCTTATATTGTGTTGTACTGTATTGCATTGCGTTGTATTGTATTGTACTGTGTTGTATTGTCTTATATTGTGTTGTACTGTATTGCATTGCGTTGTATTGTATTGTACTGTGTTGTATTGTCTTATATTGTGTTGTACTGTATTGCATTGCGTTGTATTGTATTGTACTGTGTTGTATTGTATTATATTGTGTTGTACTGTATTGCATTGCGTTGTATTGTATTGTACTGTGTTGTATTGTACTGTATTGTGTTGTACTGTATTGCATTGCGTTGTATTGTATTGTACTGTGTTGTATTGTCTTATATTGTGTTGTACTGTATTGCATTGCGTTGTATTGTATTGTACTGTGTTGTATTGTCTTGTATTGTGTTGTACTGTATTGCATTGCGTTGTATTGTATTGTACTGTATTGTATTGTCTTATATGTATTGTATTGTACTGTATTGTGTTGTATAGTACTGTATTGTATTGTCTTATATTGTGTTGTACTGTATTGTATTGTGTTGTATTGTATTGTATTGTATTTCTAATTTAGAGACGAATCTATGTGACATTTAAGGCTGTTCCAACATGGAGAGCACGCCAACGCTAATGCTGCACAACCCTTTTCTATTTGTTTTCATGCGGGCAAAGATGTAGGTTAACACCCTCACCCTCAATTTATGGGGACTTTCTGTGGAGACTGAGCACGTAAACCTCTGCATACGAGGCGAACGCATTTTCTCTGAGCCACTCTATCACCTACCATGTCAGAGAGAGAGACTCACACATACACAGAGACACAGACAGAGACAGACTGAGGTGAAGTCTGTTCAGATCAGACATAGGATTAGGCCTGACCACCAGCTCACGTTCGGGATAGGACTGCACACGGGTATACAGCTATAGGCTAGAGAGACGTACAGAGAAACAGAGAGAGATAGGAAGGGCAGAGACACGGAGAGACAGGGGAGGGGCAGGATTAGCTATTAATTGAAATGTTGAGAAAACGCAGAGAGCTGGGGATGAAAGGATTGATTGATTTATTGATTTGATTTTTTGATTTGATGGTCAGTGATGACAATTAAAGATGCCTCGAGGTGCCTCGCTATGATGATGATGATGATGGTGTCAGGTGATTATGATGATGATGACGACGATAATGATGATGATTCACAGGCTCAGTCGTGGCAGGAGTGGTAGGCCTCAAGATGCCTCGCTATTGTCTGTTTGGAGATACCGTCAACACTGCCTCCAGAATGGAGAGCAACGGACTGCGTGAGTTCCTCTGTCTACCTGTCTGTCTGTCTGTCTGCCTGTCTGTCTGTTTCTTTGGAAATACTGTCAACACTGCTTCCAGAATAGAAAGCAATGGACCGCGTGAGTCTCTCTGATTGTCTGTCTGCCTGCCTGCCTGTTTGTTTGTCTGTTTGGAGTACCATCAACAAAATGCTTCCAGAATTGAGAGCAAGTGAATCAGGCATGGGATTTTTCAGCTTTTAGGCTGTAATTCTGGGCTTGTTGATGGCCCCATAGGTCATTGTTACGATACAAGACAGATCGACTGAGTACAGAAAGACTTCTTATGAGCCAATATTAATGAACTAAATATATTCAGTATTTTTATAATTCTACTTCTAATGCTGTTTTTAAGGCTCAGGTTACAAAAAAAACCAGCTTCAGTTTCCGGGGCTTCAGCCTTTTTTGGTCAATTTCCAGCGTAAATCATAATTTCTCAATCTCACGCCTGGCATCTGTGTGAATGTCTGTCTTTCTGTCTCCCTGCCTGTCAGTTTATCTGTCTGTCTGTCCGTCTTTTTCTCTGTTTGTGTTTGGGGATACTGTGGGCTTTGTGATGTGTTGATAGCATTGTGCTGATGCTGTGTTGTTCCCTTACACACACACGCGCGCGCGAACGCGTGCGCGAACGCGTGCTCGCATACACACACACGCACACACACTCATTCTCTTTCTTTCCCCCTCTCTCTCTCTCTCTCTCTCTCTCTCTCTCTCTCTCTCTCTCTCTCTCTCTCTCTCTCTCTCTCTCTCTCTCTCTCTGTCTCTCTGTCTGTCTGTCTCTCTCTCTCACACACACACACACACACGCACGCACGCACGCACGCACGCGCACGCGACTTTTTTACGAACCATGATGATTTGATTGTGAACATTACTACGATGAGAACGACGCTAACTAATCATATAGTAAAAAGCCAAGTGTCCGTGTGTGTGTGTGTGTGTGTGTGTCTGTCTGTCTGTCTGAAACACAAAACGGGCCTTATAACTCCGCCGTTTTTCGACCGAATCGCTTCAAATTTGCTGTAGCCCTAACGGGGCGATGGCAACGGCAACCGAGGCGGCCGTGTCATTTGCGCGGTTTTGCAAATGCGCGAAACGCGCATCCGCCGGCCTTTCGGCGCCCGTATCTCCGGTATTTCTGGACCGATTGCCTTCGCATTTGGCAGATACATGACCGGGGACAACTAACAATGTGCCAAACCGGAAGCGAATCGATTACTGAGGCGCATAACAGCAGCAATGATTATGATGACGTCATCATCGACTGACGTCATAGTATACTAACGGTGGCGGGTTTCCCTTTCCCTTTCAGCCCTGCGGATCCACATGAGTGAACAGACCAAAGAGATCCTGGACGAGTTTGGCTCCTTCATCGTAGAGATGAGGGGGGAGGTTGAGATGAAGGTAATAATGGGAATTTATGGGCACTGGACACTGGACACTGGGAAACAACTTATTTGACAAGGATATCGAAGATTTACTAACGGTGATGCCTATTCTTGAACAATCTGTCTCCTTCATCGTAGAGATGAGAGGTTGAGAGAGGTAATGGGCACTGGACACTGGACACTGGAAAACTTTATTTAACAAGGATATAGAGATTTTAGGTGAGAGAGAGAGAGAGAGACTGAGAGAGAGAGAGAGAGAGAGAGAGAGAGAGAGAGAGAGAGAGAGAGAGAGAGAGAGAGGAGAGAGAGAGGCACAGAGAGAGACTAACGATCACAGAGACAGACAGAGAGAGAGAGAAGATTATGGACGAGTTTGGCATCTTCGCCATAGAGCTGAGGGGAGAGGTGGAGGTGAAGGTAAGGGGGAGACAGACAACGAGAGACAGAGAGAGGGGGGGAGAGACAGACAGAGAGACAAAGACGAAGAGAGAAGGAAGATGTATGGACGAGTTTGGCATCTTCATCATAAAGCTGAGGGAAGAGGTGGAGATGGAGGTAAGGGGGGAGACAGACAAAGAGAGACACATAGAGAGAGGGGGGGGGGGGGGGTAGAGACAGACAGAGCGACAAAGGCAGAGAGGAGGGGGAGGGAGACAGACAGAGAGACAAAGGCAGAGAGAGGGCACCATTTTACTTCCAGCTCACTCAGGCAGTTGTGTGAAATACAGCCAATGCTTGCTGACAGTGAAGACGGCAAACGGCCGCAAGTAGTTGACTAGAGTTCACGACTGAATTTTCTTCCAACTGAAAAGGTTGCATAGCGTGAGGCAGCTTTTATTTTACTCTGTTTTATAGTGTGGATCTTTTTACATTCATATATACCATTAAGTAAAACAGACCATTGCCATAAAAAGATAGTGCCTTTTCTTAAAGACACTGGGTAGCTGTGACCCACATACAAATGTCCCCAACTTCAAATTGAGGCTGCTCTTTAAAATGATGTTTCGTCTTCAATTCGGGGGGCACTTGTATGGGAGTCAAACCTGGTCAAAACAACATTTCTTACCAGCTATATTAGGGAAAACACGTGAAACCCGTGATTTTGACACGTGATCTGGTGGGTCTTTAGCAAATAAAACCAGGGTTATTTCTTTCCACAGGGCAAAGGGCGGCAGACCACCTTCTGGCTGCAAGGGGAGAAAGAGGAAGCTCCCGACAGCCTCCTCAACCACGGCCTGTTGTGACGTAATTTCCGCCCCGCTATGCAACGTCAGCAGTCACCGTGTCGTGATGTCATCGGCCACCAGGACGTGACGTCATCACTCACCGTGACGACAGCAACAACCGCCCCCTCCATGACGTAACAACTTGTATCTACCTTCTGATCGCTATCTTTTCTTTTTTTTCTTCTTTTTCTTCTTCTTCTTCTTCAAGTTCGAGTGTGCCCCTTTCACTTCCATTGGCTCTTATCGTTAGATTGACCTTTAGCCTGGGGGGAGCAATTGTAAAGGTGAGAGCTGTATGGTGTTCGACGGCGATGAGAAATCATGTGATGAATTTGCATTTGTTATGAAGGATCGTGACTCTGAAACAACGAGGCATTGGCGGTCGACTCTCGTGCTGCAGCTTCTGGAATCAGTTGGCCCTGTTTGCAGATCATCCGATCCACGGCGCAACGCGAGTTGTCTTGTAGCCTTCTTCAATCAGAGGTGGGGGATGTACCCTGGGCAAGTCCTTCTTCCTTGTAAACCAGTTTCAGCCCAGGTTGGGTTTTTTCTTCACCGGAATAGTAGTTGTCTTCTCTGCTGTCGGAGGATTGTGGTTGGGCATGGCTGTTCCAAACTAGGAGATAGATCTACAGTGCTCAGACATCTGTCCTGTGTGACAGTTGGACGGAGTTCAGTCGAGGGTTTCAGGGGTTTCTTCACAACAAGGAAAGCTGAATAGATACCTGGAAATCCGAGGAAGCCAGAAATCCAGTTGACTTATGATACCCAGAAATCCCAGAAAGCCAGTTGACTTAAGTTTTGGTAAACTGTGTGGGGTTTCATGTTGCGAAATCCCAAACACATTTTCTTCCCTTTTTTTCTTTACCTGTTTTTGCTTTAACGAAAGAGTTTTGACATCATTGTTGGATGTTTTGTGGTATTGTGTTGAAAACACTGCCTGTAATACTGTATCAGTGATGCAGTGGCAATTTGTGCCAGCTCCGCTGAACTGTAATTCGACCTGTTTTTACATAATTCATCAAGGCCACAACAAGCAAAATTCGGGCTTAAGGTAATTGTCATCATTTCTTCGCCTTTGGTGTTGGACTCTAAAATTGGAAGTCAAAACTGAACGGAATACACTTTGACTTGTGAAGGGGGTATCCTCTTTTTTTCCTTTTTTTTTTCTTAACTTGCTTGAACTTATTAAAAAAAATAACAATAAAACGAACATTGATCTCGCGCGATTGAGAAATGTATTCGTGACGCTAATCACGTGACCAAATCCAGACCCCGTGTGGAAGATTGACAAAACGTTATTGTTGCTTCTTTTAGAAGCAGATTGATCAGTGCGGCAAACGAGAGAAAATACCATAGCATGTTATTGAAGAACATAATATATAGAATGGAACACAAGTCGGTTGTTTTGTGTGTTATTTTCTTTTTATTCTGCTTGTGTAATTAATTGCATGTGAAGCCGATCACAAAATGAGCTTTTGTTATTAATAGATGATGTTAGTTAATGTTGACGTAAGTGTTGTGGATTGCTGTTTCTTGCTTCGCGGCGAGAAGGTGGTTTTTGAACAAAGATCTGTGGTCTTTACTTACTGTACAAGGATAGAACACTACTGTGTAAATATTGAAAATGTGCATGTATATTATCACGTCATAATTGTTCCTTTGTTTAAAGCCAATCAAATGTCACTTCTGATTAGAAAGCTGACGTCATATCCTTTAAGTAAGGCCAGTGAAATGAGACAGTGTATCTCATTGGTGGGTTTTTGTCATGTGGTTGATTTAATGTAAGGCCAATGAGATTTCACAATGTGTCTCGTTGGTAACGCAAATCATATCCTTTGTTTTAGGCCAATGCGATGTCATAACACACATCATATCTTTTACCTCATTGGTTAACGCACATCACATTATTTCTTTTAGACCAATGAGACTAATGACATGTAACAGTGTCTCTCATTGGATTACAAACACCATAGCCTTTATCTCATTGGATGACATGCATCATTTGTTTAAGGCGAACTGTGATGTTTCTAGTTTGATCATTTATGTCATGTATTTTATTTAAGCCCTGAACACAATCATGACTTTTAAAGTGCGATGCTTTTAAGAGATTTCTCTCGTTTTCTCCTAGTTTAAATTGAATCATATTTTTCATGCGGTGACTGTGTCTTTATTACGGTGTTACCTTTTTAAAAAAATAAGGTTAAGTTTTCGACCATTGTGAATATCACTTTATCAACAGCTTGTTTTTCGAATCTGTTAGGCCGTCAAGAGGCAACCTACCAGAAGTGACACTGCACTGCTGCTGAGTCACTTTGGTGGAGTTCAGTGGAGCCCGTTCTGAGCTAAAATATACTGGACATCACCCGTTAAGTCCCCTACTGACGACAATAATGTCTCAGAGCAAGCGTGAATGAGGCCCTCCTTTAAGGGCTCCACCACGACCGTCCACCAACAACTCCCATGACTTTGACCCGAACGCACCAAGGACATTGGCTGGGATGGTAATGGAAACTGAGGTCACCGTGAAAGCAGGGCAAGCAAGGCCACATAATTTGATACTTTTTTTCATATTATGATGATTGATGAAGATGATGATGATTATGAAGAAGATGATGCTATGGAGAAGCTCAGTTTTTGTTTCAGAACATTCTTGGGTCTCGTCCTTTGTTCCTGAAGCTCCGTCTAGACCCTCTTAAAGGATGGACCCTCTTAAAGGATGGGTTCTGGGGTCCAAAGGAATGCCATTTCCACAAGAGCACTCACTGCTATGTGACAGGTTGATCCGGTGGAGGTGTGACAGGAGTTGGCAGTGACCTGTTGTCAGTCGGACTGCCACATGTCATGAGTCAATTGTCGGCCCATTTATCATGTCGGTAAAGTCAAAAGGTTAAACATGGGGTGATCTCTGCACATAACAAGTTTGGTTTACTCTTTACAGTAACATGAACTTCTGCTTTTCTTGTGAGGAAATTAATTGTGGTTATTTTGCAATGTTTTTAAAATTAATGTTCTTTTGGTGTCCTTATTTATTTTTAGGGGGTGGGAAGGCAAGGGGGGTGTTTTGAAGAGTGTTTTATACGCTGGAAAGTAACAAAGACTCCAAATTTGTGAGGTTGCATATCATTCTTTTTTGTCTTTCGTCTCATACTTTATCACAATCATAGCACTGCAAACTTGTTTTGTGTTGATACAGAAATCTGTTCTACGAGTATTAGTAATATGATTGTACACATTACAATTATTGTACATATGGATATGAATTATTATTGTTAAAAACATGTTCACTTGAATATTTAGCAGAATATAAGAAGTAGATTTTATAGGGTGAATGCATATCAATGATCAGTTCAGTCATATAGACTTATGTCTACTGGAGCATACCTAAAACACACACACGTGCACACGCTTCCACATGAATGCATGCAAGCACACGCGCACGCGCACACACACACACTCCACACACTGACAAACTGACAAATCCAGGTAAACAGCAAACTAAATAGTCTGTGTTCAAATTCTAATATATTTTAATCACAAACATTTTACATACTAGACACTTATTAAATGACATCCATTTTTTCAAGCAGAATTAATTAAACAAAGTCCTCTTGAATGAAGGAAAATACGATCAACGTGCTCTGGCCTGGAACAGGCACGTGTGGAACATTAACAGATGCAAAGATGGTGGAACGATCCTGGGGGTACTGCAATACCAGGAAAGTCACAAATTTTTAATCGTTAAATATATCACCACTGAAGGAAAACCATAGTCTACTTGTCTTTGATTTTGTTTTAAGAAATAGTTCACATATGCTTTGATAAAGTCTATCGTTTGCTTGTTTTGGTTTGGGATTTTTTGCTATTATTTTAACTCAAAACAGCCCTCCAGTTTGACAGCTGCCATAAGTCTTTACCGCTCCATCCCCATAACTGATCATGTCTTGTTGCTGTTCATATGATTTGTTTTACCAGCTTTAACTATATATTATTATATTACGACAGTGTCATGTTTCAAAAGTTTTAGGTTACTAATCCATGTGTCGTCTTCTGAGACATTAAAAATGTAACTTTGTGTGTTTGTTGTTGTTTTGTTGTTGTTGTAATCTTTGTTCTTGGGGGAGGGGGGGGATAAGTTTGTTTGATTTGTTTTTTAATTGGCTCTTTTGGAGCCTTCTTTCCATGCTTTCATCTTGCTCTGTTGATTAGCCCATCATGTTATAATGGCGACCGCACGACAAAAATGACATGCCATATCTTTCTTTTTCTTGTGAGTATGTGTAAATAATTATATTGGTCGCTGTGATAGTGTGCTGCTAGTAATTTTCGGGCAATTGAAAATTATGGATCACGCGGTTTTTTCATCACAAATGATGCATGTTGAAAGATCTCACTACAATGGTGTGGGGGGTTGTTGTTTATATTGCAGAAGGATAAACTTTCTCCACCATTGTTGATGTATACTGTGTGGGTGGAGGGTCATAAAGGCGAACTTGGCACATTCTTTTTAGAGAATGATGCTTTGTTTGTCTCACTTCGGTTCTGACCCACGCACTGCTAGAGGATTGGTATCGTAATCAACTTTGGTGGAGGGGGGTTAATTAGAAAGAGAGTATTTACCCTTTGTTCAATTTCTAAAGGATGATTATTCGGGTGTTTGTTAGTAGAATCCAATATCTACTCTTGTCGTTTATTGTGGTTTTAATTTGTAACGACCAACATTAATGATCATTATAAGTATTGGCTTTAAAAAAAAAACCTGAGTCAATCTATTTACATTATATTGGCTTATGGTTCTATTCTTTTGATTTTGAGCTTATACTGGTTTGTTTTTCTTTATTTCATCAAATAAAGCAAATGTACATTATCATTTAATGTTCAGCTCTTTAAAGACCCAGTACGTCACGTGTCAAAATCACGGTTTTCACGTGTTTTCCCTCATAGCTGGTAAGAAATCTTATTTTGATCAAGTGTTGCTCCCATAAAAACTGCCTCTTGCACGCAAACGAGACATCACTTTAAGGAGCAGCCTCGATCGTATAGGAGGACAGTCTGAAAACGAGACATCACTTTAAAGAGCAGCCTCGATCGTATAGGAGGACAGTCTGAAAACGAGACATCACTTTAAAGAGCAGCCTCGATCGTATACGAGGAAAGTAAATGTGGGCCACACCGACCCAGAAAAAAACAAGGGACTTAATCCAGCCGGCTCTGTGGGTCTTTAACATCATTTTGTACAATACTATTATGCATGCTTTGGGGGGGGGGGGGGGGGGGGAAGTATTGCTCGAACTGTGTCAAGTTTAATTCGTTCCGATGAATTACACACACACATATAAAAAAAATTAGCACTTCACTTTTATTTATTTATTATTTATTAACTTACTTATTTATTCATTTCATCGGAAAATGCCCAAACAATGGTATTGTTTGGGTCGCTTCTAGGACACATTATTTTTCTTTTTAATTGTTATTAAGATGGGGATGACGATGATGATGACTGTTGTTACTGTTTTTGTTTTTGTACATAATATACGGGCTCCGCATAAAGGGATTTGTTTTTCTTATTGTTTTTAAAAATAATAAACGGAGATGGGTTGGGTGATGGAGTTAACAATGCTTTGCAATTCTTTTAATTTTCCCTACAACGGAGTTTCGTCCCTTTTGTGTTAACCTGTTTTTAATGTCTAACCATTCTCTTATTGGGTTAGCTGAATTGATATCTTGCTGTATTGTAATGTGGCCCTTTCAGAGCTCCCAATCGTCCCGCAAATCAAGGGGTCCCAGGGACTCCGTCACTCACAGCATAGAGGGTCCTAGAGGAGGGATAGAGGGTCCCAATGACATTGCGAATGCTGAAAAGGATTTTTATAGTGCATCCCTGGGACCCCCTGCACATTCTTTTAGAGGGTCCTCCAGAATCGGAGTACTTCATAGACCCCCAAATGGGGTTCCCCGGGAGCTCTGCCTTTACTCACACGGCTTTTATCATTGGTTGACATCAGCCTGTAGCAGGGGCCAATAGTAACATGAGAGCTGTACAATAGATGGTTTTCTACAGCGAGGGAAAATCGTGGTATGGCCGAGTCTTTCGTGGAAGACTGCGACTCTCAAACTAGGGGGGCATTTGCACCGGCCCAGTGCTGATGCCAAAGGGATAGGTTGGCCTTTGGGGACCTTCCCCAATGCCAGCAGTCCTCAAATCCCTTTGGCCGAGAGAAGGGGGGATGTACCCTGGGCAAGGCATCTCCACTATAAACAAATTTTATTTTTTTAGCCCAGCTCGTGGGAATAGCAGCTGCTCCCTAGGTGTCATAGTCGGAAACGACTGACAGGTATATACATACATACATACATACATACATACATACATACATACATGCATGCATGCATACATACATACATACATACATACATGCATACATTGTTAATGTTATGGTTTGTGTCATGAAAAAAGGATAATGGTTAAACTGCTATTGCTTTCTCTGTGTGTCGTCTGCCCCCCCCCCCCCCCCCCCATCTCTCTCTCTTTGTCTCTCTCCTCTCTTTGTCTCGCTCTCGCTCTCTCACTCTCTTTGTCTCGCTCTCTCTCTCTCTCTCTCTCTTTGTCTCTCTCTCTTTGTCTCGCTCTCTCTCTCTGTCTCGCTCTCTCTCTCTTTGTCTCACTCTCGCTCTCTCTCTGTCTCTGTCTCGCTCTCTCTCTTTCTCTCCTTTTTATTCTGTCGTCTGTCTCTTTTACTGTTTCTCTGTCTGTCTTTATTTGTCTGTCGGTCTATTTCGCTCTCTATCTGTCTATGTGTGTTTTCTCTCTCTCTCTCTCTCTCTCTCTCTCTCTCTCTCTCTCTCTCTCTCTCTCACACACACACACACACACACACACCAAACTTGATTTTAAAATGAAACTCCAAAATGTAAATTATTGTATGTGACGTGTTCCGTTTTATGTTAATTGGTTAATTGTTGTGGTTATAATCATGACCTATGGTGAATTATGTACA
The DNA here is from genome assembly GCA_017654935.2 of Phymorhynchus buccinoides. NCBI lineage: Eukaryota > Metazoa > Mollusca > Gastropoda > Neogastropoda > Raphitomidae > Phymorhynchus > Phymorhynchus buccinoides. The sequence continues at coordinate 7,859,756 of CM065696.1, read as the reverse complement.
TTAATTATTATAGTCGGCAAATGTTAAGAAAAGCCCCCTCCTCTGCCCCTTCCATTCATTTCATACGGTTTCCGGTTAGGGTTTGGGATAGGGTTAGGGACAGCTTTAGGGTCAGTAAAGTGTCAATCTCATAGCATACCATCAATTATTGTGTGTGTGGAGTAGACGGTTTCAATTTAGGGTTAGGAATAGGGATAGGTTTAGGGTCAGTTTAGTGTCAAATACACAAAACAATAAACGTTGATGACTAAGCTGACCCTAAACCTATCCCTAACCTTCCCAAACCCTATTCCTAACCCTAACCCTAACGGTAACCTGAAGCCGTCTGAAATTAATGGAATGGGCAGAGGAGGGAGTTATTCTTAACATCTGCCTTATAGTCAATCACCAAGGAATGACTGTGATGGAAAGTGTATAATATAATTAATGTATGTATATAATTATGATTATATACATACAAGAACATTTTCATGTGTTGCTTGAAATACTGAAACAGTAAGTTGAAGGTTTTGTAAAACCTGCCATGTTTTAGTGTATGTGTGTGTGAGGAAGGGGGAGAGGAGGTGTGTGTGTGTGTGCGTGTGCACGTGCGTACCATGTGTGTGCTTGTTTGTGTGACTATGTGTGTAGACATACATGTTTTCACTGTCATGTGTGTGCTTTGTGTGTGTGTATCCGTGCGCGCGCATGGCTGTTTGCCCATCTTTTGTCTTAATATTATTTCACTTGCACTTGGCACAATTTTTTTCTCTTTAATAAAAAATGCACACGTTTGCTCGGATTTTGCACCTCTCTGATTTTACCTACCTCCACCACACCACCACCCTACACACACCGTTTCCCATTCTCCTTGTCTTTATGATCTCCCCCCACACACACACCTTTTCATCCCCTTTTTTTTGTTGTCATGCACAATCCAATTTTGAAATGTTTTGTGAATATACGTTTACTCTCACCCTCACTCTCTCTTATAGACAAGCTCTCACATAACACCCCCCCTCCCCCCCCCCCATCTTTCCTCACAATAATTTGAAATTCAATTTCCTTCCATTGTATGCCTAAGCTATACCTCACCCCACCCCCCCACCCCCAAATAACCGGACTCTCTCTCTCTGTATTTCTCTTTCTAATTTTTGTCCTTTTTTCATTTTGATTTTTTTCTGTGGAGTTTCATAATGATAATCACATAAATTGACTATTTTGATGATTTTATGCCAGTCGATCACTTTGATGTCTGCTTTAATTAAAAGAGAAAAAGGTATCCGACTAGAGCACTTTTTTGGTTTATTAAATTATGAATATGATGTTTTGTGCGGTTAAATTATAAGTTGCGGTCATTATAACATTATGCTTATTACATTACGATCCGTGTTTTAATCATGATCGACGAATCTTCGTGCTGTTGGAAATGTGGATGCTTAATCATCTGTGTGTAATTACATTATGGATGATGATCTTTGTGTGCATTTGATTCTGCTTCATGTGCTCGTTTTGTCATCAATTAAAGAATCGAATCGTGTGTGTTGTGTGCGTGCGTGCGTGCGTGTGCGTGTATATCTGTTTGAGTAACAGTTACTGTGTTTAGGTGGGAGTATGATTTTTTTGGCTATCCTTTTAGAGAGGTGTCGTTCCTCACTAAGGCCCTTAACTCAAAAGGCTTTTATCACTGGTTGACATTAGCCTGTAGCAGGGGCCAACAGTAACACGAGAGCTGCACAATAAATGAGTTTCCGCAGTAATGGAATATCATGGTGCAGGTTAGTCTCTTCTGGAAGACTATGGCCGGGTTCACATTAGACGTGTAAGTTCCGTAAGGAAAACCCTAAATAAGTGGAAGAAAGAAGGATAAAGGTTTACGCATATAGGGGAAATTCGGACACGTGCGCAAATCTTTTCCCTTCTTTATTTCACTTATTTATGGATTGCGCACGGGTTTCCGCACGGAACATCCGCTTATGTGTGTACACGGCCTATGACTCTCAAACAAGAGGAGGGAGGAGTGCTGCAGCCAAAGGGATGAGTTGGCCTTTGGGGACCTTCACCAAAGCCAACTGTCCTCAAATCCCTTTGGCCGAGAGAGCGGGGATGTATCCAGGGCAAGGCTTCTCCATTATAAACATTTTTTTCCCCAGCCCCCTAAATTAGCAGCTGTCCAGGAGAATGGACCAGTAAGGAAGAAAGGTAGCAGATGGCAGTAAGTGAAGGAGAAAGGCTGAGTCAAAGAGACAAACAGATTAGAGGAAGCACCAAGCACAGAACTTCCAGAAGGTGGGGGAACTATTTGTAAGAGTCCCTGGTATCCCATGGGATAGCATAACATTATGAACTAATGAGTTTTTTCCAGTTTTCAGGTGCAAAAATAAGTTTTGTGTAGTCAATTTCTTGACGCTCTTCATTTCGGAGTACCGTACGTTTGTGCCCTTGCCACATCCACACCCGGAGGATGATTGAAGGCAAATATCCTGCTAGGCTTTCGTTGGGTGTATGTCTCATATAATCCGCAGGTGGGTGCAGGGGGGGGGGGGGTTACAGTCTACATGGGTCTTTCTTTGCACTGGTTGTAATGCCGCAGCCAAAGGGATTGGTTGGCCTTTAGGGACTTTCCCCAACGCCAGCTGTCCTCAAATCCCTTTGGCCTAGAGAGTGGGGAAGTATCCTGGGCAAAGCATCTCCACTATAAACAAATTCTGGCCCCGCCCACCGGAACAGCATCTGCCCCCTCTGCTATCTGGCTGCCATGGACGGCCGGAAACGACTGACTGACATAAATTTTAAAAAAGACTGGCATACAAAGAAAGGTAAAGAAGTCCCCGTTTTAAAGGCACTGATCTGCCGCGTGTGGCACAAATTTGGCTAGCCCCAGTGCAGGTAAAGTAGGCAGAGAAACAAACCCATAGATGATGTGCCTTTTACGGGGGTATCTTAAGCAGCTTTGAAAGCAGTTATGTGCCTTTTAAATTTAGGGTTCTTTACCTTTAACCTCTCTCTCTCTCTCTCATATCCTTAGCTTACATAAAGGGGTGCATAGGATGCGATCCAATTGTGAAATACTTCCGTCTAAAAATAATTATTGTTTTCGTTCACTATGCTCACGAATCTAAAAATATGATAGATATTTCATCCAATTCGTTTACAAATGTACTGAACAAAACTATAAGGATTTCATCAGATTTAGACAGTATAATTTCACGAGAATCGTTCCTCACAGTTGGACCGCATTGTATGCATTGCGTCTCCTTGAAGAGAGAGAGAGAGAGAAAAAGATGAATGATAAAATACTGCTAAATATAAAAAGATCAAACGCACACAAACACCAATTTCAGATCAAGGCGATTCATTTTGCCACAATGCAAGTAGTTGTTACGTGATGTGAAGACAAAAAGTTGGAATATGAATAAACATTTTGAACTTTCACTCCTGCCATATTTGCTAAATTACAAAACATCTTACAACCTGTAAACAACAAAACATACAGTACAATTCATAACGTGACACCTCCATCATTGCACCCTATAGCACATAAGGTCCACACAGTGCTGGAAACGTTATCGGATCCATGTACAAATTTTAAAAAAGATAACATACTATTAAAAAAAATATATATATAAAATATGCACTGCAGAATGGACAACTCAAGTGCACATGGGTCATTATTTGATGTAATCATTTTGATGACATAATTATTTTTTGTGTCACAACCATAGATGAAAAGTGAGCAATTCACTTGAACATTTGCCACAAATGATGTGATGGGCGTTTGTATTTTAACAATCACTGCATATCCATGACAAAACAATGATAAGAAATGTTTGTTTTTTAAAAAATCTCCCTATGTACTGATTTTTCTATGATCACTCGGACAATGTTAAAATACCCTTACAAATCACCCCAGATTGAAAGAACTATGGATTTCACAAAAAACGTTTGTATACTGAACATTTTGTATGTCACTAGCAAATTGAAAAATATTGCATAAAATATTATTAATCGGCGTTGTACACTCAAACAATAAGTACAAACGATACAAAAATAAATCGTAAAAAATCAAAATGTGTTGTTATTGTAAAATGAAAAATCTGTACCTACACTACGATCATTTCTAAACTATGTAGGTGCATAATTATGTTACAAAACAGTATTATACACCAAATTTGCTTCTGAATAAAACATTGAAATGCATAATCAAAGAGCATATTTCAAACAATGTAACAAGGTGCCACACAAACAAATATACAAGTGCAGAGCGATGTTATTTAATTGACGAAACAAAACCGAACATGTAATATTTCAACAAAAATGTCTTTTTCAAACATAGACAACACAGTCAAGCAGTCTCCAAATGTAACAAGGTGCACACATTTCTTTTTCAATCACCCATAAAATATAAAATAAACATTAATCTCAACATGAACGATACTATGAAACAAATCATAGGCAAGAACTACAGCAACTCGAACTGAACTACAAAAAACTTAGTATTATTTTGCTTACTTCGAACTGAACTACAAAAAAATTAGTATTTGCTTACCTGGAACTGAACTACACAAACTTAGTGTTTGATTACCTGAAACCGACTTAGTATTTGCTTACCTGGAACTGAACTACACACTTAGTATTTGCTTACCTGGAACTGAACTACACAAACTTAGTATTTGCTTCCCTGGAACTGACTTAGTATTTGCTTACCTGGAACTGAACTACACAAACTTAGTACATGTACTCTATTTTTAGGACACACATCATAAGGCACACACCCAAAATTTAGATTTTGTAATTATACTCTTAGTCTTACCATTTTGTTCATCATGTTATAAGGTGCAGGGGTCTCAGTCTGGAAGAAAAAAAGTACCCCGAATTTCAGAGGGAGTGACTTGCGGTCATCATACAATGTCTCTTCTCCATGGGATCTGACGATAGTTACATCCCTTTCCATCTCCCTAAAAGCCGCCTCACACAATCCAACCAAGTCAGATAAAAATGGTTGTGACTCTTCCACAGTTTTTCTTTCTTTCGGCAGAGTGAGTAGAAATCACAAATGCAAATTTGGGTCTGACGAAACCTTTCCAACCAGGTCGGAAGGAATTGGCGACTGCACCATTTACTTTCAACTCACTCAGGCAGTTGTGGGAAAACAGCCAATGCTGATAGTGATAGCGGCACATGGATAGAGTTCACCACTGAATTTTCTTCCAACTAAAAGGTTGACTAATGTGAGGCGGCTTTAATACATGGTTGCTCTCACTGGTGCTGTACTACTTCAAAGAACAGTAACTCGGGAGAAACTCAGAAAACGCAAAGAACAATAACTGTGGAAATGGTGTCCCATCCTATTGTCTATAAGTTGTGGTATGTTTGATCAGTTTGTGATTAATTGAACACAGGGGTCTATTTAAGGCTATCGTGTTCATCAAAACATCAGTACAGGAACAAATAAAGTGATCACCACCCAAAAACTAAACAACGGAAAATATGTTTAAATACCACAAAAGGCTAAACAATCTCATAACAGAATTCCCCAAACAAATAAATCCAAAAAGTTGAACATTCAAAACAAAGTATGTGATTCTTTCAACAACCAAAGAAATAACGTAATGCAACATCAAATTACATTAAAAATAAATAATTTAAAATTGGCAAAAATGACAAAATAAATCAGTCAATCAGTAAATAATTATTAATTTTTTTCAGTACAACAAAAATGAAAAATGTAAACTTGGCCTTTTCATTACCAACAGACCCATAAATTCATAAGCAGGCCATGTCATGCCTCGGCAAGTAATAAATTAAGATGAGTAAATCATTGAACACATTTCAGTTACACAACAGTTATGTACATTTATAACAATTATTGACGAAATACAATATATCACTATCTACACCGGTTAATAAATTAAATTAAATTATATCACAAACTTGCATGCACAACTTCATTTCTAAGCAAGTACAGCTTTTAATTCAAAATGTCAAAAAATTACTTTACAATTTCTCCACAAATTATGATCCATAAGAATCAGATACACATAATACACATGGATTTAAGTCTTTTTAATTTAAAATCATAAATTACCCAATAAATTTCAACATCATGAATAACACCCAAAAAAATTTAAGAATACTACTTAACATAAAATAAAATAATAATTTTTTTGATATGCATTTAAAAGGCTATGTATCATTAAACACTTTGTTTCTAAACTGGCTCACATATATCACTTTCTATCAGTTTAACATGCACGTTAATAAAATGCATAAGTAACAAAAACCTCATTAAGTACAAATACACAGGGCATAAAAATCCTGTTTAAAAAAATGCAGTGAACTTAAAAGAAAACACTTTCACCAAAACATAAAAACTGGAAAGCATGGACACGATGCAAACCTCTGTGAAGGGAAACAACCCAGTCTAATTTGTTCAATGCTAATCAGCTAACCAATCGTAATTGTTATCAATTAAAATCTGCCAATCCACCGCAGTGGTGCGGAGTGGCACAGAGGTAAAGCGTTCGCCTCGTGTCAAGTAAACCCGAGTTCGAACCTGGGTACAGGGGATTTTTCCTCTCACTTTGCACTAGGCCTTATGGTCTGAATGTGGAGTCTTTCGGATGAGACAATAAACCGAGGTCCCGTGTGCCCATGCACTCAGCACATGTTAATCCCAGTGGCAACGAAAAAGTTGTCATTTGGTCCAAATTTAAGCCCCCTTCAGTCACACAAACATCGCATGCAAAATAAAATAAAATTGGGTGGCGCGCCTCTGGCTGCGACGCGCTCTCCAGGTGGGAGCAACTCGAATTTCACAGAGACGACTCCATGACTATTAAGTACCTAATATCTAAAATAACAAGAGACAGTAAAATGAAGATATTTCAATTTCTGAATAACAATCCAAAAGAACTTGAACATTAACTGTAAAATAAAAAGAAGACAATTTTCAAAGTTAGTCCTTTGATTTCAAAATCAGTTCATACTATTCACAGACAAACACACGGGGGCAAAACCATCACCCCTGTGGCGGAGGTAGAAGCGAGTCCTTCCCTTTCATAACTTGCAAAGTAATACTGATAGTTGGATTTCCATGGCTGTACAGCTCAGTCAGTCACGCACCCACCGCTTTGCAGCTTTTTACACACAAAACCATGTACCGTAGTTATATGTGACCCAGCATCACGAAAGGGACATTAAGTGTCAAACTGAACATTCTGAGATAATTATACATTTGAAACCTTCAGACCATTCTCTTTCTAATGACACAAGAACCATTCTTGTATCTTTTTCCGTTCCAGAGTTATGAGCATTTAAAGTTAGTAGGGTGAGCGTCAGCCATTTTGAGAAAACAAAGTCTAATGTCTAGCCTAGCTGAAGAAAATGCATTGACCTACTCGTTTCAAAACACTTGTAAGACCATTTAGAGGCATCATTAAAGATGATCCTTTATAAATATGAAAGATAAGATGTTGGAGAACACAAAAATATCCATAACTGAAAATGGACCCAAAATGATATTTTTGACTTTGCAAGCCTGTTGTGAGAAACTAGCCCAGCGACTTAATGTCCCTTTCGTGGTGCTGGGTCACATATAAGGCTGGAAAGCAAATTTTACCCACATTTCATGTTTTGCTATTATATTTTCATACTATATTGTCAGTCATGTTATAAAGCACAGGTGTCCGGGTCTGGGTGAAAAGTATGGCCCTGTATTCCGAAAAACATGATACATAGCGGTTTTCTGAGGTTTGGGGGTTTCCGGGTTTCCAGCCTATTCGAACAACAAGAGGTTAACATTGACTTTGCATCTCATACACTATCTTTTTTCACATCTGCAACAATCCAGGTTAGCGAATAAATAAGGAAATGCACATGTACAGCAATCAGGCATGGGAATTGTCAGAGACAAAAAACTCTGAAAGCCCCCCCCCTCATTTTTACAGCGTTAAAATATAATATTATCATCAAAATTGAAGTATTTAGTAACTAAAACTTTGACCTAAAAAAAAAAAAATTTGCGGACAATTCCCATGCCTGAGCAATATAAGCACGCTCATGTGTTTTCTTCTTAAAGCGTGGTGAGATCATATTGGTAATTCATACACTTTACCCCTCACTACCAAATGGTGCACAACCTTCATTCCACTATCAACTTTAAAATTAACATGCACAGAAATTGCCTCTAACTTTTCGGTTTTCTTTTAAATATAACAAAAATTTTAAATGTCAAATATTCCTGCTGTAAAAAAACCAACACTAAATGTAACTATTGTAACTATTTTACTCTTGCATAATTAATTGTATGTGAGTGTGTGTGTGCGCATGTATGTGTGCATGTGTGTGTGGGGGGGGGGGGGATGGTGTAAGGAAGTAAGAGAACGTTGCGTGCAAGCATCATGCTTATTTTACTTTCTAATGATTAATTATTTGTTTGCCTTTAATGTTCTTGTTATGAATGTAAAGCGCACTGAGCTCATGCGAGAAAGAGCGCTATATAAATTCCCATTATTATTATTATTATTAAATACAGGCTGTTGAAAAAAAGTGTAAAACAATTTTGTTAATTTCAAAAATGCAACTGATTTACAACCAATTTTGATTATAAAAGTGCACTTGTAAGCATGCACAAACTGCAAAATACACATTGATTATTTTGTTATTTAAATGAGTAAAAATAGTGACCCAGTTTTTTTCCCCCAACAGTATTCTGTTATTCTGCCAGTGACCCTTTTTTCCAACAGACTAATATTCTGCCAGTGACCCAGTTTTTTCCAACAGTATTCTGTTCTTCTGCCATGTTCATAATGATAAGGCATGCATTAACCCAATGACTCCCGATCAATCGAACCGAGAATCGATCCTATTGCATAAGAGAAGGGGAGTAACTCCGAAGGTCACACCAAATCTTTTATCTAAAAAAATCACCCAGAATAAAGTCGAACTCACATTTCATTTCTGAAAGATGCATATTGAACAGCAATGATGATACTTTCATTCCAAAGCTAACACAATGTCACACAACAAACCATGAATTAGAAGAAAAAATCCGTAATGGCGCTCCGAGCATCACGCCAAGTCAATACTGCACACGTCACGTGGAAAGAAGAAAAAAATTTGGGGTCACTTTGAAAAATCCGTTCAAAGAGACTATTGGGTGCTTTCCCTTGCTGTAAAGACCAAAAACGGATCAGTGAGTGTCAGGAACAGGAAGAACTAACCTAGTATATTGCATTGTGGGTAGGGAGAAAGTGAAAGTGAACGTACTAGACCTGGCGTTCAGCGGGCGCAATCCGCGTTTACGCGAGCCAGGGAAGGAAAACAATTTGGGCGGATTTGGCGTCTGCAATTATGAGAGGGTTAATGTCTACTAGCCTCACTCTTGAATTCTTTAAAGAATAAGAGTTGTACTCGTGTTCTTGCTGTTCATCGGTGATCGATGTACCATAGCTCACTGCCGTCAATTTCAACACCAGTCGCCATGATGAAGCCCACACGGATTTATCCCGTCAGTTCCACACAAAATAAAATGAGCACTACTTTACTACAAGATGTCATGAGGCTGGTTCCACTTTGGGGGGGGGCTGCTATTTATCAGCTGAAGGCTTCTAATTTCAGTTTCACAGTACAAGCTTCTTGTGAACAGAGGTGTTAAATTAGATTCCCAAACGACATTTTGAAGTTGCGTCAGCAAACTGTGCAGAAAGCATAACCATCCTCTTGGTGGGACACATCGTTGATGGGAAATTCGGTTTGGTAAACTCGCGGTTTTGTTTGACGCCATTTTTTTATCAGCAGAGAAGCTTAGGCCTACTGCACACGCGCAGATTATGGTTTCCGGGTTATAAATGTTGGATAGGCATTTGGAATGGTTGTAGAACCGGCGCTCACGTTGACTTTCACATGCATTTGACATCAGTTTGTTTTGGGGGTTTTCCTTGCAATTTCAGAACCCAGAATTCTAGGGTCTATGAAGTACTGAAATTCTAAAGGACCCTCTAAAAGAATGTGTAGGGGGTCCCAGGGATGCACTAGAACAATTCTTTTTAGTATTCACAATGCCACTGGGGCCCTCTATCCCTCCTCTAGGACCCTCTATGCTGTAAGTGAAGGAGTCCCTGGGACCCCTTGTTTTGCAGGACGATTGGGAGCCCTGTGTTATTGTCCACACACAACACATCAGCACAGGACACGATAAAAGGCAGGACAGTCACTTTGACCACTTCATAAAAACTGAAAGCTTTTAAAAGAAGAAATAAAAAGTTGCATGCTTTTGTTAAAAAACCTTTTCACCCACGAAACCTTTCTATTTCATAGCTTATCTCATCACCCTGAGAAAACAAAATGTCCTTTGTTTGTTCATTTGATCATGAATCATATTAACGCACTTACAAACAACTAAATGTTTCCATACAGAAACACTGTGAATAAGTAAAAGAAAGAAGGAAAAAATAAGTGCACGCATTTACGCACATTTACACACGGCAACGCGTCCGCTTAAATGTTCCTTCTTTCCTTTACTTCTTTATGTATGGAAGCATTTAGTTGTGCATAAGTGCAATTACGATTCAACCTAGTTTTACCATCAAACTCTGGGAGCGCTCCTATCGTTGGTGACGGCCTTCTTCAGCTTGGTTCCTCGCTGGATGCTGCTCAGCAATGCGCTGCGCCCTCCCCCAGACGACGAACCAGGCGCCGCCCCGCGACCCCCGCCCGTGGGGGGTGGGGGGGGAGGAGGGGGGGCAGCAGCCCCAGGGGGAGGGGGTGGGGCGGGGGGTGGGGGAGCAGAGGAAGGGGGAGGGGGAGGGGGCACAGGGGTGGAGGTAGTGGTGGAGGAGGGTGAAGTGAAAGTGGCGGGAGTGGAGTCGCGGGAGATCGATCGAGAGCTGCGCTTTTTCCTGAAAAAACAACAAAAAAATGTAATATAAAAAGAAAAATTTGAATAAATGTTTTCAGTAAAAAAAATTATTTAATATTAATATACTCATAATTACTCAGGACTTTAAAAAATAAAAACAAAAAAACCACAGACGAGTTCTGATGTTATGTGAAAAAACTGACTTCCGTACAATACTGGATCTTAGGGTATTGAGAGAGTTATTGAGTACATGACAAGGATATACATTCTTTTCGCAAAGTAGCTTGGCATCAAAGAAGAAGAAATGCTTGCACACAAAAGACACACAGCCACAAACATAAACACACACACAAACAAGATGATATACACATAACATGCACACACACAAACAAGATGATATACACATAACATGCACACACACAGTGACAGACATCAGTGTTTTTCCTTTTCATTCAGCCTTCAAAACACACACACACACACACACAGTGTGATGCATACTTCAGTGTTTTTCCTTTGCTATCAAACTTCAATATACACACACGCGCAAACCCACACACATGCACACACACAGTGTGATGCATACTTCAGTGCTTTTCCTTTGCGCACAAACTTCAATATACACACACGCGCAAACCCACACACATGCACACACACACACACACACACACACAGTGTGATACATATTTCAGTGCTTTTCCTTTGCTAACAAACTTCAATATGACACACACGCAAACCCACCCACCCACACACACAGTGTGATACATACTTCAGTGTTTTCCCTTTGCGTACAGCCTTCAGCAGACTCTTCATGGGCTGACTGAGAATAATCTGCACAACAACAAGGCAAAATGCAGTCTACTATCCAATGATGCAACTCACCAATACATACCGCATGATGCAGCAAATCAACAACAAAATTAACTGCAAACCATATCGCTGTGTGCTGATCATACATTGGTCACTTTGATGTGTTGGACTTACCACGAGATCAAGACAAGCTGAAGCATCTGACAAAGCTGTAAAACAACAATTTGCAAAAATAAAACACCTATGCTAGGCTATAGTGACGCTAAATTAACCCTTTCACTGCCAATTTCGCATTTATGCACCACAATGGTTTAACAGCCATGTCACTAAAAGGCATCAAACCAGGGCCTGATATCCAAAGACTCTATTTTCTTTATTTTGGGAGGTAAGGATAGGCCTAATGTTAAATATGTCACAGAGGAATTCCCAATATTGCAGGGTTTTCTTCTTCTCTTCTCAGTTAAGTTTAATGGTATTTTTTGGCTGTAAAATGGCTGGCGGCAAAAGGGTTAACAACAACAAAAATAACGTAATTTGACCTGAAATGACCGAAATATTGAGTTTTCTGTTCCTCTAGTGAATTGACGTTATTCGACTAGCGTCTCTATAATTTCAACACGGCGATATTTAGCATGAAAATCAAATTCACTAAAAAAAATAAAAAATATGATTGGTGAACAATTCAACAAGAGGAATAATAAAATAGGCCCCAAATGTTGTTGAGATTCAGTATGTTTTTGCATACCTTCGACATTGCTACGTTTCTTTCGCAGATAATTACATTCATATTGACACGTTTCTGAGAGCAGCATTTTGGTGAAATGTGGACTGGTGGAGGTGGGGGGGTCCTACTTTGTGTGTGCAGTACAAGAATCTTAAGAAAATTAAGGCAAAGTGAGGAAAATAACACTTAATTGTCCTTCTCAAGGACAGGGATCTAGACCTGCAAACTTTTGATTTATGAGCCACGTAAGTAAAATATATAATGCAAAAAGCGAATGAGTGAACTTGGTAAGGAATAAATGACAGAGTTCAAGTTCAAGTTCAAGCATACTTTAATATCTCCAAAAGAGAAATTCAGGTTAGGTGCAACAACATGACAGAGATACAACATAACTGAAAGAACATTAATCAAACGTGTGAAACGAAATCATACCAAACAAATAATTATCATTAAAATTCAGTACATCAACTGAAACACAGGCAATTTAATCGCCAGAGAGAGAGAAAAGAGACAACTAACAGAGATATAGACAGACAATGAGAGGCACAGACTCAGACTTAGAAACTTTATTTTACAAGGAAAAGAATTTAAGCTGGGCCTAGTCTTCCATTCTGTCCTTGGTTAAACATGCAAAAAACTAATACTAAAAACATTGAGACACAGGAAAATCACCACAAGTAAAAAAGACAACTAACAGTAATATAGCAATGACATCTTATTCAGAGCATCAACTTAAGCAATAAACAAATAGAATAGAAAACTAAACATCCTATTAAACAAAAAAATAGATTAAAACGCCTATATCACTACAAGTACAATATATTTCTTCTACTACCATTACTACTACTAGTATAAGACGGAGCAAAAAGCCCATGGGCGGGTAAAGAGAAGCCAGCCAATTATCCCACGAAACAGAGAGCAAGATCTTGAGAACATGTTGCCCATGAGAGAGAGAGAGAGAGAGAGAGAGGGGAGAGAAAGAGATAGAGAAAGAGAGAGAGAGACAATGAGAGAGAGAGAAGAGAGAGAGAGAAATAGAGAGAGAGAGAGAGAGAGAGAGAGAGAGAGAGAGAGAGAGAGAGAGAGAGAGAGAGAACTTAGAGCTGATCCAGTGTGTCCCCCACTCACAGGGGCCGGGTTGAAGCGCTCCATCTCCACAGCTTTGGCCTGCGAGAAGAAAGGCTGGGCCAGGATCTGGGACCAAGCAGAAATTAAACACGTATTATATTATTTATATCAGGCATGGTAGTGGGGGCAAAGTGGTTTTCAAGGAAAATGGCCGGGGGTCCAGGGGGCTGAAGAAAATTCAATAAATGAGTGAAATTTTCACTTTTTCATGCCATTTCAATGCATTTTTTAATAATTTTGTTTCAAACTGTTTCGTGGATTTTCCGCGATTCGTGGAGGTCTACCATGCCTGTTGTATATATTATATCGTCTGTGAAATTCAGAAACCTCGTAACTCGACTTTTGGGGGGGGTTGAGTTAGATACATAGTCAGCTCTCTCATTTTTCCCGCCACCTTCCACCAAAAGCTTGTATCTCTAACAACTTTCTATCTGGAGTAAATGAGGTTGTGAAAATAGAAGAAGAACTCGTAAGTCCCAAATTCAGATCTAGCTAAGGACAAAAACCTCGTATCTTCGTTCTTTTCAAGTCTAAAAAAAAATGTTTAAAGTAATTTCAACGAAATGCAGGACTAAATTCACAATGTTTAGAACAAGATATTCATCATAGCTAATCAATTGTGGTCAATGCAGTTAATTTTTAAAAGTTTTTTTTTCCATTTTTCTCAAAACCACCAAAATTGAGATACGAGGTTTTTGAATTTCACCAACAATATGTATAATCATCCATGGCAAAAACAAGCATAAATGAATTTTTGCAGATTTAGGAATTTTTCTTTCACGATACACAACTAAGATCTCTGATGCATATGCAGAGAACAAAACTTGTTTATAAATATCTTTCCTACTTTAGAGTTTACAGTCTAAAACTCAAGGCATGTCATTTTACAGGGGGGAAAAGACTAAACAAACAGGGGGAAAAAGGTAAAGTACAAGAGAAATTATACAAATTCCGAAATTACATTTCAGATTTGGCATCGTATTATAAAGGTACCATATTTTCCGACTCATCCCCCAAATCTTACACAAAATTCAGATTTTGTTATTATATTGTCTTACTAAATTTGTACTCATAATATAAGGCGTAGCTGGGGTCTCACTCTGGGGGAAAAAGTATCGCCTTATACAGTGGAGTCCGGGTAAAACGAATTTTAAGGGAACACAGACTCAGTTCGTTGTATCAGGATTTCGTTATACATGTATAATGTATGTTGAAAACAAAAACAGTTCAAACACTCACCAATGATAACCGAAAACATAAACTTGACCAGTTTGGATCGTCTGTCTTAATCACGGGATGTACAAGGCTTGAAGAAATTCAGCAGTGTTGTCTGACACTGATCTGTTTTGGCACACTTTTCAACAAGTTTGTCCATTAAGTGACAACACATCACACAAATTTAGTTTGTTATAGGCTTTCACAAACTTTTCGATCTTTATTTTGAGCGCGAATTGTAAAGCGACCTTGAAAAAACGAATGATCTGTAGGAAGCCTAGACCTAGCAGACGACTCGGTGTGAATCTAAATGAGTTCACGCATGCGCAGTTCATATTTTCCAACTTCCTTCCTCTTGACAACACGTTCTAGCTTGGAGTTTGAAGGCCTAGGTTTTTGCAGCGCATCGCACAGGCTGAGTTCGTTATAGGCTATTTTTCAAAGTAAATAAAATTATCCTGGGGCGTAGAACATGTGTTCGTAAAAAGCGGGTGTTCGTTATTTCAAAAGGATTTTTTGTTCGTTATACCCATGGCTTTGCAAGTAACAAATAGAAGGGCATTTGCCGGGAAATTGAAGTCAGTTCGTTAATCACGAAATTTCGTTAAAAGCGAGTTCGTTATAGTTGGACTCCACTGTAGTCAGAACAAGCGCGAAATCGCAATAGTTTGTGGCACGCGGTCTATTTTTACCACTCCAATCATGAGTTACCTCCCCTGGATTTTCAATAATTTTAATCTGTAAACCAGAATGTTATCTCTGCACCATTTCGTAACTTTTTATATCTTTTGGAAAACATTTAAAACTATGTATCCTACTTATACTCATCAAAAGAAGCACCGCATACTCGTCGTGTCTGTTGTAGTGTCTGTATTACGTATGTTTATTATTTTGTACGCTTTTAAAATACATCATTTTAAAGAGCGGCCTCAATTAATTTTGAAGTGTAGCCTCGATTTGAAGTGCGACAATTTTGTCAAAATGTGCGACAATTTTGGAACGACAGACCGACCGACCGACAAAGTGAGTTATAGGTTTGTGGCTTGAGCCACAAACAAAAATAGGGTTATTTTTTGTAGATTCTGAAATTTTGCTTCCATGATACACAACTAACATCTCTGACACATATGCAATGCACAAAACATATCTTTCCTAGTTTTGAGCTTACAGTCTAAAACTCAAGGCATGTCATTTGACAGAAAAAACACTTGCAAGAGAACTACATGCATAGATCTAGACAAAAGAAGTGAAATTATTCAAATTCTAAAATTAGTCATTTAAAATATGTTAAAAGACAAAGAAAGCCATACTTTGTTGAGAAGACTTAGATAAAATAATTTTTATAATAATGTAATAGATATAAGACAGTACTGACACCAAGGACTTACATCCCGCAGGGTGGGGTACTTCTGGTCGGGATTCTCAAAGATGAAGTTCAGTATCTGCACACAGGAGAAATAAAGTTTAAAATCAATCATGACTATAATAATATCAGACATCCCAATAACCAAACACCACCACAATTTGTCGCAACTTACCAGATTTATTCTCTCTGTGACGATACTGGGGGTGGGGGGGGGGGGGGGGGGGGAGGAGGTCTTTTATACATAGTTCCCCCACCTTCTGGAAGTTCTGAGCTTGTAACTTCCTCTAATATGTCACTCTCTTTGACTGTCTTTTCCCTTTGCTTTCTGTCATCAGCTATCTTTCTGACTTATTGACCCATTCTCCTGCCTTTTTTTCAAACAAAATCTTCCAAATGTTCTCCTTTAAGCTCCTCCGAAATCGAAAAGTGTCGGCTGTACACAGCGGGGAGACCAATGAAAACCGAAAACCGGACACATACATACCTTACCCATTATGGCCATATGACCTGGGAACGCAGAAGAAGAAGCAGATTCATTTATTCTACTTTTCGCCATAATTTGTCATTGGTACGCCACTTTCTTCTATTCCACACACACCTTGTTGGAGCACTCCAGGTATATAAGGTAACATTGGCACAATGTGTACACCAACCCTCTGTGTGGAACTCCCTACCATTTGAACATCATTCCTGTTTATGTCTCTCTCAAAGTCTCATTGATTAGAAATGCCTCTGAAAACGTACATCTTTCAGCAATATTTATGATTTTAATCCTATCCTAGTGAGTGTATATGCGTGTGAGTGCATGTGTGTGTGTGCACGTTTGTTGAGTGTATGAGTGTGCATTTGCATTTTTGGGCGATTACATAATATATTTCATTTTTGTAAAGTGCCATGAGCTCTAATGTACAAGGTGCCTGAATGGTCGTAGCAACAGTGCAACCTCCATACAATTACAAACCCCTTGGAGTCTCTCGGATGAGATGATAAACCGAGGTCCTGTGTGCCCATGCACTTAGCACGCGTTAATCCCAATGGCAACGAAAAAGTTGTCATTTGGTCAAAATCTACCCCCCCCACACCCCCTTCCTTCCTCATCAGTCACACTAAAAATCGCATAAAATTTAAAAAAAGTGGGTGGCACGCCTCTGGCTGTGACGCGCTCTCCAAGTGGGAGCAACCCGAATTTCACAGAGATGCCTCTGTGACTATAAAGTACCTAATACCTTCAGGACTTTGCTGCCTGAGGCAAACATCATTACTGGCCTGGGGTTGCCTAGAAAAAAATACAACAAATAAAAAAAGTGCAACAAAACTCGCCTCTAATTTATTTTCAACATTACTGGTTGATCCAAGTTTAATTTTCACTTTGAAATCGTGATTATTTGCATTAAAATCAGAATTATTAGTTTCCCTATACCTATCACTATGAATGAAAACGTGGCGCAATTTGTGAGGGTTGCGTAGGGCCAATTTTGGACATTTTTAACATTATTAAACGAAATAAAAGTGCCAAACATAAATGCTGGAAGAGTGACAAAGAGAAGTAACTCAAAAAACGTGGTTTGGATTGAGAAAACATGGATTGACAAGTTTTAGGCTCGGAAATCGTTGTTCCGAGAACACTCGAATTAGGCCCTGACTGACGCTCTCCTGTTCCAAGTATCCTCGGAATTCGTCCGGAATGAGCTACGACGTTGAAAAATCAGCCCAAAATGCTCTTAACAGGGAGGGGTCTTAGCTCTTCTGCTGCTGTCAGCGGTTTGAACCACCCGGTTTACTGTATACCGTTGCTAGCCATGGGCGGGTTTGACCGCCAGATACTAGGGAAACCCCGGTGTCCCCCTTTGCGCTATTTATATGAAGTCACATCACATCCTTTACTTCCGTGACATTCGCAGTTCGCTCAGGGAAAGCACAATCTTCCACCATCTTCATTTGTAAGCTAAATTTTGTAATCGATTTTCGTCGCGTTTTCGACGATGGAAACTGACGACTTTTGGCGTGAACCTCTACAAGATGGCGACAGTGACGACGAAGCATTTACTGTGGAAGAAGTGGCAGAATCTGAACTTAGGCGAATAAAAAAAGAGCATCGAAAGTGTTGAAACGATCTTGGGTTTGCAGCAGCAGATCGACAAAGGTAATTTTTGTGATGATTCGAGCAAGTATTTTTTTGATGAATTTTTAAAGTGAGTGTGTGCGAAAATCAGTGCAGCGGCAAAAATTACTTGGTGTGCAACGGTAAACAGTCTAAGTAATACTTGGTAGTAGAAGAGTTAATAGGGAGGTGGACTCTCAGCAGTCCATATATGTTGGAGAAAAAAAATCAATGACAATTATTTAAGTCACATCTTAGAGGGAGTCTTATAAGTAAGTTCTGAACTCTTCCAGCACCACGGGCGATTGTATTGGCCCAGTGCATCTCTACACTCCCACCAAATGCAAAGACATTCACTGCCAAGTACCCTGCCATGGGTTTGTCTACTTTCGTATCTATGTCAGCGATGTTTCTGTTAAAGCAGCGTATGCGCACTCCAAAAAAAAAGGTTACCCTCTTGTCGGTTGAGATGCAACGGGCAACCAATAGCGTCAACAAAATACATGGCGCTAGAACAGCTAATAGAGGGGTTCCACTGTGTTTTTATTCATGACCATGTAAAAGAAAGCCTACACAAATGCACCCACCTCCACGATCTGCGGAGACTGGGCATGCACCAGGTGTTGTGGCTCAGGGTCAGGGGTGTCAAGTTCAAAGCCAAAGGCCATCTCAAACAGCAGGTGACCTGTCATCAATTTATTCATCATCAGTTCAGTAGTTTAGGGGCTAAAGGCCATCTCAAACAGCAGGTGACCTGTCATCAATTTATTCATCATCAGTTCAGTAGTTTAGGGGCTAAAGGCCATCTCAAACAGCAGGTGACCTGTCATCAATTTATTCATCATCAGTTCAGTAGTTTAGGGGCTAAAGGCCATCTCAAACAGCAGGTGACCTGTCATCAGTTTATTCATCATCAGTTCAGTAGTTTAGGGGCTAAAGGCCATCTCAAACAGCAGGTGACCTGTCATCAGTTTATTCATCATCAGTTCAGTAGTTTAGGGGCTAAAGGCCATCTCAAACAGCAGGTGACCTGTCATTAATTTATTCATCATCAGTTCAGTAGTTTAGGGGCTAAAGGCCATCTCAAACAGCAGGTGACCTGTCATCAATTTATGCATCATCAGTTCAGTAGCTTAGGTGTCATTCAAAGCCAAAGGCCATCTCAAACAGCAGGTAACAGCAGTTGACCTGTCAATTTATTCATCATCAGTTCAGTAGTTTAGGGGCCATAGGTCATCTAACAGCAGGTGACCTATGATTAATTTATTCATCATCAGTTCAGTAGTTTAGGAGCCAAACACCATCTCAAACAGCAGGTGACCTGTGATCAATTTATTAAATGTATTCATCATCAGTTCAGTAGTTTAGGGGTGTCTAGTTCAAAGCCAAACGCCATTTCAAACAGCAGGTGACCTGTGATTAATTTTCTAATCAACAGTTCAGTAGTTTAGGGGCCAAAGGCCATCTCAAACAGCAGGTGACCTGTGATTAATTTTTGTTATTTATTCATCATCAGTTCAGTAGTTTAGGGGTGTCTAGGTCAAAGCCAAACGCCATCTCAAACAGCAGGTGACCTGTCATCAATTCATTAATAACAGTTCAGTAGTTATGGGGTCAAAGGACATCTAACAGCAGGTGACCTGTCATCAATTTATTAAATTTATTCATCATCAGTTCAGTAGCTTAGGGGATAAATGCTATCTCAAACAGCAGGTGACCTGTGATCAATTTATTAAATTTATTCATCATCAGTTCAGTAGATTAGGGGCTAAATGTACTCGCAAACAGCAGGTGACCTGTGAACGAATTTAATCATCAGTTCAGTAGTTTGGGGGTGTCTAGTTCAAAGCCAAAGGTCATCTCAAACAGCAGGTGACCTGTCATCAATTTATTACTCATTGGTTCAGTAGTTTAGGGGTGTCTAGTTCAAAGCATGAGGTCATCTCAAACAGAAGGTGACCTGTGATGATTTTTATTTGTCATAGGTTCAAACTTCAATAGTCTAGGCTGTCGGGTATTCAAAACCATAACAACATACTATAGGTATCAACTGACCGAAGGACAGCACATCGACGACCTCTTTGCTGTCGTCCTCCACCTTCTTCTTCATCAGTGACAACAACAACAACAATAAACAACAACATCAGCGACAACAACATACCTTATAATTTTTTTTGTTTTTTTGTTTTTTTCAAATCTAAAGGAATTATATCATTGGAAAGAGCTCGAAAAGACCTTTAAAATGATACCCAAATTATCAAAATTGGTCGACAATTGAGAAAGTTATGACGTTTTAAAATGATAGCCTTTTTTACATGACCTACATAAGAAAAAGTTGATCAACTCGATCGTCAGTGTGACTCGGCAAGAAGAAAAACAAAATGTCGGACATGGTCGGACTAGGCTAACACCTCTGATTAGATTAACCTCGCAAAGTACCAGATTATAAACTTACATGCACCAAATTTGGCACACTTGTAGAAAATTGGTTGAATCTATTGTGCTATTATTATTTTCATTAAAGTCATGTACCGTTCAGTTCTGCTCAACTGAGGAACCAGACCTAAAAAATGGAGCGCTTGACACTCGCGAACTTGCGTCCACTTGTAAGCATAAACCGGTCAAGACTAACGGGACCAATGTCTACCACACGAAGAACATGCTCGGATGGGTCAGCAACAAGAATAACTACCAATGAAAACAAAGCAAAGACAGTGACCACTAGGCACGAAGCCAAAACACGGGTTCGACATTATTAGGGGAAACTATCGAGTCGGTTTGAGACTTTGACCCAATTTCGTCGATCCTACTATAAGTATCAACTGACCGAAGGACAGCAATGACCTCTTTGCTGTCATCTTCCACCTTCTTCTTCATCAGTGACAATAACAACATCATCATCAGCAACAACAACAACAACAACATCAACAACAACATCAACAACAACATACTACAGGTATCAACTGACCGAAGGAGAGCACATCGACGACCTCTTTGCTGTCGTCTTTCACCTTCTTCCTGATCAGCGACAACAACATCAACAACAACATACGACAGGTATCAACTGACCGAAGGACAGCACATCAACGACCTCTTTGCTGTCGTCTTTCACTTTCTTCCTGATCAGCGGCAGCAGGCGAGAGGTGTTGCCCAGAAACGCGTTTTCATAACCCGCCAGTCTGGGGAAAAGCAAAGCAAACAAACAAAACACAATCACTCACTGTTGACTTTCACAACGCATCAACAAGCAGCCATTCTACTACGTCAGAACACAATCACTCACTGTTGACTTTCACAATGCATCAACAAGCAGCCATTCTACTACGTCAGAACACAATCACTCACTGTTGACTTTCACAACGCATCAACAAGCAGCCATTCTACTAAGTCAGAACACAATCACTCACTGTTGACTTTCACAACGCATCAACAAGCAGCCATTCTACTAAGTCAGAACACAATCACTCACTGTTGACTTTCACAACGCATCAACAAGCAGCCATTCTACTACGTCAGAACACAATCACTCACTGTTGACTTTCACAATGCATCAACAAGCAGCCATTCTACTACGTCAGAACACAATCACTCACTGTTGACTTTCACAACGCATCAACAAGCAGCCATTCTACTACGTCAGAACACAATCACTCACTGTTGACTTTCACAACGCATCAACAAGCAGCCATTCTACTACGTCAGAACACAATCACTCACTGTTGACTTTCACAACGCATCAACAAGCAGCCATTCTACTACGTCAGAACACAATCACTCACTGTTGACTTTCACAACGCATCAACAAGCAGCCATTCTACTACGTCAGAACACAATCACTCACTGTTGACTTTCACAACGCATCAACA
The DNA here is from genome assembly GCA_017654935.2 of Phymorhynchus buccinoides. NCBI lineage: Eukaryota > Metazoa > Mollusca > Gastropoda > Neogastropoda > Raphitomidae > Phymorhynchus > Phymorhynchus buccinoides. Next base: position 7,837,709 of record CM065696.1, on the reverse strand, counting down.
AGCAGCCATTCTACTACGTCAGAACACAATCACTCACTGTTGACTTTCACAATGCATCAACAAGCAGCCATTCTACTACGTCAGAACACAATCACTCACTGTTGACTTTCACAACGCATCAACAAGCAGCCATTCTACTACGTCAGAACACAATCACTCACTGTTGACTTTCACAACGCATCAACAAGCAGCCATTCTACTACGTCAGAACACAATCACTCACTGTTGACTTTCACAACACATCAACAAGCAGCCATTCTACTACGTCAGAACACAATCACTCACTGTTGACTTTCACAATGCATCAACAAGCAGCCATTCTACTACGTCAGAACACAAAGAAGTATCCAGACCTGTTTACCCCTATTTTGCAAATCTGCAATTTCTGAAACCAAAAATAGTAATTTTGAAAAAAAACTAATCCAACGCGCGACCGATTCTTTTCCTTCACAAACCCCGATTAACAAGAAAACTATTTGTAATTACACAATTATATGCAAGCAATAGTGCACTGGGAGACCTTTAAAAACATTTTTTAAACCATGTATTTGCCTTTTCTTTGGTGTCTTTCCATCAGATTTTGGATCATTTGACCTAGAACTCTCACGGTCGCTTTGACGCCATCTTGAAACAGAATGAAAATAAATTGACACGCGTTGTATGCTGAGAACCGGAATGACTTTTCACCGCATTGTTTCAAAAGCATCGCTTGCCAACACTACTGTAGTGGTGGGGTGTTTCTTTCGGGAGGGGGGGGGGGGGATTTTGTAAAAAAAATATAGTCGCCATAATTATCGTAATTTAACTTTTGTTTCGTAAAAATTACAGCAAAATCGTAAAGTAAACATGTCTGAGTATCAATAAAAGAGAAGGAAAAAAGGATAGTTATTCAAATAATAAGAGACGTTTTAAATAAATGTCAATCTTTCTCACACACACTTCACCCATTTCCTTCTCTCTCTCTCTTGATGCAGCATCTGGTACAATGACTTTTTTCTTCTTCCGATTGATGATGTTTATCCTGCCCCACGCCCAAAGTAGTCGCTTAGACTGCAATAGGAATTGTTCGAAAATAATTCAGGGGAGTAATTTCATGGTGTGTGGGAGTGATCTTGCCTAATTCAATCGGTCAAACAGGGGAAGTCACTCTACCATCAGCTCTCGTAGCCTATCTACTCGTGTGCTTGAGCAGACATACAGCACTTAGAACACCGTGCGTCATTCTAAAAAAATTTATCATTTATATTTTTACGTCACATTTCGCAAGTTTTATCAGTTTGTGGCCACTGACCACCCCTAATTTTCTAAAAAAATGTTTGCAAGTCGCTGACTCACATCCTGCGGTTTTAAGCTTCAACGCCATTGTTGCATCGTTGCTATGGTATTTGACCGAGTAATGGAGGTAAACAACTCTAATTTTCACGTAGTGCACTCCCCTAGTTTTTTTAACGAAAATCGTCTATTGGCACACAGGAGCCATGCTATGTGAGTTCGCGTCATCCATTCCGCCTGCACAACATTGCCTACTCCTACTGAATAGTGGAATGGGCGCAACACGTGCGCAAGATCGCACATGGGCCCTCGGCTTTAAAGACCCACTGTGTTGATGTGTATTTTCACTCTCTTGCTCGGAAGATTTCTTAAGTTTTCTTACCATCAAGAGAGGGAAAATACCTAAAAATGCTGATTTTCATCGAGTCTCATCCGAAGAACTAGGAAATAGGAGTAAAGTGTCTTTCCCAAGGACACAACTTAGCGGACAGAGCTGAGCTCGAACCTCTGCACTCAGAGACCTGTTGGATTACGAGCCGGCCACTCTAACCAACTGAGCCACAGCGCCTCCGCGACTTTTCCAGAAAGCACACCTAAATCGCAGTGTAGTGGAGGCTGTGTTGGTGTTTGCCACACAGCGATGGCTTGGAGTCAAAACGGACTATCTTTAGATAGCCTATTGGTGCATTACTGAATTTATTGCGAAAACTAATAACATGTATAAAAAAAAAGACTGCAGGAATATAAAAAGCCTAATCCCCATTTTATATTATTTGCAGTCTTTTTTAATACAAGTTCTTAGTGTTTTCAATAACATCAATAATAAGTCAATGGACTATCTAAAGATAGTCCGTTTTGAATTTACTGTCAGGTTCTCTCTTCCTCTCACTCAGTTAACAATGTCTTGAAGGCAATTGTTCTCTTCACCTTTACTCTCTCAAGTTCAGGCCAGTCAACAAAATTAATCATAGAATAGAATACAGTTCACATCTTAACCTACTTTCTCCCAATGCACACACATTTCATGATTATTCACACACACTGCTACAGGCACAGGCCTACCTTAACTCTTAGATTACAAACATATAATAATAATAATAATAATAAACGGACACTTATATAGCGCTATTTATCAAGCACAAAGCGCTTTACAATCAGCATTGAAACACTCACACACGCACACACACGCACAACAGACACACACGCATATACGTGCACGCACGCGAGTGAACGCGTTCTTGCACGCAGACATACACACACAGACCCACACACATTTCATCAAACACACAGAAAACACATTCTCACTGAAACGCACACAAACTTACTCAAACATACACTTGGACAAACACGCGTGCATGTACGCACACACACACGCACACACACACACACACACACACACACGCACTCACATACACAAAACACTCACGTGTACTCACACTCACAGACACATACTCGCACACATTCACTCCCCCCTCCTCCCTCTCTCTAGCCGAACACAATCTCTCCTGCGCACACATACACTCATACACATGCAAGCACATATACCCACACAGAACACACACACACACACACACCTGCTCGGAAGCGCAATAGGCACAATGCATCTTCCCACAACAGGAAACCCTGAAAACACACTAACACCCTTACACATCCTCTCTGTCCGTCTCTCTACCTGCAGGCAGCATCGTGCATCATGACATTTCCGGAATGCACACAGCCGTGCGTGGGGAATCCCTTGTCCTCCAGATACAGCAATGCCTGAACACATCACACACACACACATCGTCAATACTATAAAGTTTGAAATAACAAAACATACATCATCTGTACTATACAGTTTCAAACAATGAAAGGCGCACTTTTGAGTGACCAACACAACTCCAATTCCGACATTTTCATTGTCTCCAAAAAAGCGAAGAAATTAGTTTTTCGGCATGCACATAAAAATGACAACAAATAAGACATTTGCTATAACCTAAGATGTTGTTGTTGTATCCTGGCTAAAAGACTCCAGGGATCATCCCAACAGCCGAAGCACTTGAACACTATGGTACAAATGCTCCAGCTAGGGATGAGAACATTACATGTGTGACCGTTTTTGATTACCCCGCCACGTAGGCAGCCACACTCCGACTTTGGACGAAACCTAAGATGTAAGATACAGAAGAGACAATTTTGTAAAATAACATAAAAGCAAATGTAATTCACATAAAACAAAGTTATCACACACACACACACACACACACACACACACACACACACACACCTGAACAAGTACACAGAGCAACCAATGATTCCCTAAGGCTGAAAGTAATTATTTACACAGTAAGCATCTATAGAATGGTAGAATGGTAACAAAAATAATTAAAAACTGAAATCAGTGTGAAACTGAAAGAGTTGTGTCCACGCAATGATGGTCAAGCTGATGACAAGAACGATGACTCTCATCATTCTGACCTCCAACAGCTGGCGTCCAAACAGCTGCACCTGCGTGGGCTGCAGGCCCCGTTTCTTCTGGCTGTACTTGTGGAACCAGGACTCCTGGAAGCGCGCCTGGTAGATGTAGTCCTTGAGGGACCCCCGCACGCAGATGGGCTGGATGAGGATCACGTACTTCTGGTCCAGGGCAAAGTCAAAGTCCGTGATCGGGAAGATGTACGGATGCTGAAAGAAAAGCCAGAATAGAAATGAACTCTTCTTGCCCTTTTTGACGTTCTTGGTTGTTTGTTGCATCTCAACTGACAAGAGGAGAGTAACTTTTTTTTTTTTAGCGTACATGCGTTGCTTTAACCCTTTCAACGCCAGCCATTTTTCAACCAAAACTTTCCATGAAACTTACCTGGGTAGAGAAAAGATTCTGTCTGCAATATTGGGGATTCCTCTGTGACATGCATAAAATAGGGCCTATCCTTACCTCCCAGAATTAAGAACATAAGTTCACTGGATACCAGACCCTCATTTGACACCTTTCAGTGACATGGGTGTTACAATCATTGTGGTGCCGAGAGGCGACAGTGGCAATGAAAGGAACAGTTACATAACCTCTTAAAAACATATAAACACATGGCAGGGTAATAGGCAATGAATATGTTTGCATTTGGGTGATAATGTAGAGTGAACGTATTCGCCCACGATGCTGGAAGAGTTACATTCTGTGCGGGTTAAAATCACTGGCAGATATTAACTAGAGCGTGATAACGCTAGATCAAGCAGCGCCGTGGCAGCATTTTCGGCTCCAGTGACCAGACATTTCTGACAATCACCACTGAAAACATTAACCCTCTTGCATTTATTCCGGCCCAAACCGCCCAGCCGGAAGTTGCCTCTGTGTATTCAAGCCGCCCAAAACCACCCTTAGCTTGCCCCCACTATGAGACCCCCTCTGATGGCATTTTCATCACGCACCAAGTTCTGGCTTGTTATACACACACTGTGAAGAAGCTTGTCACTTGCAATGATGCGATGGTAACTGTATGGTGCTCTGTGTGCTTCAAAAGACAGATTTTCCCGAAAATGTGTGAAAGAATCTGAACACCAGAAGAATGTGAATGCAAGATAGGGTTAAGTAGCTTTTGCTTTGCAGCTGTTTACCAGCTTGCTTGCGCAGCTAGTAATCACACAATTCTCTGATTGTTGTAGAAGTCCCCAAAGTCCTGTTCTCGTCTTTCGTTGATTTTTCTTTTTCCTCGTGGTTGCCTCACCCCTCATGCATATTCATTAAGCTGAGGTCAACCAATGAACAGCAGATGTTTTATCTCTCTCACGAGCTTTGCGAGTTGGTCAGGGTGGATTATCTCCCTTGAGCAACTTTGCATATTAGTAAGCCGTCTGCTTCGATGAAGCAGAAACCATGCGGCAGCATTTTCACCTCAAGTGACCTTGACCTCTGACCTTCATCTTCGAACTTAGCCTATCCGCATGCAAATTTTTAGCCTCCTACACGCCTCCGTTCAAACGCTGCTTAATGAAAGATGAATATATCAGCAAGGAGAGTGCATGAGGGGAAAATAAGATAAGTTTGTGCACACCGTTACATTATTTCAAATGAAAACATAAATCTGAATACCCATGACACCTGTTATCAAGAAAAGAGATCCTTCAAATTTTGATGTTTTGCTAGTTCTTTTAGAAAACAGCACCACCATTTTGTAAGCAATTTGAGATGTTCACATTGTTCTAATAATGTAAAAACATTGTCATACAGTAGAAATGGGGTAAGACAAAACAAGTGGAGGTAGAGGGATCCTAGATGAAGGGAATAAACTGTGACCAGTTTTGGGCATAACCCTGCGTCAGACATCTCTCCACAAACAGCAGTCATGAACAGGGACCAGGGGGACTGCATTTCAGGGAGCTACAACCCTCTTTTAGTGGAGGTTAGTAGGGATCGGAGGAAAATCCCGAGAAACTGTGAGACGTTTTGGGCATCACCCTGCGTCATTCACTCTCGACAAAGTCCACAGTCACGAACAGGGACCAGTGAAGGTATAGTTTCAGTGTTTGTGGCTAAAGAACCTCTTTTCGCTGATCTTAGTAAGGTCGGAGGAAAATCCCGAGAATCAGAGTGAGACGTTTTCATCAAGTCATTCACTCCGAGGAAGTCCACAGGAATGGATGAAACAGACAGTGAAGGTAAAATTGTTTGTGTTTGTGGCAAAAGAACATGTGTATTCTCATTTGGATTTACCAACACGATGAACACTTTCAAGGAGACTGAAGAGATACTTTGAGATATAAACAAGGTTTTCCCATAAGAAAGATTTTATTGGGACCAAAACAATTATTGAGAACGGCTAGTACGATTTTCGCCATCTTAAAAAAATGCCAGATCGATGCTGCGTATTTGGCTGGAGATGTTTTCTTTACACTTCGTGAAAATTAAGAGGCGACACTTCCGTTGGACCTCCATTACTCGGTCAAATACCATAGCAACAATGCAACAAAGTCATCGATGCTTGAAACCGCACTATGCGAGTCAGCGACTTGCAAACATTTTTTTTTTATAATTAGGGGTGGCCAGTAGCCACAAACTGATAAAACTTGCAAAATGTGACGTAAAAATATAAATGACATAATTTTTTAGAAGGACACACAGTGTTCTAAGTGCTGTATGTCTGCTGAAACATACGAGTTGATAGGCTACGAGAGCTGAAGGTAGAGTGACTTCCACTGTTTGACCGATTGAATTAGGCAAGATCACTCCCACACACCATGAAATTACTCCCCTTAATTATTTCCGAACAATTCCTATTTTCCTATTTTTTGGTGGGACCCGTTTTTAACCTTTAGCACACTGCATTTTTTCTGACGTTCCGTACTCTGCCACTGCATTCTTTTTGAGGCAGTGAAAAACGCATATATATAATTATACACATGTACTCACTTGATTTTTTTTAAAAATTAATATAAAAATACGATGTTATACTTTACCATACCTGTAACAGGGAGAAAAGGTCCTTCATTGTTTTACACGTTCCTTTAGTAAAGGGCAGCAGCATTTTGGGGTTGTGAGGAATGATGTTCAACATGCGGTCCGTCTGCGTCTTGTTGTCACGCACACGGAACCAGTGCTTGTCTATGCGACTGCCTGTGGACAGACAGACAGACAGGCAGGTGAAAATATTGAATTACCTTTCTAGTTACAGAGCCTTGTCTCTGTAAAGTGCGTCACTTGGACCACTATTTTCTTTGGCGTTTGTGTGTGTGTGTGAGAGAGAGAGAGAGAGAGAGAGAGAGAGAGAGAGAGAGAGAGAGAGAGAGAGGGAGGGAGAGAGAGAGAGAGAGAGAGAGAGAGAGAGAGAGAGAGAGAGAGAGAGAGAGAGAGAGAGAGAGAGAGAGAGAGAGAGAGAGAGAGAGAGAGAGAGAGAGAGAGAGAGAGAGAGAGAGAGAGAGAGAGAGAGAGAGAGAGAGAGAGAGAGAGAGAGAGAGAGAGAGAGAGAGAGAGAGAGAGACAGAAGAAGGGGGAAGGGTACATATTTTTGACCAGTCTTTAAGCTCAAGGGACCTGTTTTTGTCGTCTCATCTGAAAGAAGTAGCGTTCAGACTATGAGGTCCAATGGCGAGTGCGCAGAAATATGTTCTGCTGCAGCCAAGAAACGAACCCAGTATCAGCAGGGAACCTTCTTCCCCCGCACAATCCCGGAGCGGAACCGCCTCCCTGACGACACTGTCACTGCACCATCCCTGGCAGTCTTTGAATCCAGGCTTCAACGCCTCCTGAACTGGACAACCATCCCAGACCCTGGAGGGGAGCCGGCGTCAGCTGAGCTCTCAGCCACAACCCAGCACTGAAACCTTCAACAAACGCCCCTACCCCAGTCCCTCCATCCTCAATTATTTTTACCCCAGTAGTTAGGGATCTGTTTGTTTTGTCTTTGTTTGTCTTTTTGTTTGGGGCCTGGGCACTGCATTAGGGTCGGCTAGTTCCCAACGTGAAAATTAGTAGCAGCTCCCTGTAGTTGTCCCCTTCCCAGACCAGAACTAGGTTTTTTATTCCGCTTCCTTCACTTGAATTTTCCCTATTGATTCTAAGCAAATCTGATAATTTGTATACATGTGTATTCACTTTCTCTTCCTCTCTCTCTCTTCAGATTCTTTTTCTATGGTCACCCCCTAAAGTGTGTACAATGACTTCTATATAAAGAAGTTGGTCACCACCACAGAAGGAGAAGAAGAAGAACGCAGGCTTTCTTGCTTAGGAGGCAAATGCATTACCTCCGAGCCACTCTTGAACTTGCGTAGAACTCTGTTCTGCATGAAAGTCTTTGTGATAAGTATGTACAGAAGTGGGTACCGTATTTTTCGGATCATTAGGCACTGCTGTGCATAAGGCGAATAGGGCAAGTTTCAAGAAAAATCTCAAAAAGAGAGAACCTCCCTTATAAGACTCCCTCCCACGTAAGACCTACTTCTCTGAGACATTGCCCTTCTTTGTAAGTATTAAGATTACCTCCCTTGTAAGACCCCTCCCTTATAATATCTCATTTTGGATGATTTTTGAAGGTCTTATAAGGGAGGTTCCACTGTCTTATGATCATACCATGATGGTGGCTAGACATACCTAGGTCCATGAGCTGCGTGATGTTGCTGTAGGTGGGGTGACTCCGCAGGTAGTACTGACACTTCAGGTATGCTGAGTCTGCAACAACACCCACAAATAGCATCGCTTGGTTAACCCTTTCACCGCCAGCCATATTTCAGCCAAAAAATACCATTTAAACTAAACTGGGTAGAAAAAATAAAATATCTGCAATATTGCAAATTCCTCTGTGACATGTATAACATTAGGCCTATCCTTACCTCCCAAAATAAAGGAAATATGGTCTTTGGATAACAGGCCCTGATTTGATGCCTTTTAGTGACATGGGTGTTAAACCATTGTGGTGCTAAAATATGACAATGGCGGTGAAAGGGTTAATATCAATAACATTGTAATATATATCATTGTACAGTGGAACCTCCCTTTTAAGACCTTGAAAAATAATCCACAATAAGGTCTTAAGTGGGAGGGAGTTGTATAAGGGGGGTAATTTTAATACTTACACGGGCAATGTCTCAGAGAAGTAGGTCTTAAGTGGGAGGGAGTCTTATAAGGGAGGGGGGCGGTCTTATGGGAGGTTCCACTGTATATCATTGTAATAGAATGATGATGAACGCAGCTGCAAGATTGGTTTTCAAAGCAAAAAAGACACAGCATATCACCCCACTACTTCACTCTTCACTGGCTTCCAATTTCTGCTTGAATTCAGTACAAGGTCGCATGCCTCACCTTCAACTCTATTAATGGAACTGCCTCTCAGTATCTCAGACATTGTACAAACCTACACTCCCACCCGACATCTCAGATCTTCCTCCGACTCATGCCTGCTCTCCACTCCCCGTATTAAAAGGGAGGCGAGAGAGATTAATAGTATATAATACATGTATTTTGTATTAACAGTCTCACTTATTTTTAATGTTTATATTCATTGATACTTGTCTTCATGTTGATTATTCTTGGCTTGTCTTTAATGTGTATGTTTATCTGTATGTTAGTGTTTAGGCCTTTGTTCAGCGCTTTGAGCTCCCTGCAAAGGGAGTTAAGTGCTCTATAAATAACCAGTATTATTATTATAGAGCATCAAGCAGCCAGAATAATAGAATATATACACATGTAGTATATATATTATAGTGTTACTGTGTATACCAAAGTGATTTTATTGCACATTCTGTGCAACAGGGCATTTGCGACGGATGGTCGTTCTGTAGTTGTGTGACCTCTTATTCAAAACGTGAAATTCAAGGTCGCTTGGCCGTGGCAAATGGTCTATTGAAATATGAGAAATACTGACCACAGCTACAATGTATTAGGATTAGTACCTGTAATGTTTATGCAGCTGGTTAATTTGAATGAAACTAAACTGTCCTCACTCATCTGTCCGCTCTCCCTCCCTCACTCTTTCTCTCTCCTTCTATCCCCCCATTATCCCCCATGTCAGCTGTATGTGTCAGTGTGTGTGTGTGTGTACGACTGTGCTTGTGCGCGTGCATCATTCTATGTGTGCATGCGTGAGTGAATGACAGTGTGTGCATCTGTGTGTGTGTGTGTGTGTGTGTGTGTGTGTGTGTGTGTGTGTCTGTCTGTCTGTCTCTCCCTCCCTTCCCATCCCCTCTCAGCTCTGTGAAATGTGTGCATGTTGTTTTTTGTGTGTGTATCTGACCTCTGACTCCCTCCCGTCTCTGTACCCATTCCATCTCCAGCTGTGTGTGTGTGTGTGTGTGTGTGTGTGTGTGTGTGTGTGTGTGTGTGTGTGTGGTGTATCGACCTCTGACTCCCTCCCCTCTCTGTACCCGTGTGTCTGTGTGGTTGTATCTGACCTCTGACTGTGTGTGTGTGTGTGTGTGTGTGTACCCGTTCCCTCTCCAGCTGTGTGTGTGTGTGTGTGTGTGTGTGTGTGTGTGTGTGTGTGTGTGTGTGTGTGTGTGTATGTGTCTGTCTGTCTGTCTGTCTGTCTGTCTGTCTGTGTGTATCTATCTGACCTCTGACTTCCTCCTGTCTCTGCACCCGTTCCCTCTCCAGCTGTTCGGCCAGAGCCACATCGTACTCCAACCGCTTGTACATGTAGTAATGTCTCCGTCTGTCAGAGAGAAAAAGAAAGAACACAATGACGACAACAAAAAATTTCTTCTTCTTCTTCTTCTTCATCGGTCGCTCAGAAAATGTGCTGTTATAAAGCGCAGATACACTGTGCTACATAAGAAATAATTAGACCCATGCCCAGCATGTCCGTCTTTGGCTGGAGAAAATCTTTGTTCCGAGTTCTACTATTCTAGAACAAAGGCAGGAGAATGGACCAGTAATGCAGAAAGATAGTAGATGACAATAAGCAAAGGAAAAAAGGCAGAGTCAAAGAGAGTGACAGATTAGAGGAAGTTACAACTACAAGCTAGAGCCCCAGTACAGGAACTTCCAGAAGGTGGGGGAACTACATAAGACCCACCTACCGGGGGGGGGCAAAGATGAAGAAAATTATGAACCAAAAGAACTGAAGGAGGAAAAGAGGGACGGATGGAGAGAACGGTTGACATATGTTCACATGAAAAAAATGCAAGTAACAGAAACGTAAAGAACGTTCACGCTCTCCGGTTGTATGGCGCAGACTACAGTAAAAATCGCTTAAGTCAAAATTGAAGGGACTGAAATTTTATTTTGAGATAGCCAACATTTTGAGTTAAAAAGACTTTTCAACATAGAGATTACAATACTGGGACCTAAAAATTATTGTGAGTTATCCAGCGTTTTTTAGTTATCAGTTCTCCACTGTATTCACTACTAAAACTAGCATGGCTAAATCAATATTGATTTCCTCCTTAAGGGGACATGGTATATATTGACAAAAACTGAGAAAGTGGCTCAACAATCACTTTTATCTTGTCACTGGATTATCTGCTCTTAACGTGTTTCTTCTTCTTCTTCTGTGTTCCCAGGCCATATAGCCAAAATGGGTAAAGTATGTATGTGTACGTACAGTTTCAGTTTTCACTGGTCTCCCCGCTGCATAGAGCCAACACATTCCGATCTTGGAGGAGCTCAAAGGAAAACATTATTTGGAAGATTTTTTTTTTTTAAGGCAGGAGAATGGGCCAATAAGTCAGAAAGATAGCAGATGATAGAAAGCAAAGGGAAAAGGCAGAGTCAAAGAGAGTGGCGGATTAGGGGAAGTTACAAGCACATAACTTCCAGAAGGTGGGGGAACCATTTTTACGAAAGACCCCCCGGTATCCCCATGGGGAGTAACGTGTTCAATTCAAACAACTCAGCTGCAGAGTTCACCAGGGCTCCCAGGGACCCCCATTTGGAGGTCTATGAAGCAGTAAAATTCTAAAGGACCCTCTAAAAGAATGTTCAGGGATGCACTACAAATTTCTTTTTGGCATGCGCAATGCCACTAGGATCCTCTATCCCGCCTCTAGGACCCTCTATACTGCAAGTGAAGGAGTCCCTGGGACCCCTTGTTTTGCGGGACGATTGGGAGCCCTGCTTCACTGACCTTTTTCTGGCACTCCAGCAGCAGTAAATGATGATGATGACCAGCACTAACAATAGCACGCCTCCCAACACAGGGATCTGAAGCAGACCATTTTTGTAAATTACATCAAAAAGTATTACAGTTAAAGCATGCTTTATTAACCCTTTCACCGCCAATGTCGCATTTTTGCACCACAATGGTTTAACACCCAAGTCACTAAAAAGGCATCAAATGTGCCTGTTATCTGAAACCCTATTTTCTTAATTTTGGGAGATAATGACAGGCCTAATGTTATACATGTCACAAAGGAATTCCCAATATTGCAGATAATCCAGTTAAGTTTAATGGTATTTTTTGGCTGAAAAATGGCTGGCGGCGAAAGGGTTAATGTTGTCTCTGTTCCTAGTATTGTACTCCATGTATGTGTACAGAAACACACAGTGAACACATACACACAAATGTAATGAATAAAAAAAAACATGCTAAAGACTGTATTGTGAATGTGCATACATGTATGCATACACACATGCATACAAACACAGAGAGAGAGAGAGAGAGAGAGAGAGAGAGAGAGAGAGAGAGAGAGAGAGAGAGAGAGAGAGAGAGAGAGAGAGAGGGGGGGAGGATAATAATCCACATTGTCAAGTGTCACCAGCAAAAAAAAAAGGTAACATTTGAGTTAAATGGACAGAAGCTCCAACAACAAATTGTCAAGGCAACATCCACATAAATTCTATCCCCATAAGAACGATTATTCAGAGATCGAAAAAATACACCAAAAAGGCTTTGTTCAGTTTCTTTCCATCAACGAATCACTGTTCTTATAGGGTAAATCACTAAATCAGTCTAGTAAATGTAGATAGATCTATCATTTAAGATTTATCCACAGTCCATTATCAATTCTAACAGTAACAGACAAAAATATGGACATGGCCCTGGGTATCACCCCCATTTTCCCCTCCCCCTCCCCATTTGCTCTCCCCTTCCTTCCTTCCTTCTGCATAGCGACCACCGTTACTGTTGACATCCGCGACTGGAACGGGCTACCTGAGGTGGCTGTGTCTGCCACCTGTCCCAGCACCTTCCAGGCATCCATCAAACAATATATATTTTTTATTTTATTTTTTTTTTATTTATAAGGTGTTCCTGTTTTGACGCGGCATCATGTGGGGGATCCACAGGGAGAACCAGCTGGCTGGGTCATTGTAGATTAGGGTTTTCTTTTTCCTTTACTCTCTCTCTTTCTTTTCTTTTATGTTACTATTTTATCTTATTCTTTTGTTTCTCTGACTTCGGACCTCGACCGAAATAATGCCATAAAAATCGAATTGTTGATTGTGGGCACTTAACCGGAAGAAGAAGAAGAAGAAGAAGAAGAAGACTGTTCTGTCGCTCTAAACTGTACAGTGAAAATCGCTAAAAGTCAAAATTGGAGGGTTCATTGGGGGTCATCCCCGGTAGGGTAGCCGGATTGGTCTTGCCTGGATACTGCGAAAAGGCCTATGTAAAGTATGTTTCACTTATTAAAAACTGTCAATAAAATCCTGACAGTAAGTCAGTAACAAAAATTAAAAAGTAGACCTAGTAGGGCCTAATAATATTATATAAATAACTCTCAGTGCGCTCTCCCTATTCATAAAAAATCAAGTTTTTACGTCCTCTCGGCCGAAGCCATTAATACTATATGTAACTTTTAGTTATTAACCCGATTCCTTTGAGTTTAACAGCCTAGTTTAAAGGCTCAATTCAACGTACATCCCCAATTGTCTTTTTTACCCCAGTAGTTAGGGATTTGTTTGTTTGTATTTGTTTGTCCGTTTGGTTGGGGCCTGGGCACTGCCTTATGGAGTATCTAGGGTCGGCTACTTCCCAGCTTTCTGGGGGCGAACATGAAAATTAGTAGCTGCCGGCAGCTCCCTGTAAATATTCCTATCCCAGTCCAGAAATAGGATTTTTTTTTTTTTTTTGCTGCATCTTGTATTTTTCTACTGGACCCAAGTAAATTTAAGTAGACTATGTGTGATAGCTGATTTCTGTCTTTGTTTTCTTTTCTCTCTCTTCAACTCTTCTGCTTCTTTTTCTTTGGTCACCCCCTAAAGTGTGTGCATTTACTTCTATAAAAAGAAGCTGGCCACCACCACAGAAGAAGAATGTCTCATATGTGCCTTCCCAGGTCGAGAGGACGTAAAACTCAAAATTACGATACCACAGAAGAAGACACCAACCAGAACCAGAACCGCAAACTCAAATAATGTAATTCATTAATTGTCAAAGCAAGTGGACGACTCACATAAATGTACTCTTTCAGCCACTGGCCAATGTCTGTTTGCTGCGTGCTCCCTGCAGTTGCCATGTTCGTTAGATTGTTCCTTCACAATGCTGCCGACATGCAGGCTTTGCAGCATCAAATGTTGCTTGCTGTTTCCCCCCAAATACAGTGCTCAACTCGCCATTCTGTCCATCAGTCTCGTGACTAATCAAACATTGGGAGTGACTTCCCTTGGTTTCACATGGCTAGTTTTACTTTCGAAATCCAATATGCATCGTTGATAGGGTGCTGTTTACTTCGTCGTCGTCTTCTTCTTCGTCGTCGTCTTCTTCTTCTTCTTCTTCTTCTTCTTCTTCTTCTCCTTCTTCGCCTTAGGCAGCCAACTTCATCACGTTGAAGATTCTGCTGCACTTTACTTTACTTCTTCGGGATCAGTTGGAGGAGGGTCTTACATTCCGCGGCATTGGTCAGATCTTTAGGGCAGCCAGGCCTCGCGGCCTCTTGATGTGTCCTATCTTTTGATTGTTTGCTATTGTGGTTTTGTTCATCAATCAGATTGGCATAGCTGTGGCGCTTTTTGAACTATCATTGTCGTCTTAATCATAACTGTATTTAAAAACATTAATTTTGGGGTCACTATCTAGGAGGTTTTTTAAATAGTTAATGTTGGAAGCAAGTTTAGTTTGTGCAGGGAGATTGTTCCAGTGCTGGGTGACTCTATTAGAAAAGAAGTTTTTCCTCATATTCGTTCTACTGTATTGGGTTAGTATTTTTATGTCACTGTTACGGGTTCTCAAATCGTTAGACAATTGAAACAAATGCTTGTTAGTTTTGTCAGGGTTATTCAAAATTGTATGTACATTTATCAAATCTCCCCTTAATCTTCTAAATTTTAAGGATGGTAAACTTAACTTATGAAGTCTGTCCCCATATTCCAAATTTTGTATTGATTTTATTAATTTGGTTGCTCGCCTTTGTACCCTTTCAATTTGTGTAGATTGTCTTTTAAGAAAAGGGTTCCAAATTAGATTTCCATACTCAAGATGAGGTCTTACTAAACTTTTATATAGGTTCAAAAAAACTTCTGTATTTAATTCCATAAAACTTCTTCTAATTAAACCCAATATTCTATTGGCCTTGTTTACTGCTGTTGTAATGTGTTTATCAAATTTGAGTTTAGGATCAAATATGACTCCTAAGTATTTTTCATCTGAACAGGTTTCCAAAACATATTTAGCTGAACCGTGGGAAATTTCATAAGTTTCATTTTGATTGTCATAGCCCACATGCATGACTTTGCACTTTCCTGCATTAAAATAGAGATTCCACTTTTCTGACCATTCTATAAGTTTATCTATGTCATTTTGTATTATGTCTGAATGTTTAGAACAGTTGTAAAGTTTGGTATCATCTGCGAATATCTTACAGACACTTTGTATTTCCTCCGGGAGATCATTGATAAAAATTGTAAAAAGTATTGGCCCCAGGATACTACCCTGGGGAATGCCACTTAAAACGTCAATGTTAGATGATAGTTTTGCCCCAACCCGCACCTTCTGTGATCTGTCTTTTAGGAAATGTCTTACCCACCTTAGTATGTTCCCAGTTATGCCATATGCCTGTAGTTTTAGGAGAAGTCTTTCGTGCGGCACAGAATCAAAGGCCATCCTAAAATCTAAATATACAATATCGAAAGCTTCCTTGTCTTCCAACAGTTTAGTAAAATCGTCCATCACATCTAATAGCTGGGTCATATAAGAACGCCCTGCCCTGAATCCATGTTGGCAGTCTGTATACAGATCAAAATCAGTCATGTGTTTAACAATTGCGTCCCGAACAAACTGTTCTAAAATTTTACATATTATACATGTGAGGCTCACAGGCCTGTAATTTCCCGGATCTGTTCTTGTTCCTTTTTTATAAATGGCTATAACCTCTGCCGTTTTCCAATCTACTGGGAGTTCCCCTGATTCTAAACTTTTATTGAACAAAATTGTTAAAGGAAGTGCTAGTTCTGTATGTATTTCTTTTAGTACTCTGGCTGGGACCTTATCTGGTCCCTGGGCTTTGTTCACATCTAAGTGCTTAAGTTTATTCTTTATAGCTTCTACTGTGATAACTGTTTAGAATTAGCACAGCGCAGTGCATATAACCTTATTTACTTTATTTTAGTTGAACGGGTACTGTTCACATATTCATTGTTTTCCTATTTTCCTTTAATTATAGTTTGTTCTAAGTTTTATTATTTGTTTATAATCATTCTAGTATTTAAGTTTATATGTATGTTGTTATGTTATTCATGATTTAGTATTTAGTATTTTACTATATTATTTTGGCGCTTGTAACTTTGATACATTGTGGTCATGCGCAAGACGGTTGCAGTCTGGCTGGGGGATTCTGCCATGTTTTTACTAAGAGAGTAAAGTTGGTTAAACAGAAGAACTGGATACTCGTGTTTGTTTGTATGAGCGAGACACGAGAACATGGTGTCAGAAGTGGGATCTGAATAAAGTGTCAGAATAAAGCAGCAGCAAAATGCAAGGACTGAAAACGCCTGAAAACTACTCCTTCAAACCAGAAGAATGGCCAACCTGGATCCAAGAATTCAAAAGGTACAGGAATGCATCTGGACTGTCAAAAGAAACAGGTGAAGTACAAAGAGACACTCTCCTGTATGTAATGGGACGTGAATCAGAGAAGATATTTCAAACATTCAAGTTTGAGGGGGAAGCACAAGACAAGAACTTTGATAAAGTGGTGGAAAAGTTTGATTCATACTTCATAATCAAACGCAACATAATACACGAAAGAACAAAGTTCCAGGAGAAGAAGCAAGAAGAAGGCGAAACAGTCCAGGAATTTTATCGTTCCTTGAGAGCATTGGTAGCGCACTGTGGATATGGAGATCTAGAGGATCAAGTCCGAGATCGATTTGTGGTGGGGCTGAAGGACAAGAAACAGAGAGAAAAATTGCAGCTCACACATGACCTGACACTCGAAAAGGCCCTTGAAATAGCAAGACAACATGAGCAGGTGAAAAAACAACTACAAGAACAACGTGCAGAAGACAAAGGAGAAACTGATGAAGCAAGAAAGAAACATTTCAAGAAAAACTCAAGTTGGAGTTATGATGGAACGGGATTTTCTCATCCCAGTCAACCAACATCTTCAAATTCACGGGGCAGATCTAGAAGAAGAATGTTTGGTGCTGGGTCACACCCGAGGGAGCAGTGTGAGCGATGTGGCTTACAGCATGCAGAAGGGCGTTGTCCTGCACGAAACAAAAGATGTCGACGCTGCCAAGCCTTGAATCATTTTGCTAGAGTCTGCAAGAACGTCCGGGAAGTCCAAGAAGGTTCAGATGAAGAACTTTTTGAAGATGAATTTGAACAGTTTCAAATCAATTCTGTGATAGATGACAGAAGCAAGCCTTGGGTCACCACCCTGCGCATAAGGGACACTTTTGTGCCATTCAAAATTGACACAGGAGCAGATGTGTCCATCCTCAGTGAACAGACTTTTCAGAAGTTGAAAAGAAAACCCAAACTCAGAAGATCCAAGGTCATATTGACATCGCCTGGAGGAAGACTGAGTGTGAAAGGAGAATTTTACGCCATGACTGTCGTAAATGGAAGTAGCTTCAAGTTTCGCATTGTCGTTGTTGCAAACCGATTGAACAACAACCTGTTGAGTAGGGGAGCTGCTCACAAAATGGGTCTAGTCATGAAAGTTGAAGAAGTTCACAGAGATGTGTTTGGGTCTACAGGACTTTTGAAAACAGAACCAGTGAAAATAGCCATGAAACAGGGGGTTAACCCATACTGCCTGAGCACAGCAAGACGTGTCCCGTTTCCCCTGAAGAGGAAAGTAAAAGCAGAACTAGATCGCTTGAAAAGGGAGGGCATCATCCAAGACATGAAAGAGGCTACAGATTGGTGTGCACCAATGGTGCCAGTCATAAAACCAAATGGCAGTGTCAGGATTTGTGTAGATTTCAAGAAACTAAATGAAGGTGTGAAGAGGCCCAACTGCATGCTGCCGACTCTCGACGACATAGCCCCACAGCTAGCCGGTGCAAAGTTCTTCACAACTCTAGATGCCTCATCCGGGTTTTTCCAGATTCCTCTTGCTGAAGAAAGTGTACATCTGACTACTTTCATCACCCCTTTTGGCCGATACGCTTTCAGGAGAGTTCCCATGGGCATTTCCCTTGGCCCCGAATGCTTTCAAGAGAAGATGAAGGAGACCCTCCAGGGATTGGATGGATGTGAAGCTATCATGGACGATACTATCGTGTATGG